>OU744316.1:63050714-63471724 GCA_916610145.1 Eristalis arbustorum | reverse complement strand
CTCAGGATCCATTAATGCACACCCCAGAACATGCAAAACGGTGTGCGCAAGTCATTGGTAGGCCTATTAGGGCCGCTGTGGCAGATGGAAGATGAGTCGTGAGATCCGTCAGAAAAGCCTTACTAACCACTGCTTGGATTTTGGGGTCAAAATCTCAATGTTGCCGGATGCACTCCAAGCTCTCAGGATCCATTAATACACACCCCAGAACATGCAAAACGGTGTGCGCAAGTCATTGGTAGGCTTAGTAGGGCCGCTGTGGCAGTTGGAAGATGAGTCGTGAGATCCATCAGAAAAGCCTTACTAACCACTGCTTGGATTTTGGGGTCAAAATCTCAATGTTGCCGGATGCACTCCAAACTCTCAGGATCCATTGATACACACTCCAAAACATGCAAAACGGTGTGCGCAAGTCATTGGTAGGCCTAGTAGGCCCGCTGTGGCAGTTGGAAGATGAGTCGTGAGATCCGTCAGAAAAGCCTTACTAACCACTGCTTGGATTTTGGGGTCAAAATCTCAATGTTGCCGGATGCACTCCAAGCTCTCAGGATCCATTAATACACACCCCAGAACATGCAAAACGGTGTGCGCAAGTCATTGGTAGGCCTAGTAGGCCCGCTGTGGCAGTTGGAAGATGAGTCGTGAGATCCGTCAGAAAAGCCTTACTAACCACTGCTTGGATTTTGGGGTCAAAATCTCAATGTTGCCGGATGCACTCCAAACTCTCAGGATCCATTGATACACACCCCAGAACATGCAAAACGGTGTGCGCAAGTCATTGGTAGGCCTATTAGGGCCGCTGTGGCAGATGGAAGATGAGTCGTGAGATCCGTCAGAAAAGCCTTACTAACCACTGCTTGGATTTTGGGGTCAAAATCTCAATGTTGCCGGATGCACTCCAAGCTCTCAGGATTCATTAATGCACACCCCAGAACATGCAAAACGGTGTGCGCAAGTCATTGGTAGGCCTAGTAGGCCCGCTGTGGCAGTTGGAAGATGAGTCGTGAGATCCGTCAGAAAAGCCTTACTAACCACTGCTTGGATTTTGGGGTCAAAATCTCAATGTTGCCGGATGCACTCCAAACTCTCAGGATCCATTGATACACACCCCAGAACATGCAAAACGGTGTGCGCAAGTCATTGGTAGGCCTAATAGAGCCGCTGTGGCAGTTGGAAGATGAGCCGTGGAATCCATCAGAAAAGCCTTACCACTGCTTGGATTTTGGGGTCAACATCTCAATGTTGCCGGATGCACTCCAAGCTCTCAGGATCCATTAATACACACCCCAGAACATGCAACACGGTGTGCGCGAGTCATTGATAGGCCTAATAGGCCCGCCGTGGCAGTTGGAAGGTTAGCAGTGGAATCCATCAGAAAAGCCTTACCACTGCTTGGATTTTGGGGTCAAAATCTCAATGTTGCCGGATGCACTCCAAGCTCTCAGGATCCATTAATGCACACCCCAGAACATGCAAAACGGTGTGCGCAAGTCATTGGTAGGCCTATTAGGGCCGCTGTGGCAGATGGAAGATGAGTCGTGAGATCCGTCAGAAAAGCCTTACTAACCACTGCTTGGATTTTGGGGTCAAAATCTCAATGTTGCCGGATGCACTCCAAGCTCTCAGGATTCATTAATGCACACCCCAGAACATGCAAAACGGTGTGCGCAAGTCATTGGTAGGCCTAGTAGGCCCGCTGTGGCAGTTGGAAGATGAGTCGTGAGATCCGTCAGAAAAGCCTTACTAACCACTGCTTGGATTTTGGGGTCAAAATCTCAATGTTGCCGGATGCACTCCAAACTCTCAGGATCCATTGATACACACCCCAGAACATGCAAAACGGTGTGCGCAAGTCATTGGTAGGCCTATTAGGGCCGCTGTGGCAGATGGAAGATGAGTCGTGAGATCCGTCAGAAAAGCCTTACTAACCACTGCTTGGATTTTGGGGTCAAAATCTCAATGTTGCCGGATGCACTCCAAACTCTCAGGATCCATTGATACACACCCCAGAACATGCAAAACGGTGTGCGCAAGTCATTGGTTGGCCTATTAGGGCCGCTGTGGCAGATGGAAGATGAGTCGTGAGATCCGTCAGAAAAGCCTTACCACTGCTGGGATTTTGGGGTCAAAATCTCAATGTTGCCGGATGCACTCCAAGCTCTCAGGATCCATTAATACACACCCCAGAACATGCAAAACGGTGTGCGCAAGTCATTGGTAGGCCTAGTAGGCCCGCCGTGGCAGTTGGAAGATGAGTCGTGAGATCCGTCAGAAAAGCCTTACTAACCACTGCTTGGATTTTGGGGTCAAAATCTCAATGTTGCCGGATGCACTCCAAACTCTCAGGATCCATTGATACACACCCCAGAACATGCAAAACGGTGTGCGCAAGTCATTGGTTGGCCTATTAGGGCCGCTGTGGCAGATGGAAGATGAGTCGTGAGATCCGTCAGAAAAGCCTTACCACTGCTTGGATTTTGGGGTCAAAATCTCAATGTTGCCGGATGCACTCCAAACTCTCAGGATCCATTGATACACACCCCAGAACATGCAAAACGGTGTGCGCAAGTCATTGGTAGGCCTAGTAGGCCCGCCGTGGCAGTTGGAAGATGAGTCGTGAGATCCGTCAGAAAAGCCTTACTAACCACTGCTTGGATTTTGGGGTCAAAATCTCAATGTTGCCGGATGCACTCCAAACTCTCAGGATCCATTGATACACACCCCAGAACATGCAAAACGGTGTGCGCAAGTCATTGGTAGGCCTAATAGGGCCGCTGTGGCAGATGGAAGATGAGTCGTGAGATCCGTCAGAAAAGCCTTACTAACCACTGCTTGGATTTTGGGGTCAAAATCTCAATGTTGCCGGATGCACTCCAAACTCTCAGGATCCATTGATACACACCCCAGAACATGCAAAACGGTGTGCGCAAGTCATTGGTAGGCCTATTAGGGCCGCTGTGGCAGATGGAAGATGAGTCGTGAGATCCGTCAGAAAAGCCTTACTAACCACTGCTTGGATTTTGGGGTCAAAATCTCAATGTTGCCGGATGCACTCCAAACTCTCAGGATCCATTGATACACACCCCAGAACATGCAAAACGGTGTGCGCAAGTCATTGGTAGGCCTATTAGGGCCGCTGTGGCAGATGGAAGATGAGTCGTGAGATCCGTCAGAAAAGCCTTACTAACCACTGCTTGGATTTTGGGGTCAAAATCTCAATGTTGCCGGATGCACTCCAAACTCTCAGGATCCATTGATACACACCCCAGAACATGCAAAACGGTGTGCGCAAGTCATTGGTTGGCCTATTAGGGCCGCTGTGGCAGATGGAAGATGAGTCGTGAGATCCGTCAGAAAAGCCTTACCACTGCTTGGATTTTGGGGTCAAAATCTCAATGTTGCCGGATGCACTCCAAACTCTCAGGATCCATTGATACACACCCCAGAACATGCAAAACGGTGTGCGCAAGTCATTGGTAGGCCTAGTAGGCCCGCCGTGGCAGTTGGAAGATGAGTCGTGAGATCCGTCAGAAAAGCCTTACTAACCACTGCTTGGATTTTGGGGTCAAAATCTCAATGTTGCCGGATGCACTCCAAGCTCTAAGGATCCATTAATGCACACCCCAGAACATGCAAAACGGTGTGCGCAAGTCATTGGTAGGCCTATTAGGGCCGCTGTGGCAGATGGAAGATGAGTCGTGAGATCCGTCAGAAAAGCCTTACCACTGCTTGGATTTTGGGGTCAAAATCTCAATGTTGCCGGATGCACTCCAAACTCTCAGGATCCATTGATACACACCCCAGAACATGCAAAACGGTGTGCGCAAGTCATTGGTAGGCCTATTAGGGCCGCTGTGGCAGATGGAAGATGAGTCGTGAGATCCGTCAGAAAAGCCTTACTAACCACTGCTTGGATTTTGGGGTCAAAATCTCAATGTTGCCGGATGCACTCCAAACTCTCAGGATCCATTGATACACACCCCAGAACATGCAAAACGGTGTGCGCAAGTCATTGGTAGGCCTACTAGGCCCGCCGTGGCAGTTGGAAGATGAGTCGTGAGATCCGTCAGAAAAGCCTTACTAACCACTGCTTGGATTTTGGGGTCAAAATCTCAATGTTGCCGGATGCACTCCAAACTCTCAGGATCCATTGATACACACCCCAGAACATGCAAAACGGTGTGCGCAAGTCATTGGTAGGCCTAGCAGGCCCGCCGTGGCAGTTGGAAGATGAGTCGTGAGATCCGTCAGAAAAGCCTTACTAACCACTGCTTCGATTTTGGGGTCAAAATCTCAATGTTGCCGGATGCACTCCAAGCTCTCAGGATCCATTAATACACACCCCAGAACATGCAAAACGGTGTGCGCAAGTCATTGGTAGGCCTAGTAGGCCCGCCGTGGCAGTTGGAAGATGAGTCGTGAGATCAGTCAGAAAAGCCTTACTAACCACTGCTTGGATTTTGGGGTCAAAATCTCAATGTTGCCGGATGCACTCCAAACTCTCAGGATCCATTGATACACACCCCAGAACATGCAAAACGGTGTGCGCAAGTCATTGGTAGGCCTATTAGGGCCGCTGTGGCAGATGGAAGATGAGTCGTGAGAAAGCCTTACTAACCACTGCTTGGATTTTGGGGTCAAAATCTCAATGTTGCCGGATGCACTCCAAGCTCTAAGGATCCATTAATGCACACCCCAGAACATGCAAAACGGTGTGCGCAAGTCATTGGTAGGCCTAGTAGGCCCGCCGTGGCAGTTGGAAGATGAGTCGTGAGATCCGTCAGAAAAGCCTTACTAACCACTGCTTGGATTTTGGGGTCAAAATCTCAATGTTGCCGGATGCACTCCAAACTCTCAGGATCCATTGATACACACCCCAGAACATGCAAAACGGTGTGCGCAAGTCATTGGTAGGCCTATTAGGGCCGCTGTGGCAGATGGAAGATGAGTCGTGAGATCCGTCAGAAAAGCCTTACTAACCACTGCTTGGATTTTGGGGTCAAAATCTCAATGTTGCCGGATGCACTCCAAGCTCTCAGGATCCATTAATACACACCCCAGAACATGCAACACGGTGTGCGCGAGTCATTGATAGGCCTAATAGGCCCGCCGTGGCAGTTGGAAGGTTAGCAGTGGAATCCATCAGAAAAGCCTTACCACTGCTTGGATTTTGGTTTCAAAATCTCAAGGTTGCCGGATGCACTCCAAGCTCTCAGGATCCATTAATGCACACCCCAGAACATGCAAAACGGTGTGCGCAAGTCATTGGTAGGCCTATTAGGGCCGCTGTGGCAGATGGAAGATGAGTCGTGAGATCCGTCAGAAAAGCCTTACTAACCACTGCTTGGATTTTGGGGTCAAAATCTCAATGTTGCCGGATGCACTCCAAGCTCTAAGGATCCATTAATGCACACCCCAGAACATGCAAAACGGTGTGCGCAAGTCATTGGTAGGCCTAATAGAGCCGCTGTGGCAGATGGAAGATGAGCCTTGGAGTCCATCAGAAAAGCCTTACTAACCACTGCTTGGATTTTGGGGTCAAAATCTCAATGTTGCCGGATGCACTCCAAACTCTCAGGATCCATTGATACACACCCCAGAACATGCAAAACGGTGTGCGCAAGTCATTGGTAGGCCTATTAGGGCCGCTGTGGCAGATGGAAGATGAGTCGTGAGATCCGTCAGAAAAGCCTTACTAACCACTGCTTGGATTTTGGGGTCAAAATCTCAATGTTGCCGGATGCACTCCAAGCTCTCAGGATCCATTAATACACACCCCAGAACATGCAACACGGTGTGCGCGAGTCATTGATAGGCCTAATAGGCCCGCCGTGGCAGTTGGAAGGTTAGCAGTGGAATCCATCAGAAAAGCCTTACCACTGCTTGGATTTTGGTGTCAAAATCTCAAGGTTGCCGGATGCACTCCAAGCTCTAAGGATCCATTAATGCACACCCCAGAACATGCAAAACGGTGTGCGCAAGTCATTGGTAGGCCTAGTAGGCCCGCCGTGGCAGTTGGAAGATGAGTCGTGAGATCCGTCAGAAAAGCCTTACTAACCACTGCTTGGATTTTGGGGTCAAAATCTCAATGTTGCCGGATGCACTCCAAGCTCTAAGGATCCATTAATGCACACCCCAGAACATGCAACACGGTGTGCGCGAGTCATTGGTAGGCCTAGTAGGGCCGCTGTGGCAGTTGGAAGATGAGTCGTGAGATATATCCGAAAAGCCTTACTAACCACTGCTTGGATTTTGGGGTCAAAATCTCAATGTTGCCGGATGCACTCCAAACTCTCAGGATCCATTGATACACACCCCAGAACATGCAAAACGGTGTGCGCAAGTCATTGGTAGGCCTAATAGAGCCGCTGTGGCAGTTGGAAGATGAGCCGTGGAATCCATCAGAAAAGCCTTACCACTGCTTGGATTTTGGGGTCAAAATCTCAATGTTGCCGGATGCACTCCAAGCTCTAAGGATCCATTAATGCACACCCCAGAACATGCAAAACGGTGTGCGCAAGTCATTGGTAGGCCTAGTAGGCCCGCCGTGGCAGTTGGAAGGTTAGCAGTGGAATCCATCAGAAAAGCCTTACTAACCACTGCTTGGATTTTGGTGTCAAAATCTCAAGGTTGCCGGATGCACTCCAAGCTCTCAGGATCCATTAATGCACACCCCAGAACATGCAAAACGGTGTGCGCAAGTCATTGGTAGGCCTATTAGGGCCGCTGTGGCAGTTGGAAGGTTAGCAGTGGACTCCATCAGAAAAGCCTTACTAACCACTGCTTGGATTTTGGGGTCAAAATCTCAATGTTGCCGGATGCACTCCAAGCTCTCAGGATCCATTAATGCATACCCCAGAACATGCAACACGGTGTGCGCGAGTCATTGATAGGCCTAATAGGCCCGCCGTGGCAGTTGGAAGGTAGCAGTGGAATCCATCAGAAAAGCCTTACTAACCACTGCTTGGATTTTGGTGTCAAAATCTCAAGGTTGCCGGATGCACTCCAAGCTCTCAGGATCCATTAATGCACAGCCCAGAACATGCAAAACGGTGTGCGCAAGTCATTGGTAGGCCTATTAGGGCCGCTGGGGCAGATGGAAGATGAGTCGTGAGATCCGTCAGAAAAGCCTTACTAACCACTGCTTGGATTTTGGGGTCAAAATCTTAATGTTGCCGGATGTACTCCAAACTCTCAGGATCCATTGATACACACTCCAGAACATGCAAAACGGTGTGCGCAAGTCATTGGTAGGCCTAATAGAGCCGCTGTGGCAGATGGAAGATGAGCCTTGGAGTCCATCAGAAAAGCCTTACTAACCACTGCTTGGATTTTGGGGTCAAAATCTCAATGTTGCCGGATGCACTCCAAACTCTCAGGATCCATTAATACACACCCCAGAACATGCAACACGGTGTGCGCAAGTAATTGGTAGGCCTAGTAGGGCCGCTGTGGCAGTTGGAAGATTAGCAGTGGAATCCATCAGAAAAGCCTTACTAACCACTGCTTGGATTTCGGGGTCAAAATCTCAATGTTGCCGGATGCACTTCAAACTCTCAGTATCCATGAATGCACACCCCAGAACATGCAAAACGGTGTGCGCAAGTCATTGGTAGGCTAAGTAGGGCCGCAGTGGAGTCCATCAGAAAAGCCTTACTAACCAGTGCTTGGATTTTGGGGTCAAAATCTCAATGTTTCCGGATGCACTCCAAACTCTCAGTATCCATGAATGCACACCCCAGAATACGCAAAACGGTGTGGGCAAGTCATTGGTAGGCCTAGTAAAGCCGCTGTGGCAGCTGGAAGATGAGCCGTGGAATCCATCAGAAAAGCCTTACTAACCACTGCTTGGATTTTGGGGTCAAAATCTCAATGTTGCCGGATGCACTCCAAACTCTCAGGATCACTTAATACACACCCCAGAACATGAAAAACGGTGTGCGCAAGTAATTGGTAGGCCTAGTAGGGCCGCTGTGGCAGTTGGAAGATGAGTCGTGAGATCCATCAGAAAAGCCTTACTAACCACTTACTTCGGGGTCAAAATCTCAATGTTGCCGGATGCACTCCAAACTCTCAGGATCCATTAATACACACCCCAGAATACGCAAAACGGTGTGCGCAAGTCATTGGTAGGCCTAGTAGGGCCGCTGTGGCAGTTGGAAGATTAGCAGTGGAATCCATCAGAAAAGCCTTACTAACCACTGCTTGGATTTTGGGGTCAAAATCTCAATGTTGCCGGATGCACTTTAAACTCTCAGGATCCATTAATACACACCCCAGAATACGCAAAACGGTGTGCGCAAGTCATTGGTAGGCCTAGTAGGGCCGCTGTGGCAGTTGGAAGATGAGTCGTGAGATCCATCAGAAAAGCCTTACTAACCACTTACTTCGGGGTCAAAATCTCAATGTTGCCGGATGCACTCCAAACTCTCAGGATCCATTAATACACACCCCAGAACACGCAAAACGGTGTGCGCAAGTCATTGGTAGGCCTAGTAGAGCCGCTGTGGCAGTTGGAAGATTAGCAGTGGAATCCATCAGAAAAGCCTTACTAACCACTGCTTGGATTTTGGGGTCAAAATCTCAATGTTGCCGGATGCACTTTAAACTCTCAGGATCCATTAATACACACCCCAGAATACGCAAAACGGTGTGCGCAAGTCATTGGTAGGCCTAGTAGGGCCGCTGTGGCAGTTGGAAGATGAGTCGTGAGATCCATCAGAAAAGCCTTACTAACCACTTACTTCGGGGTCAAAATCTCAATGTTGCCGGATGCACTCCAAACTCTCAACATCCATTAATACACACCCCAGAACATGCAACACGGTGTGCGCGAGTCATTGATAGGCCTAATAGGCCCGCCGTGGCAGTTGGAAGGTTAGCAGTGGAATCCATCAGAAAAGCCTTACCACTGCTTGGATTTTGGGGTCAAAATCTCAATGTTGCCGGATGCACTCCAAGCTCTCAGGATCCATTAATACACACCCCAGAACATGCAAAACGGTGTGCGCAAGTCATTGGTAGGCCTAATAGGGCCGCTGTGGCAGTTGGAAGATGAGTCGTGAGATCCATCAGAAAAGCCTTACTAACCACTGCTTGGATTTTGGGGTCAAAATCTCAATGTTGCCGGATGCACTCCAAACTCTCAGGATCCATTGATACACACCCCAGAACATGCAAAACGGTGTGCGCAAGTCATTGGTAGGCCTAGTAGGGCCGCTGTGGCAGTTGGAAGATGAGTCGTGAGATCCATCAGAAAAGCCTTACTAACCACTGCTTGGATTTTGGGGTCAAAATCTCAATGTTGCCGGATGCACTCCAAGCTCTCAGGATCCATTGATACACACCCCAGAACATGCAAAACGGTGTGCGCAAGTCATTGGTAGGCCTAATAGAGCCGCTGTGGCAGTTGGAAGATGAGCCGTGGAATCCATCAGAAAAGCCTTACCACTGCTTGGATTTTGGGGTCAAAATCTCAATGTTGCCGGATGCACTCCAAGCTCTAAGGATCCATTAATGCACACCCCAGAACATGCAAGACGGTGTGCGCAAGTCATTGGTAGGCCTAGTAGGCCCGCCGTGGCAGTTGGAAGATGAGTCGTGAGATCCGTCAGAAAAGCCTTACTAACCACTGCTTGGATTTTGGGGTCAAAATCTCAATGTTGCCGGATGCACTCCAAGCTCTAAGGATCCATTAATGCACACCCCAGAACATGCAAAACGGTGTGCGCAAGTCATTGGTAGGCCTAGTAGGCCCGCCGTGGCAGTTGGAAGATGAGTCGTGAGATCCGTCAGAAAAGCCTTACTAACCACTGCTTGGATTTTGGGGTCAAAATCTCAATGTTGCCGGATGCACTCCAAGCTCTAAGGATCCATTAATGCACACCCCAGAACATGCAAAACGGTGTGCGCAAGTCATTGGTAGGCCTAGTAGGCCCGCCGTGGCAGTTGGAAGATGAGTCGTGAGATCCGTCAGAAAAGCCTTACTAACCACTGCTTGGATTTTGGGGTCAAAATCTCAATGTTGCCGGATGCACTCCAAGCTCTAAGGATCCATTAATGCACACCCCAGAACATGCAAGACGGTGTGCGCAAGTCATTGGTAGGCCTAGTAGGCCCGCCGTGGCAGTTGGAAGATGAGTCGTGAGATCCGTCAGAAAAGCCTTACTAACCACTGCTTGGATTTTGGGGTCAAAATCTCAATGTTGCCGGATGCACTCCAAGCTCTAAGGATCCATTAATGCACACCCCAGAACATGCAAAACGGTGTGCGCAAGTCATTGGTAGGCCTAGTAGGCCCGCCGTGGCAGTTGGAAGATGAGTCGTGAGATCCGTCAGAAAAGCCTTACTAACCACTGCTTGGATTTTGGGGTCAAAATCTCAATGTTGCCGGATGCACTCCAAGCTCTCAGGATCCATTGATACACACCCCAGAACATGCAAAACGGTGTGCGCAAGTCATTGGTAGGCCTAGTAGGGCCGCTCTGGCAGTTGGAAGATGAGTCGTGAGATCCGTCAGAAAAGCCTTACTAACCACTGCTTGGATTTTGGGGTCAAAATCTCAATGTTGCCGGATGCACTCCAAACTCTTAGGATCCATTGATACACACCCCAGAACATGCAAAACGGTGTGCGCAAGTCATTGGTAGGCCTAATAGAGCCGCTGTGGCAGATGGAAGATGAGCCTTGGAGTCCATCAGAAAAGCCTTACTAACCACTGCTTGGATTTTGGGGTCAAAATCTCAATGTTGCCGGATGCACTCCAAACTCTCAGGATCCATTGATACACACCCCAGAACATGCAAAACGGTGTGCGCAAGTCATTGGTAGGCCTATTAGGGCCGCTGTGGCAGATGGAAGATGAGTCGTGAGATCCGTCAGAAAAGCCTTACTAACCACTGCTTGGATTTTGGGGTCAAAATCTCAATGTTGCCGGATGCACTCCAAACTCTTAGGATCCATTGATACACACCCCAGAACATGCAAAACGGTGTGCGCAAGTCATTGGTAGGCCTAGTAGGGCCGCTCTGGCAGTTGGAAGATGAGTCGTGAGATCCGTCAGAAAAGCCTTACTAACCACTGCTTGGATTTTGGGGTCAAAATCTCAATGTTGCCGGATGCACTCCAAACTCTTAGGATCCATTGATACACACCCCAGAACATGCAAAACGGTGTGCGCAAGTCATTGGTAGGCCTAGTAGGGCCGCTCTGGCAGTTGGAAGATGAGTCGTGAGATCCGTCAGAAAAGCCTTACTAACCACTGCTTGGATTTTGGGGTCAAAATCTCAATGTTGCCGGATGCACTCCAAACTCTTAGGATCCATTGATACACACCCCAGAACATGCAAAACGGTGTGCGCAAGTCATTGGTAGGCCTAATAGAGCCGCTGTGGCAGATGGAAGATGAGCCTTGGAGTCCATCAGAAAAGCCTTACTAACCACTGCTTGGATTTTGGGGTCAAAATCTCAATGTTGCCGGATGCACTCCAAACTCTCAGGATCCATTGATACACACCCCAGAACATGCAAAACGGTGTGCGCAAGTCATTGGTAGGCCTATTAGGGCCGCTGTGGCAGATGGAAGATGAGTCGTGAGATCCGTCAGAAAAGCCTTACTAACCACTGCTTGGATTTTGGGGTCAAAATCTCAATGTTGCCGGATGCACTCCAAACTCTTAGGATCCATTGATACACACCCCAGAACATGCAAAACGGTGTGCGCAAGTCATTGGTAGGCCTAATAGAGCCGCTGTGGCAGATGGAAGATGAGCCTTGGAGTCCATCAGAAAAGCCTTACTAACCACTGCTTGGATTTTGGGGTCAAAATCTCAATGTTGCCGGATGCACTCCAAGCTCTAAGGATCCATTAATGCACACCCCAGAACATGCAACACGGTGTGCGCGAGTCATTGGTAGGCCTAGTAGGGCCGCTGTGGCAGTTGGAAGATGAGTCGTGAGATATATCCGAAAAGCCTTACTAACCACTGCTTGGATTTTGGGGTCAAAATCTCAATGTTGCCGGATGCACTCCAAACTCTCAGGATCCATTGATACACACCCCAGAACATGCAAAACGGTGTGCGCAAGTCATTGGTAGGCCTAATAGAGCCGCTGTGGCAGTTGGAAGATGAGCCGTGGAATCCATCACAAAAGCCTTACCACTGCTTGGATTTTGGGGTCAAAATCTCAATGTTGCCGGATGCACTCCAAGCTCTAAGGATCCATTAATGCACACCCCAGAACATGCAAAACGGTGTGCGCAAGTCATTGGTAGGCCTAGTAGGCCCGCCGTGGCAGTTGGAAGGTTAGCAGTGGAATCCATCAGAAAAGCCTTACTAACCACTGCTTGGATTTTGGTGTCAAAATCTCAAGGTTGCCGGATGCACTCCAAGCTCTCAGGATCCATTAATGCACACCCCAGAACATGCAAAACGGTGTGCGCAAGTCATTGGTAGGCCTATTAGGGCCGCTGTGGCAGTTGGAAGGTTAGCAGTGGACTCCATCAGAAAAGCCTTACTAACCACTGCTTGGATTTTGGGGTCAAAATCTCAATGTTGCCGGATGCACTCCAAACTCTCAGGATCCATTGATACACACCCCAGAACATGCAAAACGGTGTGCGCAAGTCATTGGTAGGCCTATTAGGGCCGCTGTGGCAGATGGAAGATGAGTCGTGAGATCCGTCAGAAAAGCCTTACTAACCACTGCTTGGATTTTGGGGTCAAAATCTCAATGTTGCCGGATGCACTCCAAACTCTCAGGATCCATTAATACACACCCCAGAACATGCAACACGGTGTGCGCGAGTCATTGATAGGCCTAATAGGCCCGCCGTGGCAGTTGGAAGGTAGCAGTGGAATCCATCAGAAAAGCCTTACTAACCACTGCTTGGATTTTGGTGTCAAAATCTCAAGGTTGCCGGATGCACTCCAAGCTCTCAGGATCCATTAATGCACAGCCCAGAACATGCAAAACGGTGTGCGCAAGTCATTGGTAGGCCTATTAGGGCCGCTGGGGCAGATGGAAGATGAGTCGTGAGATCCGTCAGAAAAGCCTTACTAACCACTGCTTGGATTTTGGGGTCAAAATCTTAATGTTGAATGAAGATGAGTCGTGAGATCCGTCAGAAAAGCCTTACTAACCACTGCTTGGATTTTGGGGTCAAAATCTTAATGTTGCCGGATGCACTCCAAACTCTTAGGATCCATTGATACACACCCCAGAACATGCAAAACGGTGTGCGCGAGTCATTGATAGGCCTAATAGGCCCGCCGTGGCAGTTGGAAGGTTAGCAGTGGAATCCATCAGAAAAGCCTTACCACTGCTTGGATTTTGGGGTCAAAATCTCAATGTTGCCGGATGCACTCCAAACTCTCAGGATCCATTGATACACACCCCAGAACATGCAAAACGGTGTGCGCAAGTCATTGGTAGGCCTAATAGAGCCGCTGTGGCAGTTGGAAGATGAGCCGTGGAATCCATCAGAAAAGCCTTACCACTGCTTGGATTTTGGGGTCAAAATCTCAATGTTGCCGGATGCACTCCAAGCTCTAAGGATCCATTAATGCACACCCCAGAACATGCAAAACGGTGTGCGCGAGTCATTGATAGGCCTAATAGGCCCGCCGTGGCAGTTGGAAGGTTAGCAGTGGAATCCATCAGAAAAGCCTTACCACTGCTTGGATTTTGGGGTCAAAATCTCAATGTTGCCGGATGCACTCCAAACTCTCAGGATCCATTGATACACACCCCAGAACATGCAAAACGGTGTGCGCAAGTCATTGGTAGGCCTAATAGAGCCGCTGTGGCAGTTGGAAGATGAGCCGTGGAATCCATCAGAAAAGCCTTACCACTGCTTGGATTTTGGGGTCAAAATCTCAATGTTGCCGGATGCACTCCAAGCTCTAAGGATCCATTAATGCACACCCCAGAACATGCAAAACGGTGTGCGCAAGTCATTGGTAGGCCTAGTAGGCCCGCCGTGGCAGTTGGAAGATGAGTCGTGAGATCCGTCAGAAAAGCCTTACTAACCACTGCTTGGATTTTGGGGTCAAAATCTCAATGTTGCCGGATGCACTCCAAGCTCTAAGGATCCATTAATGCACACCCCAGAACATGCAACACGGTGTGCGCGAGTCATTGATAGGCCTAATAGGCCCGCCGTGGCAGTTGGAAGGTAGTAGTGGAATCCATCAGAAAAGCCTTACTAACCACTGCTTGGATTTTGGGGTCAAAATCTCAATGTTGCCGGATGCACTCCAAGCTCTCAGGATCCATTAATACACACCCCAGAACATGCAAAACGGTGTGCGCAAGTCATTGGTAGGCCTAATAGGGCGGCTGTGGCAGTTGGAAGATGAGCCGTGGAATCCATCAGTAAAGCCTTACTAACCACTGCTTGGATTTTGGGGTCAAAATCTCAATGTTGCCGGATGCACTCCAAACTCTCAGGATCCATTGATACACACCCCAGAACATGCAACACGGTGTGCGCGAGTCATTGATAGGCCTAATAGGCCCGCCGTGGCAGTTGGAAGGTTAGCAGTGGAATCCATCAGAAAAGCCTTACCACTGCTTGGATTTTGGGGTCAAAATCTCAATGTTGCCGGATGCACTCCAAGCTCTCAGGATCCATTAATACACACCCCAGAACATGCAAAACGGTGTGCGCAAGTCATTGGTAGGCCTAATAGGGCGGCTGTGGCAGTTGGAAGATGAGCCGTGGAATCCATCAGAAAAGCCTTACTAACCACTGCTTGGATTTTGGGGTCAAAATCTCAATGTTGCCGGATGCACTCCAAACTCTCAGGATCCATTGATACACACCCCAGAACATGCAAAACGGTGTGCACAAGTCATTGGTAGGCCTAGTAGGGCCGCTGTGGCAGTTGAAAGATGAGTCGTGAGATATATCCGAAAAGCCTTACTAACCACTGCTTGGATTTTGGGGTCAAAATCTCAATGTTGCCGGATGCACTCCAAACTCTCAGGATCCATTGATACACACCCCAGAACATGCAAAACGGTGTGCGCAAGTCATTGGTAGGCCTAATAGGGCGGCTGTGGCAGTTGGAAGATGAGCCGTGGAATCCATCAGAAAAGCCTTACTAACCACTGCTTGGATTTTGGGGTCAAAATCTCAATGTTGCCGGATGCACTCCAAACTCTCATTATCCATTAATACACACCCCAGAACATGCAACACGGTGTGCGCGAGTCATTGATAGGCCTAATAGGCCCGCCGTGGCAGTTGGAAGGTTAGCAGTGGAATCCATCAGAAAAGCCTTACCACTGCTTGGATTTTGGGGTCAAAATCTCAATGTTGCCGGATGCACTCCAAGCTCTCAGGATCCATTAATACACACCCCAGAACATGCAAAACGGTGTGCGCAAGTCATTGGTAGGCCTAATAGGGCGGCTGTGGCAGTTGGAAGATGAGCCGTGGAATCCATCAGAAAAGCCTTACTAACCACTTACTTCGGGGTCAAAATCTCAATGTTGCCGGATGCACTCCAAACTCTCAGGATCCATTAATACACACCCCAGAATACGCAAAACGGTGTGCGCAAGTCATTGGTAGGCCTAGTAGGGCCGCTGTGGCAGTTGGAAGATTAGCAGTGGAATCCATCAGAAAAGCCTTACTAACCACTGCTTGGATTTTGGGGTCAAAATCTCAATGTTGCCGGATGCACTCCAAACTCTCAGGATCCATTGATACACACCCCAGAACATGCAAAACGGTGTGCGCAAGTCATTGGTAGGCCTAATAGGGCGGCTGTGGCAGTTGGAAGATGAGCCGTGGAATCCATCAGAAAAGCCTTACTAACCACTGCTTGGATTTTGGGGTCAAAATCTCAATGTTGCCGGATGCACTCCAAACTCTCAGGATCCATTGATACACACCCCAGAACATGCAAAACGGTGTGCGCAAGTCATTGGTAGGCCTAATAGGGCGGCTGTGGCAGTTGGAAGATGAGCCGTGGAATCCATCAGAAAAGCCTTACTAACCACTGCTTGGATTTTGGGGTCAAAATCTCAATGTTGCCGGATGCACTCCAAACTCTCATTATCCATTAATACACACCCCAGAACATGCAACACGGTGCGCGCGAGTCATTGATAGGCCTAATAGGCCCGCCGTGGCAGTTGGAAGGTTAGCAGTGGAATCCATCAGAAAAGCCTTACCACTGCTTGGATTTTGGGGTCAAAATCTCAATGTTGCCGGATGCACTCCAAGCTCTCAGGATCCATTAATACACACCCCAGAACATGCAAAACGGTGTGCGCAAGTCATTGGTAGGCCTAATAGGGCGGCTGTGGCAGTTGGAAGATGAGCCGTGGAATCCATCAGAAAAGCCTTACTAACCACTGCTTGGATTTTGGGGTCAAAATCTCAATGTTGCCGGATGCACTCCAAACTCTCAGGATCCATTGATCCACACCCCAGAACATGCAAAACGGTGTGCGCAAGTCATTGGTAGGCCTAGTAGGGCCGCTGTGGCAGTTGGAAGATGAGTCGTGAGATATATCCGAAAAGCCTTACTAACCACTGCTTGGATTTTGGGGTCAAAATCTCAATGTTGCCGGATGCACTCCAAACTCTCAGGATCCATTGATACACACCCCAGAACATGCAAAACGGTGTGCGCAAGTCATTGGTAGGCCTAATAGGGCGGCTGTGGCAGTTGGAAGATGAGCCGTGGAATCCATCAGAAAAGCCTTACTAACCACTGCTTGGATTTTGGGGTCAAAATCTCAATGTTGCCGGATGCACTCCAAACTCTCAGGATCCATTGATCCACACCCCAGAACATGCAAAACGGTGTGCGCAAGTCATTGGTAGGCCTAGTAGGGCCGCTGTGGCAGTTGGAAGATGAGTCGTGAGATATATCCGAAAAGCCTTACTAACCACTGCTTGGATTTTGGGGTCAAAATCTCAATGTTGCCGGATGCACTCCAAACTCTCAGGATCCATTGATACACACCCCAGAACATGCAAAACGGTGTGCGCAAGTCATTGGTAGGCCTAATAGGGCGGCTGTGGCAGTTGGAAGATGAGCCGTGGAATCCATCAGAAAAGCCTTACTAACCACTGCTTGGATTTTGGGGTCAAAATCTCAATGTTGCCGGATGCACTCCAAGCTCTCAGGATCCATTGATACACACCCCAGAACATGCAAAACGGTGTGCGCAAGTCATTGGTAGGCCTAATAGTGTGGCTGTGGCAGTTGGAAGATGAGCCGTGGAATCCACCAGAAAAGCCTTACTAACCACTGCTTGGATTTTGGGGTCAAAATCTCAATGTTGCCGGATGCACTCCAAGCTCTCAGGATCCATTAATGCACACCCCAGAACATGCAAAACGGCGTGCGCAAGTCATTGGTAGGCCTAATAGGGCCGCTGTGGCAGATGAAAGATGAGCAGTGGGATCCATCAGAAAAGCCTTACTAACCACTGCTTGGATTTTGGGGTCAAAATCTCAATGTTGCCGGATGCACTCCAAGCTCTCAGGATGCATTAATACACACCCCAGAACATGCAAAACGGTGTGCGCAAGTCATTGGTAGGCCTAATAGGGCGGCTGTGGCAGTTGGAAGATGAGTCGTGAGATCCATCAGAAAAGCCTTACTAACCACTGCTTGGATTTTGGGGTCAAAATCTCAATGTTGCCGGATGCACTCCAAGCTCTCAGGATCCATTAATACACACCCCAGAACATGCAAAACGGTGTGCGCAAGTCATTGGTAGGCCTAGTAGGGCCGCTCTGGCAGTTGGAAGATGAGCCGTGGAATCCATCAGAAAAGCCTTACTAACCACTGCTTGGATTTTGTGATCAAAATCTCAATGTTGCCGGATGCACTCCAAACTCTCAGGATGCATTGATACACACCCCAGAACATGCAAAACCGTGTGCGCAAGTCATTGGTAGGCCTAGAAGGCCGCTGTGGCAGTTGGAAGATGAGTCGTGAGATCCATCAGAAAAGCCTTACTAACCACTGCTTGGATTTTAGGGTCAAAATCTCAATGTTGCCGGATGCACTCCAAACTCTCAGGATCCATTAATACACACCCCAGAACATGCAAAACGGTGTGCGCAAGTCATTGGTCAAAAATATAGAGAAATATGGAAAGAAGATCGAGTACACTGAAGTAGCGATGGGCGATTTTTGTTAAAAATTTAATTCGATTGTCGGCTTTTTCGGTCTCATTAGAAAGCAATTGGGTAATAATCGAATTATACTTCCCAGTACCTACTACAGCCAAGAGAATTCCGGGTACACGATAATCTTGAACATGTACTCAATGTTTGAAAGCATGAAAGCATCTCGAACATGTACTCAATGTCCATCACGCGAGTTATAGTTGTATTTGTTTGTTGCTGAACAAGAGAAGAGGAAAGGAAGGATTTATCGCACATCTTCTATGCAACTGGATTGTTCTCTCCTCGGCAGTCAACCACTCTAACCAATTCAACAACAATGAATGCATAAAGAAAAGATCTGATACGCATCCATTTACAATACTGACACTCTCACAAATTGTTTCCAATTTGTCAAAACACAAAGTTACATGCTTTCAAAACGTCTACAAATCCGTCATTGAAGCCTCTTGTTTAAGACGGAAGTCCAGTCGAACTTTAGCAACAGTTCTGTTGGTAAATTCAAACTTTATCATCCACCACTCCTTCCAGAGGTTTTATTTCCCTCTGGAAATGAGAGACGGACGAAGTCCTGTCTAATGAGACCACTCAACGTGTGCAATCAAAATGTTCTTCTCACTGTATTGCCTCAGCGCCTCGCGCTGCCCCATCCACAGCATCGCAAGCTGAAGCACAACTTTAGCCATTCGTCGTAAAATTCAATTCCCTGTCTGAAATTAAGATGCATAGGTGCGTTTCTCCCGGAGTGCAGCACCGTTGTGACGGTAACCAAACAAAAAATAAACATCATTATTTCTAAAGCCAAAGTTAACCAAGTTGCTCACTGCAACTTTTGTGAGCAATGTACAGGGCGAAACTTTTTCAGAGAATTGCTGCCCTGATGACGGTGCAGCGATGTCCTTCCGACGTCATGCGATGCGTCTTTGTGCAAGGTGACATCAACATGGCGGCGAATATTGCTGAAAATTCAAGCTTAACAACTTCATCCACACAAAATGTGCGACGGAGAGAGGAGAACTTTTCTTTAAATTTTAACTAAGGCTTGATGTGAAAATCGATAAATAAATGGAATAAAGGAGTAGTTAATAACTTACTGCCGTCACTGTGGGGTACTCCCTCTCGCAGCAGAAAATATCGTAATCCTTCCATTGTGTAAACTTTCGATGCTTCTATCGGATCGACCACATTGAATTTGCTCTTTGACATCTTTTGCCCATCGACCGTCCAGTGGGAGTGAACGAACAATTGCTGCGGTGGCTCCAGACCTAATTCAATAATAGTGAGTTGAATACAAAGTGCTCGTGACGTGGATAGTTGCGAGACTCATGTACCTGCTGCGATGAGAAATGCTGGCCAGTAGATACCGTGGAATTTAAGAATATCCTTTCCGATCACTTGAATCGTGGGTGGCCATTGCGCTCGAAACTGGAAAAATAAGAGGGAGAATCATGACATCAGGTGTCATTGAAATGCAAGATTTGTAGAAATATTAAGGAAACTGTAAGAAGTATATTGATGGAGGATTAGTAGGAAATTTTAACTGACGCAACTGGACGGAGGTGCAGCCATTGGACATTACAATGATGTGAAAACTCGTGACACATCGAGGGAGAGACCAATTTTGGAAACTCATCTGATAGTTACTTACTTACTTAAGTCCTTTAACCCCTCGGGGGGCATAGGGCGTCAACAACGCCTGCGCGTCATCTCGTTCGAATTTTTGCAACGCGTTTGAGTTGCCTCCAACTCATTATTCCTCGAACTCGATTCCTTTTCAACTGTTCTGCGCCATGTTTGCCTAGGGCGTCCCGCTGTTCGGCCTGCCTGCGTGAGCGGATTCCACTGCATGGTGTATTCCGCAGTGGAATTGTCTTCGCGCCGTAGGGTGTGTTCAATCCACTGCCACTTCCTGCCCCGTTCTCAGGTACAATTGTTCGTTAGAGATACGGTTCGGCCAGAAAATCCTAAGGATGTTTCTTAAACATCTGTTTACGAAAGATTGCAGCTTTTGCGTGGTAATGGTGTCCACTTTCCAGGAACTGCTAGCAGCACCGATTCTACGTTGGAGTGGAACAGTCGCAGCTTGGTTTTTAAGCTGATGACATTGCTTTTCCAGATCGTGGATAGCATTCCGAACGCAGCTTTAGCCTTCCCGATTCTGTTGCTCACGTCGTAGTTCGGTGCCACCGCCGATATTAGCCGAGACCACACTTCCTAAAAATAGGAAACTGTTAACTTTATCGACTTCCTGTCCGGCAATGTTCAGTTGGGCGCGGTTGTCAGAAATACTAAGGCTTTAGTTTTTGCCGTGTTTATTTTGAGCCCCACCTTGTTTGCCTCTGTTTCTAGATTATTATTTTTTTTATAATTTGCGCGTGCTCAAGGGGTTATTAATCAAGGGTTGTCCGGGGTCAAGACACAGCACGGACCGAAGGTATAGAGGGAGAGAGAGAGAGGAGGTACCTGTGCACATTGGTCTTAAACATCTGCGAATTGTAATCTATGGAGAATATTGAGCTGGGCAGAGCATTCCATATTCGTGTGGTGCGGCTAAAAAACGAGTCTCTAAATTTCTCTACACGCCCGAAAGTAGGCTTAAGGGCAAACTGATGAGCATTTCTGGCGAGACGGGTATTGCGGGTGTATTCAAGGAGAGGAGGAATGCAGTTGGCTAGCTCACTTGAGCATCGTTTGTTGAAATAACGATAAAACACGGACAAAGAAGACACGGTACGTCGATGTTCAAGTGAGTCTAATGAACCCGCGATATCGTTGTCTCCTATAAGTTTTATCGCTCGCTTATGGATTCTATCTAGTAGGTGCAGGGTGGTCTTGGGGGCACCAGACCAGATATGAGCGTTATACTCAAGCGAATATACGCCTTATATTAAAGCCAAATCAGAGAGGGTGAAGTATTTCTTGCATCGATTAGGGAAACCTAAACATTTCGCAGCATTTTTGGCGACCTCGAATATGTGATCGTTCCAACTAAGTGTTGTGTTGATGCACATTTTTAGTTGCATCCATACAAGCGACATTCATGGCTTATTATCTGGGGTTCGCTTTAGAGACAGCAGACAGCATTGAGTTTTGAAAGCATTTAATTCCACTCTATTGTTCTTGCCCCAGTTAATTATGCTGTCAAGATCGGAATTCAATGTGCTTGACATACGCTGCCGCTCCAATATTACGTCCGAATGGCAGGGTCGTGCATTTTGGAACGAATATGAAAAGCTGAGGGTGCTGTCATCAGCGAAGGAGGGGATTGGATTAGAAGTGGCAGACAGGAGATCATTTATAAAAATGAGAAAGAGTGTCGGAGACAGAAAAGAGCCTTGGGGGACACCAGCATTTATTTTGTGGATGTCAACCTTGATTGGACGGTTCGAAAGGTAGTTTCTAATCCATAGAACCAGGGACTCACCAACCCTGTAAGCACGCATTTTCGACAAAAGAGCTTGATGCCAAACTCTGTCAAATGCTTTAGGAATATCAAGCGCACTTATCTTGCCTGTATTGTGCAAAGATTGGTTCCACTTTTCGGCTACCAAATCACCAGTGGACCTGTTGCTGCGGAAGCCATATTGTTGGTCATTAAGAAGCTTTCGCGATTCAAGATATTTCATAAGCTGACGATTTATCAGCGTTTCCATGACCTTAGAAAGAAGGGACTTAAGTGCTATGGGTCGGTACGAGGTGGGTGACAAAGATTCGCCCTTTTTAGGGACGGACTGGACAAATGCTGTTTTCCATACTACTCCTACCTGAAGAGTAGGATAGATGAAAAAGCTTACGCAGTGGTTTTGCCAGCGAAGAAAAACACCACTTCAGGAGTATTGGGGGAATGAAGATTGAGATTATGGGCCATCAAATGAAGATCGAAAGGAGACAAACATCATCAGCGTAGTCAAGGTGTTTAAGATACGATGTCATAGTCAATCGAATGCCATAATTTACGTCCACCAATGGAATCAACGGAGAACATCGCTGATAACCACCAGAAACAATAGTGGTGACAGTATGCACCCTTGACGACTTCCACTTTGGACCTCAAATTCCTCTGACAGCTTACCACTGTGCAGGACGTGACACTTAGTACCTTCATATGCAGCTATGAGTTTTTTTTCCGGAACACCTCTCCTGCGCAAAGCCGACCAGATAGCGTCTCGATTCAATCTATGGAAAGCCTTCTCGAAGTCGATGAACAATATGGTAGATATAGCGGAGACCTATACTCGACGCATTGTTCATAAGGTGTTTATGTGGTCGATCCAGGAGGATCCAGCCCGCCTGTTCGACATCGAGAGTTGCATTTAAGTGCTCTTTGATGCGTTTTGCTGGAAGAACGCAAATACATCTTCAGTTTCCGCATTCCATAAGGTTTCCCTTTTCCGGAAGCTTGATGATCATCCCCCTTTTCCATTACTGCGGGAATTGTTCGTTATCCCAAGCTTTGTATATCACCGGAATCAGCTGATACATTCGGCGCAGCTTGGAATAATTCACTGCTTTGTTTTTCTTGAGGGATTTGATTGCTGCTATTATTTCGCTTTTACTGGGAGATCCGGTGCGAATTCGGGCATTTGCTGCAACAGAGTACTCATTAGAGCTCGGTAACATTCCGCCATCGTCTACGTGCTTTAAGACAGTCGCAAAGTGTTCTCTCCATCTAGTGAGTTGCTCTTCATCCGAAATAAGAAGGTTACCATTTACACTTTTCATCGGGTGTTGTTTGGAATTCCGACCTGCAATGGGTTCCTTGGTGATGTTATAAACAGTCCTACTGTCGCACCTATTCGCTGCTTCTTCAGCCCTTGAAGCCAGTGTGTCGATATACTGACGTTTGTCTCGTCTTACGCCACGCTGCACTTCTTTCTCCTTCACCCGGTATTAGGCTTCTAGTTCGGTTTTCTCTACTGCTGAGGCTGATGCGTCTGATAGGCAGCACATGAATATCATTGCTTTGTGTACGATAAATGCGTGGGAATGGGAATATCAACATGTCTTAGATTATCCTGCAGAAGTTCGATCGATTATAAACAGACGAGGTTGATATGGGTTGATTGATATGCCGAGTTCAGCGACCGTCAATGAGTCTAGCACTATGGGGCGTTCTCAATTGGTATACCTATAGAAGAAGACACATAACCTCCTCTTTGACATCAGCGTGAATGTTTATTTATAACCTCAACTTAGTCAGGAAATTCGTGAAAATTGGTTGCACAGTGACTATGTTCAGATTAACAAAGTAGTAGCACATTTCAAGACATAAAGTTAGCATTGTACAATATATTACCCATCTCACTCCTACTCTACCGCGCAGACGCAACGTTTATGTCCGAAGAACTTCTCGTCTTCTTCGATTGAAAAAAAGAGATGTATTCAATCGTTGGTTCCCTTGGCAGTTTCCAAAGTGAAGCAATCGCGACCTGAACGTGCTGAATAACCACACGAATCTGCGGATTCATCAGCAATGTTGTATAGCCGATGTAGAGCCCATGGAGAGATTGTCCTCAGTCCAACAAGGCATAGCCCAGAGATAATGGAATGAAAGAGATGTTCATCTTTTCATTGGAAAACCCCTAGTCCACCACAAATCCACCTCAGATTTTAAGCGTTTCCGCTCTCAAGTCACTAATACACCTCGGATTCTAAGCGTTTCCGCTCTCAAGTCACTAATACTACTCTAT
This sequence comes from Eristalis arbustorum, assembly GCA_916610145.1. NCBI lineage: Eukaryota > Metazoa > Arthropoda > Insecta > Diptera > Syrphidae > Eristalis > Eristalis arbustorum. The sequence goes on along the minus strand of OU744316.1, from coordinate 63,447,874 downwards.
ATACAGAGCACCGCCATCTTGCTTTTATTATCTGCCCTCGATAGTGTCAAAAATTTGTGAGATTGCCCATGATAATGTCAGAAATGGCTCCGATTGGAAAGTATTCCAGGACACTGTTCGCTAAGCTAATACTTTTTAAAAGGAATTATTGTAGCTGTTTATTAATTATTCATTATAAAAAGTCGTCAAAAAATGCTAATCATTCTGATTAGCTATAACTAATTGTTATAAATATATTGACGAACATTACGGTCAGGAAAAATGTGAAAACATTTACAACAATACTACAATTTATTTTCATATAGTAGTAGTACGTATTGTGGATTAAGGTAAGACTAAAAGTTATGTATGTACGAAATTTGAAGAATTTATATCAAAAGAGCGCTACAGTCGAACCCGCTTAATTGAAACTCGTTTAGTTGAAAAACCCGCCTATATGAAACAATAATTCTATCCCCGTGAACATTTTAGCAGAATTCAAGCAAACAGGTCCGTTTTATTGAAACTCGCCTAATGAAATACTCGGATATTTGAAAAAGAAAATCTGTAAAATATATTACTTTTCACAGAAAAGACATCGACGCTAAATGAAAATGTTTCGCAAGAAAAATCAGATGCACAGGCTTTCAATGCATCTATTGAACTTGTAATTTTTCTGAAGCTCTGCGTTAAAGTGACAAATATCAATTCTGACAGCACATTGCCTCATTGTCTTGACTATCCAACGATTTTTATCTGCTATGTACTGCTTGTTAAAACATTCGTCTGTAATCTTACTTATTTCAAAATGTTGGCCCCAAAGATAACGTTTATAAAGTGAATTGAGTAGAATTTTTTTCAATTACCCGAGATCCGCTTAAATGCAAAACCCGGTTAATTTAAATTAACATTCTGTTTTTTTGTCATTTCATTTAAGCGGGTTCGACTGTATCAGGGGAGAGTAAAAAATGTCCCTACCCTGTCCAATTTAACCCAAGAAATGTCTATGGGTAGTTTTGGTTTTTTTTTTTGTGGTTTTCTGTCAAATCATTTGATGTGTCAATCTCGAATATAGTATTGGCGGCTATTCAACAATTTTGAATTAGTTTGAGTTTATTTGAACAAGTAGTTCAGAAGAATAGAAATCGAATTAAATGCCAAAAAAAACCCCTGTTTTTTTAATGTACATGTTTTGCTGTAACTTTTGATATATATCGTATCTCACATCATACAGAAGCCAACAAGCATAAGTTACACATTTTCGTTCATTCTGAGAGGTTTTTATCTCCACTCCTTAAAAAATGACAGTCTTCAAAATTTGGTGCAGAAACTACGGGAACAGACCTATTTTGTTTATCCTGAATTTGTTAGTTTTCAAATTTAACGTCTTTTTTAATGGAATATTCCAGCTGATCGCGAGCTTTACACGTATTCACAGACTCTGTCTCCTGGATGTGAAGCAGGAGGAAAACAGCTGTGAAATGTTATAAAAAACGCTGTCAGATGAATCTGAGGGGCAAGAAACGTAGAAGTGGCATATCTCCTCGTTCCATTATCTCTGGCATAGCCTGTCACCCAGGCACTCACATTCAAACTTTGTCAACTTTGTAGATATAAAGGGTGATTTTGTTAGCTATCTTTTTGAAAACACTGGTTTAAACAGCTGACTCACGTTTCGTGTTTTCTTTCGCTGTCAAACATCTTCAGTTTGATTTATATTTTAACCACGAATCGTCTTACTAACGCTTGCAAATTATTGAATTTTGTTATCAAAATGCGTGCTCTGTTGCGAAAGCTCATCGCGCGCTTCTTCCGAAATATTGTGTTCAGCGACGAAGCTCATTTTGGCTCAATGGGTACGTAAATAAGCAGGATTGTCGATTTTGGAGTGAATATCACCCAGAAGCATTGCAAGAGCTGCCAATGTATCCAGAAAAAGTCACAGTTTGGTGCGGTTTATGGGCTGGTGGCATCATTGGACCGTACTTCTTCAAAGATGATGCTAGTTGTATCGTAACTTTGAATGGTGAGCGCTACCGTGAGATGATGTAAAACTTTTTTTGCCTCAAAATGCAAGAGCTTGATTTGCATGACATGTGGTTTCAACAAGACGGTGCCACATGCCACACAGCACGCGCAACAATGGACATATTGAGAGGCGAGTTCGGTGAACACTTTATTTCAAGTTCGGGACCGGTCAATTGGCAGCCTAGATCTTGCGATTTAACGCCTTTAGACTATTTTTTGTGGGGCTATGTTAAAGCTCGTGTCTATACAGACAAGCCCGCTTCAACTGACGCATTGGAAGACAAAGTTGAAGCATTTATTCGAGAGATCCCGGCCGAAGTGTTGGAAAGAGTATGCCAAAATTGGACTTAGCAGATGGACCATTTGAGGCGCAGTCAAGGTCAACAGATGCATGAAATAATCTTCAAACATTAAATTATATGGACCGTACAATCGATTCAAATAAAGATTTCATGGATTTTTCTGAATTTTATGTGTTTTTTGTTTTTTTTTTTTTTGAAAAACTTTCCTACAGCTTTTAAAAAATCACCCTTTACTACAGAAAATAACCCACAGTATGAGTATCTATACGAGAAAGACTAATAAGAACGGAAACTATTTCCGTAGGATTGTTAAGAAGTCACTATGCTCCCTCGATTGTGAAGCGGATGACGCTGATCATACAATGACAAAATGTCATTGTCATTCATTCCTCATACAGCGTCGCAGAGTCAGTAAACTTGCTCGTTCACCGTCGTACCATGTCGTCTTTGTCCCGTTTTATTGCTACTTAAACAAATTATGCTCAAGTGAGCAAGCCAATGCACCGTGCAGTTCGTGTGGAGGACATCTTAGCCGTTAGGAACCTGCACCGAATTGCGGCGGTCTCACCATAACCATCTATTTATCGATTTTAAAGCCGCATACGACGGTATTCATCGCTAGAAGCTATTCGAAGCGATGGCCGAATTCGGGGTGCCAGGATAAATTGATCCGATTGTGTCGCACCACGCGATGCACCGTGCGGTCCGGTTCAAAAACCAATGAACCGTTCGAAACCTGCACCGAATTTCGGCTAGGAGATGCGCTGTCGTTTGATTTCTTCAATTCGGTACTGGAGAAGATAGTGCGGCGGGCGGCTGTAAACACGGAAGGCACTATCTTCTACAAGTCAGTCCAGCTGTTGGTATACACAGATGACATTGACATCGTCACACGATTCCAATTGGACGCTTCCACGGCAATTGAAGAACAGGCGAAACGAGTTGACCGTACGGTCATTGAGGATAAGGCGAAATATTCGCTCTCGATCAAGAAACGATTTTGAGGGTGAAGCATTTCTACAACGTGGCAAATGTGAACATCGTCTTAGTGGAGATCCGACGCAGAATCAACCTTGACAAGCGATGATGCTTCGGTTTGTCAGAACAACTGGGCTTGAAACTCCCAACTCGAAGGACCAAAATCATACGCTTTAAAACTGTTACTGCTTTATTGAGTCCGAAGCTAGACGAGAAGCAAAACTGCAGAGCTGATTCTTGGTGCCTTCGAGAGAAAAATTCTACGCCGGATATATGGCCAGGAAGGCGAACGGAGGAGAATACACAACCGCGAACTCTACGAGCTGTACAGGATGTAGATATAGCCCGGCAGGTGAAAATTCGTCGACTGAGGTGGCTCGACCACATAAAGCGCATGAACATCAACGCTCCAGCAAAGAGTCTTCGAATGCGAGCCTCCTGGTTCGAGAACGTCAGGAAGTCCGATACTACAGTATAGAGACCAAGTCACAGCCGATGTAAGACAGCTTGGTTTTGATGACTGGAAGCAGTGTGCCCAGGACCTTCATCGATGGAAGGCGGCGAAACCTCAGACTCGAACCCTACATGTGTGGCCGACCTGATAAGTAAGCAAAGAATTCACAGGCAATGCCCATTTCTTCAGGCATGTCCGAGCGCTACACGAATGTCGAATGCTCCTCCCAGGCCGATATATCCCATAGACCTATGTACACAGGTTTTTACGTCTTTTATATGTAAACGTTACTACATACGTTTCTAGGCAAACGTGGTTAGAATAAATAAAGCACCACTATCTGTAATGTACTCTAATTGGCCAAGAGATAATTAGAACTACTGCAGCGTCGGATATTCTGATAGCTGGTCAACTTATGCAGTCTGGACAAAGATGAACACATATTGGTCTTTACCAAACGCTACGTCCAACAGATTCTTTTTAACCTACCTTTTCGTTAGGATATCCAGCAGATGTGAGGTAGTTGATAAGTGCATCCAGCCAAACGTAAACCGTTTGACTGTCGTCACCCGGTACAGGAATGGCCCAGTGAACTCTATTCGCTGGTCTTGATACTGACACATCTGGCAGTGGTTCACTCAAATAGTCCAGGAGAATCTTCTCAAACTTCGCAGGTCGAATGCGGCCACCTTTCTTCACCCAATACAGTACATCCTCCTGCAGTTTCGATAGACTGAACATGTAATTTGTCTCCTCAGTCCATTCGACCGGATGACCAGACTCAACAGAGCACTTAGTTCCATCGGGATTTGTCTGCAGTTGACTATCTGTGAGGAAGGTTTCATCAGAAATGCAATACCAGCCGTTGTACTGTGCAGAGTAAATATGTCCACGGGATTTTATTTCATTCTGAAAAAGTAAACGTCGTCAAATGACACATGTAAACGATGCACATTGCAAGCAATTACTAACCCAAAAATGGCCAACGGCCTTTTTATGCCGCTCCTCTGTGGTGCGGACATAGTCAGTGTAATCGACTCTGGCTCCGTGGAATACCTTCTTGTAGCTTTCGGATATGGAATCACAATATTCAGCCACTGGAACTTTATTGTTGGCTGCAGCTTGTTGGATTTTCGTTCCGTGCTCATCCGTGCCGGTGCAGAAATGTGTTGGTAGCTGGGGATTCTTAAGACGTTGATAACGAACGATGGCATCGGCAATCACAGCCGAGTACAAGTGTCCAATGTGAGGTGCTAAACAGATTGAATTGATTCAGATGAGAGTTCGTTAACCGGTTGGTTTACTTACAAGCGTTGACGTAGAAAATCGGAGTTGTCACATAGAATGGACTGTTGACTTTATTCGAGAAGTGCCTTAACAGTGCGAACTTTTGTATGAACATGATTAGATCTGTGTTTTAATTCATTAAACAGATAAATTTAACACTCAGTTTTGGATTAGAGAAACTACCAAACAAGACCGCACATTGCCGGAGAAACGTCAAATCTGCAGTGTTGTCGTCAATCAGCTGATGGTTGTGACATTGGGTAGTGACAGTTTATTTGGTACGAGTGTGAAGATGACGCTGGAATCGCTTAGGGGCGAATCAAACTAACTCCGTCTGGTTGCAAGTGAATCAAAAACGTTTGCAAATGACTTAGGTAATTATTTAAAGTACTGGCACATTCTTCTTCTTTGTTGTTGCGCTACAGTGTGGCCTCTCCAACTAGCGCGATCTCTGGCTAGCTGTCTCCAGTTTCGCACACCAAGTTGGTTGAGGTCCTTCTCCATTTGGGTGCGCCACCTTAAACGCGGGCGTCCTCTGTTGCGTTGCCCGAGAGGTTCGGATTCGAAGATTTTTCGGGCCGGAGCTGTGGTGTCCATACGCTCTACATGACCTAGCCACCGTAGGCGTTGGATCCGTAGACGCCTAACTAGGCTCATGTCGCTGTACAGCCCGTACAGTTCGTGATTGAATCTTCTCCTCCAGAGCCCGTCAACACAAACAGGACCAAAGATAGCACGCAGAGCATTTCTCTGAAAGAGACCAAGGACTTTTTCATACGCTTTCAAGATTGTCCATGCCTCCGCGCCGTATAGCTGGACTGGGGTGATCAGTCTCCAATGGCCAACCGAAGGCCCTCAGATCTATCAGTGTCTCCTCATTTCCCCTGAAAACCTTGGAGAAACTAATAGACCAATATATCAGGCAAGCTATTCCAGCACACAGAGTCACATCTGCACAAAATGCTTATAACAAGGGCAAGTCTGTAGAGACAGCCCTCCACTCACTGATAGGCACCATCGAGAAATCTCTAGGGTTTAAAGAATGCACACTTGTTACATTTCTCGACATCGAAGGTGTGTTCAACAATATCAAGCCGGAAGCAATTTCACTTGCGCTTAACAACATCGGGATCGGAAAGTCCTTAGTGGCCTTCATTCATCAGCTACTCACCAGCAGAGTAATAAACTCTCAGTTGGGAGATGCTAAGATCGATGGAGGAGTTGATAGGGGCACCCCACAAGGGGGGGTCCCCTTTCTTTGGAACGTAGCGGTAAATGAACTGCTATTAATACTGGAAGATGTAGGATGCAAGGTTATTCCCTGTGCGGGTGTTGCCATAGCGGCTTCTGCAAATTCGTCTCTACTCTAAGAGACATAATGCAGAATGCCTTCGACAAGCTGGAAGCATGGACACAAACATGTGGACTCGGCGCTAACCCACGAAAAACTGATATCCTACTCTTCACCAGAAGATACAAAATCCCCCAGTTTGACCCCTAACTGCTGTGTGGCACTATATCACACCCAACTGCCAGTGCGAAATTTTTGGGTCTCACTCTCGATAGCATGCTTAACTGGAAGCTCAACATCCAGGAAAGGGTCAAGAAAGCCTCTTCTGCCGTTTTTAGCTGCAAACAAGCCATTAGATGCAAATGGGGCAAATGAGGCTTACGATTGTCAGACCGACACTGCTGTATGGAGTCTCAGTTTGGTGGACAGCACTGAACAAGGCCATCAACTGCAATGCACTCTACCGAGTACAAAGACTGGCCTGCCTATGCATTAGCGGAACACTCCTTCACCTTCCACCACTAGAACTATTCGGAAAACAAATAGCAGACAGCACAGCCTTGAGACTCAACACACTCCGACTGTGGTCCGAACTCAACATCGGCCACTCAACCATTCTCTAGGAATTCAACTTACTTCCTAGCGACACTGACCGCCCAATACGCCAGGCTATCTTCGAGAGAAATTCTGGATCAGCACTCCCTGATGTCTGATACGCATCTACTCTGGCCTAAGTCTGACTGCCCTTAGCAGTCAGCCACTACAACCCAACTAAACTTATAGAGGGAGAGGAGGTACCTGTGCACATTGGTCTTAAAGATCTGGAATTGTAGTCTGTGGGAAATGTTGGGCTGAGAAATGCCTTCCATATTCGCGCATTACGGCAGAAAATTAGTCTCTAAATTTAACTGTTCAACCGAACCCAGGCTTAAGGCTAAACTGAACTCAAGGAGAGGAGGAATGCAGTTGGCTTCTTGAGCATCGTTTGTTAAAATAGCCATAAATCACGGTATTTTGGTGTTCGAGTGGGAGAACCCGCGATATTGTTGTCTCCTATAAGTTTGGATTCTATCTAACAACCAAAACAAAATAAAAACCAAAACATTTCGCATTTCAGGAGGGCATGGGCCTGTGCATCCAGGGCAAAGTTGTTGATTGCTCTCAATTTGGCGAGATGCCAGCAACGATTCCTGTGAATGCACAGGTCAAGTTGACTTACAGCCTCCTTACGGCGCCCTCTGGATAGCCTCAACTGCAACCGCTTAGAGCTGAACAGCGACCCCTTGTCCGGGGGTTTAAACCAGGACCCGGTCCTCCAGGTTCGGGGGTTTCGCGTGGGGTTAACTTCCCCACCGTGTAAAACTCGCAATAGTTCAGAGACGGCAACAAGCCTCGGATACGGATGACCCTACTGCTGACGACCATGGACAACGAAATAAGGACAACGGTTTTCGGTTCTACACGTGGAATGTGAGGTCACTTCACAGACCACGTGTAGCCGATGAACTTGCAGAGGCCCTAGAAGCCTATAAGGCTGACATCACCGCCATCCAGGAGGTGCGATGGGATGGGCCGGGCAAAAAGAGGATGAAAAACTGCGACATATATTACGGCGATTGCTGCAAAGAGCGAAGGCAGCGCTTGTTTGGATGCGGTTTTGTTGTTCGAGGCAGACTTAGGCAAGAAGTCGTAAGCTTAAGATACGTAAGCGAACGCCTCACAACAATCCGCATCAAGGCAACATTCGGCAACATCAGCCTTATTTGCGCCCACGCCCCAACAGAGGACAAAGACGATGATAGCAAGGATGACTTCTATGATCTCCTAGAAAGAACATACGATCACTTCCCCAGCTACGACACCAAGATCGTTCTAGGAGATTTTAATGCAATGCTGGGCAAGAAAGAAATCTTTGCTAGAGTCGTCGGTAAACACAGCCTACCCGACAACACGTCCGACAATGGACTCAGGCTGTTGGACTTCGTGACGGGGCGAAACCTCACTGTAGCCAGCACGCGGTTCCCTCACCTCAACATTCACAAAGGGACCTGGCAAGGGACAAAGGGACACTCCTCCAGTGTCGTCGATGTCCGAACGTTTCGAGGCGCTAACATCGACTCGGATCATTACCTTGTTGTAGCCAAGGTCAGAACACATATTCGAGGTTGAAATGCGAAATCTTCTTCTTCTTCTTGTGGCGCTACAGTCCGGGGTGAACCTGGGCCTCGGTCAACAATCCTCTCCAGCCAGCCAGATCTTTCACCAGCTGCCTCCAGTTGCGCACACCAAGTTGGTTGAGCTTCCACTTGTGTGCGCCATCTAGTGCGAGAACGCCCTCTGTTGCGCTGTCCCAATGGCTCGGTGTCGAAGACTCTTCGGGCCGGAGCTGTGGTGTCCATCCGCTCTACATGACCTAGCCATCTTAAGCGTTCTGTCCAAAGACGCTTAACTAGACGCATGCCGCTGTACAGCCCGTACAGTTCATGGTTGAACCTTCTCCTACAGACGCCATCAACGCAAACAGGGCCAAAGATCGCACGCAGAACTTTTCTCTCAATCCAACCAAGAGCTTCTTCATTCGCTTTCAATAGCGTCCATGTCTCTGCGCCATAGAGCAGGACTGGGATGATCAGGGTTTTATACAAGGTCAATTTGGTGTTTCGAGAGATGGCTCTGTTACTCAATTGCCTCTTGAGCAAAAAGAAGCAGCGATTGGCAAGAGTTATTCTGCGCTTGATCTCGGCACTGGTGTTGTTGTCCGCATTTACTCCAGAGCCTAGATAGACGAAGTCCTCGGCTACCTCTAAGTTTCTGCTGTCCATTATGACCTTCTTTCCGAGACGTCGATGTGGTGCGTCCTGTCGTGATGAAAGCATGTACTTTGTTTTGTCCTGATTTATCTCTAGACCCATTTTAGCCGCTTCCGCTTCAATACCAGCAAACGCCTCATTGACGGCTCGCTGTGTTGTCCAATCACATCAATTTCGTCCGGGTAAGCAAGCAGTTGAACGGACTTTTGAAAGATCGTGCTTCGGGTGTTTACGTTTGGGTTTCGCAAGATCTTCGCAAGTATGATGTTGTCGCCTTGCCAAAAAGTTTGGATATAGATGCTTTAGTCTAATTCCACTAGGCGGAGAATCTGAATGTGAACAGGTATGTTGATGATGGATTCGGAAGGGGAGGTGTATAGATTAGCGATGGGTGATTGCAAATGAATTTCACAATCGAATAAATTGGCAATTGTTAAAAATTGATTTCGACTGTCGATTTCTTCGTGCTCGAATAATAATCGAATCGAATCGATTATTCTCAGTACCTACCTCATCCAAGAGTTGCCGGGTACTTCTATCCCATTGTGGAAATACATACATTTCTACCTCTCTATTCATATGTTGGTGTCAGTGTAAAAAATCAGCGTAAGGCTGTGTCTCCAATAAGAAACTATACCAACCAAAATAGGAACATTGGGAATGGAAATACAGCCAAACCTCTGTAATTGAAACATCCTTAAATGGAATTTTGTATAATTCAAACCAAATTCCTTTTTTTTTTCTCTACAAGAATAGAAAATCAGCAATGGACTCCGCTCAATTTGCTGTAGCGCCACCCATATTATTATGTTTAAGTCCGTGTGTCCACACTGGTCTCTTTTGGATGGAATTATGATGCGGTACCCGATTTAGTCTCGATGGTGATTGCTACTGCTGCTCTGTTAGAAGCTTTGCAGCTTGTAGTAGCTGTGCTCACTTTGCAGATTTTCCGGGTCGAGGTAGCCTTGTTCGCGTATTCTGTTTCTCAGGTTCCTGATTGCTACGTTGGGATGGTTGCTAATGTCTAGCAGCTGTAATGGAATGGTGCGTGTGTCGTGCTAGAGATCCATGTTAGTGAGGTGCTTTCGATGGTCCCTGTTGTAGATGAGACCAGTACACATTCGCATTATTTGTCTCTCGATCTTGAGCTTGCGAGCTTCTCCATGCTGGTTTTAGAGGTGGTGCGCCATACGGGATGCTGTGCCTTCTGGCATCATACATTTTGCTGAATTTCAACTCCTTTCTTGGCGATTATCGAGCTGGCACAAATCAGTGAGCCATCTGCAGTTAGACAACAATTTAGAGACTGTTGATTTTACGTGAAGATGGTGCTCCCCCTTGGTGTTCCGCTCAGTGGGATGGCTACCCTTCACTTGGACGTGGAATCTTCTGGAATGCAGATAGTGGTAGACTATTCTGATGAGGCTAGAGACGATGGAACCGTGCCAAAGGCGGTTTCCAGGTCCAGGAAGCAGGCAACGGTGACCTGGTTTAGTTCAAGGCAGCTGCAACATCGTGATGGAACTTTACTGCACGTCCAGGTCCGGCATTTCCGGGTGTATAAGCTCTCATCGAGAAAAGGCATGCAACATCGACGTCTCAATGGACAGCTATGACTTCAAGGTTAAGGACCTCGTCTACCTCCGGAGTAAATCGTACGAATAACATCAGTATCGACATCAAACGGAGAATAACTCTTCTTCTTCTTTGTGTGGCGCTACAGTCCGGGGTGGATCTGGGCCTCAACCAACGTGCCTCTCCAACTAGCGCGATCCCTGGCTAGCTGTCTCCAGTTTCGCACACCAAGTTGGTTGAGGTCCTTCTCCACTTGGGTGCGCCACCTTAAACGCGGGCGTCCTCTGTTGCGTTGCCCGACAGGTTCGGATTCGAAGATTCTTCGGGCCGGAGCTGTGGTGTCCATACGCTCTACATGACCTAGCCACTGTAGGCGTTGGATCCGTAGACGGCTAACTAGGCTCATGTCGCTGTACAGCCCTTACAGTTCGTGATTGAATCTTCTCCTCCAGAGCCCGTCAACACAAACAGGACCAAAGATCGTGCGTAGAACTTTTCTCTCAAAGAGACCAAAGACTTCTTCATCCGCTATCGAGATTGTCCATGCCTCCGCGCCGTATAGCAGGACTGGGATGATCAGAGTCTAATATAGAGTCAACTTGGTTCTTCGAGAGAAGGCTCTATTACTCAATTGCCTCTTGAGCCCGAAGAAACAGCGGTTGGCAAGAGTTATCCTACGCTTGATCTCGGTACTGATGTTATTTGTACAATTTACTCCGGAGCCGAGGTAAGTGAAGTCCTTGGCTACCCCGAAGTTATAGCTGCCCATTGTGACGCTCTGTCCAAGACGTCGATGTTGTATGTCCTTTTTTGAGGACAGCATATACTTCGTTTTGCCCTCATTCACCGCCAGACCCATTTTAGCCGCTTCCGTCTCAATGTTAGCAAAAGCCTCACTGACGGCTCGCTGAGTTCTGCCAATCACGTCAATGTCATCGGCGTATGCTAACAATTGCACGGACTTCTGGAAGATCGTGCCTCTAGTGTTGGCGTGTGAGTTTCAAACGATCTTCTTCAGGACGATGTTAAAGAAATCACATGACAGCGCGTCGCCTTGTCTAAAACCTTTTTTGACATTGAAGGTCTCGGTGAGTTTGTTACCGACCTTGATGGAGCAGCGAGAGTTCTCCATCGTCATCCTGCACAGCCTGACGAGTTTGGCAGGAATGTCAAAACTAGACATGGCGTTGTATAGCTCGTCTCTATGCACGCTGTCATATGCGGCCTTGAAATCGACGAACAGATGGTGAGTGTCGATTTGCATTTCTTGGGTCTTTTCCAGGATCTGCCGTAGTGTGATGATTTGGTCTGTTGTGGACTTTCCTGGCCTGAAGCCACACTGATATGGACCTATCAGATTATTAATGAATGGCTTCAGGCGGGTACACAAAACGACAGAGAAGATCTTATACGCGATATTAAGAAGACTGATCCCTCGATAGTTGGCGCAGTTGAAGGGGTCTCCTTTCTTGTGGATCGGGCAAACGATACTGAGATTCCACTCGTCGGGCATGCTTTCCTCAGACCATATCTTGCAGATGAGCTGGCGCATGCGCCCAACCAGATCATCTCCAGCTGCCTTAAATATTTCAGCGGGCAAACCGTCCGCTCCAGCAGCTTTGTTAGACTTCAGTCTTGATATTGCTACCTTGACCTCGTCTAAGTCTGGGGGACGGTATTCGCGTCTGTCATCGTCCAGATTGAGTGGAACATTCTGCCTGACAGCGGTATTTTGGTCCTCATCGCCGTTTAACAGTCTGCAGAAATGATCTTTCCAGATTCTCAGTATCGACTGCGACTCTACTACCAGATGTCCATTTCCATCCCGACAGGCTTCTGTCCGAGTTTAATATCAATTGGATAATTGTTTTACCCTTTGATAAAACTTTCGGACGTCATTCCTGCCATAACGAGAATAACTCTTGCTAACCGATATTTCTACGGGCTTGAGTATTGGAGACAGTACTGCATTCCGGCGCAGAGACATGGACAATCTCAAACGGGGATGACGAAGTCCTTGGTCTCTTCGAAAAAAAATTCTACTTGTGCTATTTAGTCCTGTTTGCATTGAGGGGATCTAGAGGAGACGGCGAACTGTATGGCGACAAGAGCCTAGCCAGGAGCACAGATCCGACACATAAGGAGGAGCGTATGTACAACTAGCGTCCGGCCGGAGGAATCTTTGAATGCGAACATGTCTGGCAACGCAAAAGATGACACAACCAAGTAGAGAAGGTCCTCCAACTTGGCGTGCAAAACCACGTGGAGAAGGCCCTCCATCTTGGAGACTAGTTGGACAGGATTGTTGGTGCGGCTCAGGTCAACATACAAAAACTAAGTAACAAACTTCCCAAAGTAACCGTTTTTGTCTGCTGCCTGTCTGTGAAGAACGTCTCTTGAGCTATGACTTCGTGAATTGCCATACATTTTATAGTGCTCTGAACGTCATTTGGAAAGCAGGCGATAGAGTGGTTTACGGAAAAACCCCACTTCTAGATCCAAGAACACGCAAATTATCATCAAATAAAACCACAGTTTATAATTTTGTCAAAAAACGTTTCTTGTTAGCATATGCAATGTATAGGTCTATAATATGATACAATTGGAACATAGTCATAGCTTATTAAATAATAATTTATTTATGATTATTTTCTATACATCTACGTCTCTAATTATTAGTACCTACTAGTTCATGCATCCGTGGTTTGTTCTAGTGTTTTTGGGTTTTTTCTTTTCTTAAATACTCATCTAGGGTTTGAATTCGTGTTCGGTTCGTTTGTAAGTGGTGTTGCAAGTAAATGTTAGCGGTTGTTACTTTTGGCTTACAAAAGGATTTGTTAAGAAAAAAAAATCAACTATTTATGATTCGAGTTCTGGAGTAGAATACTTTGAAATTAGTTGCGAGGACTTTAAAAAAATGTATGGAGTTCGTATAGCCTTTGCAATTACTTCGTTAATCACAATCATTGTCTTTGCTATTGCTGGGATGGAGCAGAAATGGATCTGCGACAGCACTGGGGCAACATGAGACATAGACTAGCTGAAAGACTGTGCACATAAGCTGCGCAGGACTTGTACCATATCCAAAACCACCTCGTTTTCTGAAATGACCGCCAGTGAGATGGTATCAACTACAGAATGTCTTCAACAACATCCGTTCTCCGGTTTCGACATCAAATAAAATCAAACAAAATTTGGGAGGGGGCTAAAGCCCAAAGAGGGCCAGGGCATAGCTTCTCAGAATATCAGATATTGTTTACGTGAATTATGAGGCAGTTGTGCACATTTTTTCTTTCTACACTACATGAATTGCAACGACAGACGTATTGCATTAAAAGAACAGGACAGCCAGGACGAATCAGTCGTAAGTCGAATTTATTTTTGCTAAAAGTACACTCAGTCACAACGGAAGGTTGTGATCTCTGAACAAACCATCAGTTCAAACGGAACGGAAATTTGTTTACATTTTTGATTTATGACCCGCTGTGCTGTGTTTTGTTATGCCAGTAAATGCACACAATCGATTTGATTGCCACTGTTGCGGGAGAAGATTGGCCAGACCTCGGTATGATCTAGGTAGTGACATGAAACATTTTATTCGCTTCGATGAATGTGTACGGGAGCTGGTAGCTGCAAAATGAAACCCCAACCAAATCACATTCTACATCTTCTTCTTCTTTGGTTGGCGCTACAGTCCTGAGGAGGACTTGGGCCTCAGCTAACATGCCTCTTCAGCTAGCTCGGTCTTATGGTAGTTGCTTCCAGCCACGTACGTACAACTTATTTAGGTCCCCTTCTAGCTGCGTGCGGCACCGTAGGCGTGGTCTTAACTTAAATGCAAGACATTTCTTGAGGAATTTCAGTCGCATTGTGATGATGGAAGTGTAGGTGTACTGGTCTCTGGCACTCGCACGGTCTGCCAACAATTTGGCGGGTATTGAGCACTTACAGACGCCGTTGGTTGCGAGAACTGCAGAAAAAGGAGGTGAGTTGAAAGCTACACACAGAGGATTAGCCAAAGCGACAACAGTTTTACCGTAAAAAGTTAGAAACAAACAGTTGAATATTGCTCTAAGCAAAATGGCGTCGCTGAACGCAATCATACAGTCGTTGGGGCAAGAGCAAGCGCGAGTCAGAAATGAAGAAAGAGATGTGAGGAGATGGAGTATTGTCAACACCAGTGTCCAGAGCTCTTAAACTGCAACTCACAAGGGCCCACTCCGTAGTCCATGTGATTTCATTCTCAAATCGGCCTCCAACAGGATTTTGAAGATCAGTTCATCCGCAGCTGATGCTATCGATGATGGGCTTAACCTTCGGCGGTTACTCCTTCTTGAGGAATGAAGAAAGATCCCTGATCTTTGGTCCTCACGTTCAATTTGGGATCTGTGTGTAGGGGAACTGCTGGCGCGTGAACAGCTGCAGACAATTGTGCAGGTGCCTCCCACTGGATTTTGAAGATCACTTCATCCGCAGCTGATGCTATCGATGACGAGCTTAACCATCGGCGGGTACTTGTCCTCCTTCTTGAGGAATGAAGCAAGATCCCTGATCTTTGGTCCTAGAGTTCAATTTGGGATCTGTGTGCAGGGGAACTGGTGGCGCGGAAGCAGCCGCAGACCATTGTGCAAGTGCCGTTGGAGCCGGTCGAATGGGTGTTCATCCGCAGCTGATGCTTACAAATAACGCGACATTCATATATTTGACATCTTTCACCGTGTGACCAAGGAGGCCGCATTCTGTTGTTCCATTACACGGCGATGGACTCTATCTTAAGTGGACCTGATGGCTGCTTTCAAGTTTCTTTTTTGGGTAGACATGAAAGCCATTAAGGCAGTGATTCTAAAGAGTTGCATGGCGCCCTCGCTGCGTATCCCAGTGAAAAAAAACGCTTTCATCTAGTCTTCAATTCTGGTCCAGTAACCATTTGCCGTTGGGATCAAATTCACGGCACTGTCACTGAAGTTGTCGATCAGCGGCTGTAGTCTGACAATGAACAAATATTGGTTTGCTGGCTGCCCTATAACCTCTGATTGACTTTAATGTAAATGAAAGGCTGTGGGCACATATACACCGCAGTCGATAAGGCTTTAGATTCTTCAAAGATCAACAAGAAGCATGTGCTGAAGGGTTTTACATCTCGGCCACTACTCCCTAACTCGTCTTCGTCTTAAACAAAGCATGCGCTGAAAGGTTTCACATCTCGGCCACTACTCCCTAACTCGTCTTCGTCTTAAACAAAGTACGACATTCAGATATACTATTTTTGCCAACCATCCGTCAGAAGGTACACAAAAAAGTTCCTATCCTTCCAACCGATTACATTCACATGCAAACACAAAGTCAAACAGTTAAAAAAAGGGACGAGTTCATAGCTCTTAAAAAAATACAATCGGCATTACGTAAGAATTTCAATTTTGTCTCATGTCAATTTAGCATTTATCTATTTAATCTTTGAATACACATCAAACAAGTTATTTTTGAAAAAAAAAAGAAATGTATGCCACACCACAGGCATCATTGGAGATTCAGATTGTTTTCCTTACCTAACAGTTCTTTGGTACAATATTTACAAACCAAATTTCCTTCAACCATTTTTTTTTTTTTGAAGATATCATACCTCTTTTGTTTTAATTACAAAATTTACAATCTTAGACGCTACATATAATATTGATACCGATTTAGGTATTCAATTTGGGGTTATTTACAGTCACATGAAATTTAGCTAATTAGCTATCGATTGCGGCTTTTCATCCGGAGTGATGCTTCTGCATAGAGATCAAGTTCCAGCTAACCACACAGTCAGTTCTTTTGCACGGGTTAAGAGTTAATTAGTACGTTTCTCTTCTGTGAACACGCATCATTTTTTCAGATTTTTGCCGATCACCCGGTTATGGGTGGTTTACCCTTGGCAGAGTTCTCGAACTTCTGTTGCAGAGAGGCCACAGTTGAAGTCTTACCGCCTAGGGGGCGGACTGAACCGTTTAGCACAGGTTTTGTTGTTGTCGAGCTCACGGTGCTGGAGGCGACAGGTTTTTTGTTTGCCGATATCGTTCGATTGATTGTTGGTTTAGTGCCAGCGCTTGTGACTGATGGCTTGGTGAGGGGTTTCGGTTTGGCAGCACCTGAAGGCAGTGGTTTTTTCGCAACAGCCTCTCCTGCGGTGGTCACCTCTGACCCGGTTGGCTGTGAGGAGGTTGTCGTTGTCTTAGTGAGGGGACTAGGCGATTTATTGAAGGATTTTGCTCTCGCAGCGACTGTCGAAGGCTTAGTGCTGACTGGTGGAGTTGCGGCTTTGCCACCGCGACCAGCTTGGGTGCTTGAAGTTGCATTCTCCGTCTTTGGCTTGAAGCTGGAGAACGTATTCGCAGCTGAGGACTCAGAGCGTGTTGGAGCCACTCGGGCAATCGGTGCGTTTACCGCCGGTGGCCGGATGTAGCCCCCAGACGCAGTGCTGCTGTTGGACTTAATGTATTCTGGCTCTGGTGGGACGTCCAGTTCGGGAACGTCTTCGTAAGGCGAAATTGGTTTCACATTGTCCGTGCTGCTCGAGCTCTTCATTGTGGATGCAGAGTAAATCGAATCGACGTTTCGCTTTTCGATTTCATTGACGATCTCCCCGAGGAGACCCATGTTGTCCTGGGTCACGGGCGACGTGGAAGGCGCCTCATCGATGACAGAGTAGATGTTATCTGAATTCGATGGTGACGGCGACTCCTTGATGTCGGACAGTGGAATTTCCACGGCTTCGCAGTCGTCGTACGTGTGATCCGCTATTCCCGCAAGCGGAAGTTGATAGCCCGACGACGTGGTGGATGGTGTCTTTCTTATGGCTCCTCCCGGACCGGGCGGTCGTGGAGGTGGACTCTTGGGTCTGGCAGAGCCTATCACGCTCTTCGGTCGACTGACCCCCGTTGGGTTTCTCATTGAGCCGAACGTCTGCACGGCTGTCTGCTTCTTTGTCGGGCTGCGCATACTCTGGGCTCGCTTGACTAGGTTCTTTGTCTCATCCTGCTGTTCAGAGTCTGAATTTGACGTGTCCACTTGAGGGATGGGAGCGGAAATTTCAATATTCTTCAACTTCTCCTTATCGATGACGGGCTTAACCTTCGGCGGGTACTTGTCCTCCTTCTTGAGGAACGAAGCAATTCGCTTGATGGTCCCCTGATCCTTGGTCCTCACGTTCAGCTTGGGATCTGTGTGCAGGGGAACTGGTGGCGCGGGAGCAGCTGCAGACCATTGCGGAGGTGCCGTTGGAGCCGGTCGAACGGGTGTTATTTCACCCGGCTTGCCGATTTCCCTGCACGTGGACGCCTCCAAGACAGGGTTCGATATGATGGGACGCGGGTGTGAGCCTGGATTTGGTGGAGGCAGTGCGGGAGCTGTACCATCATTGAATCGGCCCAAGGTACTGGCTTTCTTCGCGTTGTCGAACGATCCATTCGGCTTCGGTGTATCATAGCCGAGAGTTGCGTGCTTCGGAACCGGGGGCGCTGCTCTCGCTGGAACTCCTTCATTCTCAGTCACCGTTGTAGCCGTCTTGCTGACCGGCTGAACATACGCTACATTCTTGCCAGCCACCGGCGTTGGAGCGGCTGAATCCGAAAGAGGCTTCAGTGTGAATCCTTTAAATTTACCAAACATTCCATTGTTCATCGTTGACGCATCAGAGTCCGACGGTGACTTCAAGAGTGCTGAGTTCATGTCGTCTGTACTGCTGGGTGTTGATTTGGGCAAGCCACCATTCGGCGTTGATGGCGGTGGACGAGGTGCCGGTCCCTTCGTGGTGCTCTTCATACTGAAACAAAGTTTTCCAAGACTGATGTTAAGTTATTATTTAATGTACGTAGCTCAGAGTATTTGAACGCTTAACTTAGAGTAGTTACATAGCCACAAACCATGCTTAGCGAGCAAATAAAAGACACCACACAAGCATTACAAGAAAAACAGGAACCCAACAACAAGAACAAAAAAAAAAGAGAACCACTACAAAAGAAGTGTGAGTTTATTTTTTTTTTTTTTAAGTGTATTCTACATTTTCTATGACTTACAGTATGAGGAAATTATAACGTATTATGAGTACAAATGTATAAAAAAAATAAAACCAAAAGATAACTAAGATTAACAACACAGATAGCGATTAAGTTTGGTACTTTGCACAGCAGAGTGTGTGGCTTACAGTCCTTACAGATTTCTACAGTTCTAATGGGTTATTATGTGTGTGCAGGATGAGAGGTGCGCGGATGCTTTTGATTATCAATGGTTGGGAAATGAGTCGCGTGTGTACTCATTGGGAAATGTGTCTGCTTCTCCGAAAATTGATGAAGAATTGTTTCTGGGAACAAAGATGATGTAAGCTAATTGGACAGTATTGAGTGGAGGGTTCAGTCTTTTTTAAATCTCAATATTTATTTTCATCAAAAAAAGCTTGTCTGTTCTTGTCTCGTCGGTCAATTTAGGGATTTTATGTTCTTCAGGAAAAGAGTTTCGTCTAATGCACTAAAGTCAGTAATACAGAGATCATCTTTGTGCTTTTAACGATTCAGCTGGCTGCGTAGACACGATCGTCGTTGCACAAACTGTTCTCGATAGAGAGTCTGGTGGATCAAAAACGAGTGTGAGTAGGAATCATTTGTGCTCCTTTCGAGAAAACCCTGGCATCAAGCGTCGCCGGCAGTGTCCTTCGAGTCGAAGTGGCTGCAATACACGAAGCAGCCCTCGCACTGAAGGAACTCAACATAAAACCGAACCGAACCGAGTGTCATTCGGCACTGAAAGCCATAATGTCGGACACCTTGGTATCCAAACTAGTCAGATAATGCAGGCAGAGCGTCAGCGTCATATCATTGGCAAACGTGGGGGATCCTATTCTGGGTACAAGCGCATACTGGCATCCAACTAGTATTGGATCTGAGCTGGTTGAATAACAGGGAATCCATTATGCACCCAAAGAAGGAAACTGTAAAGCGAAGCGCTGGAAATAGCCAGAGCTCGTTGGCTCGGGACTTGTGGTCTAGATCGACATCACTGATCTGCGTTAGTGGCACGCAGGTAGTACGCACGCTTACAGGAGCTCTTATCGGGCACTGCGCATCCACGCATCGCGACTGAACATACCACACAATGATTTCTGCAGAAGCTGCAGAGATGAGGAAGAGAAAGAATCCATGCCCAGACCTAACAAGGATAAGAAAAATGATCCTTGACAACTTCTCTGCACAGCTGGAGGACTTGAATGTTGTGGAACCAAAAAACCAAGAAGCCGGATGGTTTCGGTAACTATAGCTCTCACAGTAGTAAATACAACATCTCACGGACACAATGGACTCAATGTGTTAGCTTAAGTGAGCCACGTTTGTAACGCCGAAAGAGCACATTTTTCACCAGATGACTGTTTAATTATTCAAAGGTAAAGACAGACTTGTTGTTGGCCGAACTCAGCGAGCCGACAATGAGGCGTTTGCTGGCATTGAAACGGAGGCGCCAAAAATGGGTTTAGCGGTGAATGAGGGCAAAACAAAGTATATGCTGTCATCAAGAAAGGACACACAACATCGACGACTCGGTCAGAACGTCACCATAGGCAGCTACAACTTCGAGGTTCCTAAGTTAAAAGTACGCACAACATCAGTAACGAGATTAAACGCAGAATAACACTTGCCAACCGCTGTTTCTTTGGGCTCAAGAGGCAATTGAGTAGTCGAGCACTCTCTCGAAAGACCAAGCTCACCTTATATAAGACCTTGATCATCCCTGTCCTGCTGTATGGCGCGGAAGCTTGGACTATCTCAAGAGCGGATGCAGACGCAATTGGTCCCGTCAAGAGAAAAGTTCTGCGTTCAATCTTTGGTCCTGTTTGCGTTGAAGGTTCTTGGAGGAGATTCAACCACGAACTGTACGGGTTGTGCAGCGACATGAGTCTAGTCAGGCGTCGACGGATTCAACCTGGCTAGGCCACGTTGAGCGCATGGACAAAACTGCTCCAGCCCGAAGAGTCTTCGACTCCGAACCAGTGGGACAGCGCAATAGAGGACGACCACGAACCCGATGGCGCACTCAAGTGGAGAAAAACCTCAACCAACTTGGAGTGCGAAATTGGAGGCAGCTGGCCAAGGATCGTGCCAGCTGGAGAGGATTGTTGACCGAGACCCAGGTTCACCCCGGACTGTAGCGCCACAAGAAGAAGAAGAAGAAAGACAGACTTGTAGACTTGCCTCCAAATTTTCCGATAGATTCTGAATTGTGTTTTATTTGTTGTTTTGTCGTGTTAGGAGAACATAAAGAAATCCGTCACAGAAATCAAAGTATGCTTCCATCAATTGTTTGCATCCAAACCAGACCATGCTGGCTGGAAAAGTTCAAAAACTTTGTTTCCAGATGAGCTGTTGCTGCACGCTTTGCAACCAATAACTAGGTTTCCACTCTGACTTCTTATGTTTTAGTTGGGCGGTGAAGGGCGGACTTGGCTCATGCTTGCGCCACGTGGGTGTTTCAAATTGAGGACGGTAATCCTGTCATAATGACAGCCAAATAGCTGTGTCCACACTTTTTCCAACTACCTTGGGAGGAATTTTGTTGAGGTCGTGAAGATTGTAGTAGAAGCAGAAGACTAAGTGGCTTTCCTAGTTGAGATGAGAGCAGGGCAGTCTGCCTAAGGTGTGTTCCTCCTTCCCCCTCGTCTAAGCAACTTCTACACAAGTCGTTAGAAAACAGGAGCAGTGTCTGGTGCAGATATCTTTGGGGATAGCAGGCTACTCGATATTTTAGTGTCAAGGTGAGCCCAGATTTATTTTAATGTCAGGCGTGTTTTTCTGAACGTAGATTTTATTGAACTGTAACTTGAAGGGAGCCAGAGGGGTACCAATGTAACGTCAGATTCCATCAACTGGTAGTCTAGTGGCTCATTCAGCGAGTTCATCGGCTTTGTAGTTTCCTGAGATGTCTCTATAGCCTCGCACCCAACACAGCTCGAATACCGTGCGGCAGCCGATTCTAACTTTTGAGTTTAAAGGGAACAATGCATTTAATTGTTGTCTGGCTATTAATTGCATGCACTTGGGACTGGTTTGTCGACAAATATTCGTGTACTTGGGGATAACGTTGTATAAGAGGCATTACAGTTTGCCGCTTTCTCGCGCTTTAAAGTTGGACGTCGTCTTTCGACCAGCAACAGACCAGATGTGAGCCTAACACTCAAGCTCCGTGGAGACAAAGATCAAATAAATTGAAAACAAAACAGATGTACCTGTGCATTTCGTGACGATTTCGAGTTTTGATATGTGGTCATTTTCAATACATAAGTGTTTTTGTAGTAAACACCTGAATAGTGTTCTTGAGAGACAGATGGAAAGGAAAGCAAGGCATCCATCGCAGGATCTTATAATTTAATAAAATTTAAAAAGAGACCAGAGATCAGACCTCGGTGCGTGGCTATTGTTCATTGATACCCGGAAGAAAACAACAATATCCAGCAATCAGAATAAGATGTTCAATCGTTTTTTTGGAGAACAGGATTCAACCACCAAGATGCAACACCAAGAATGGCTAGGCCACGTAAGTCGCATGGGCAAACCCACTGCTCCAGTCTAGTGGGACAACGCAATTGAAGACGCCCACGATACGGATGGCACACACTACTCGAGAACGACCAACTAAGCGTGGGAAATCGGAAGCAGCTCGGTACATATCGTGACAGCTGGAGAGACTTGTCCACTGGAGCCCAGGTCCACTGATGACTGTAGCGCCGTTAGAAGAGTACGTAAAATTCTTTCCTATCCATACCATATAACGACTTTAAATTGCTGAATAAAATGCGCAAGAGCATGGAAGAGCTAGTAACAAATTTTAACAAACTGTTTCGAACTCCAAGCACCCATCGAATGCACCAAATCCGCAGTTTTTTCACAGAACATAAACTAGAGTGAATGGGACTACTGCTAAAACACATACTCAAGTTTTCTTTCCAATGTTCTTCTATAAACCGTAAGAGAGTTGCTAGTTAGCTGATATGTCCTTTTTTCGATGGTTTGAGCACCTTACACAGTCGCACATGTCACTTAAGCTCACAGTAGCTTACAAAACTTCGAACCAGTGGGACAACGCAATAGAGTACGACCACGAACCCGATGGTGCACTCAAGTGGAGAAGGAGCTCAACCAGCTTGAAGCGCGAACGTGGAGGCAGCTGGCTAAGGATCGTGCCAGCTGGAGAGGATTGTTGACCGAGGCCCAGGTCCACACCGGACTGTAGCGCCACAAGAAGAAGAAGAAGCTTACAGAACTACAATAAATTCGTTTGAGGTGAATGATTTTGTACAGTCTTTGTGAAAGTCGAATATTGTCATAGCCGCAAGTCCTGTCTGGTGGTCTGTTCATTCGTTCGTATCTCGGATGCTGTCGATGTTGTCAGTTAAACTTTCATCACGAAGGGACATTAAAGAATTGCTTGGTTGTGGTCAAGCTGGCAGTGTGTTCTCTGTCTCAAAGGGACTGTGTACCCTAACGCATCGATCGCACAAGCACCATCAAACGCCCTACAACACACAATTACCCAAAAAGAACAACAACGCAAACAAAACTAGGAAAATATACTTAAACAATAAATGAATACGAGGTCAATCGATTAGAAACAAAAGTAAACATTAAAACTACATTCACAAATTAACTAACGAAAATGCAATAACTGCAAGTACAATACATTCAATATGAGATACTAAACGAGATCAAATGCGCAAAATTCAAGTCAACTGGTAGACACACCCATTTTTCTGATCTAATTTATAATCTGTGCCATTGCAAAGTGCGTGCGGATTAGTAGTTGAACAGAGTTTAACGTTAGTTATATGCAGTTTAGTTTTGTTTGTGTTATTATTATTGTTTATTGTTGCAGAAGGCTTGGAAATGGTGGTAGTATCAGAAGTTGTGTTTTCAGATGAAGGAGTAGAAGAATTGCTACGTGACGATGGTACATACATATTGCCGAATAGTTTTCGTTTCACACATAGTTGATCTCGATTGCGAAACGCAAAGAACATAATAACCCCAAGCGGTACGATACCCAAGAACACAATGAACAACACTGTGGTGAAGATGTGTTGGCCTGTAAACAAAAAACAAAAAAGATTAGAAAGCAACTACAATTGCACGAGCACAGGACAACTTACCACTTAGATCCTTTGCTGGTCCACTGTCAATGGAGCCACCGGAGCCGGGTTTCTCGCAGAATGGGGGCGCGAAATTTTCGTTACAATGACAGTTGCCTTTGCTGTTGCACTGTCCGTTTCCGTTGCAATTGTTCGGGCACTCCTTCCCAATGCCACTCAAGCGCAGGCTTTCAATACTCCTGCACTTCCTGTCCACGCACATCTTGTCATCGCCGCATTTAGCACCACTTGGCGTCAACCCGGGATCCGTTGACTCCAAGCCCAGATCAACGATGGCCGTTCGACAGGGAATAATGCTGCCCTTGTGATTCAGAAAACTGTGCGACAGCACAGCCACCGACTCCATGCCGAATTCCAGGCGCTCATTCAAGTGCTTACAATGTAACATCCCGCACATTATATCTTCAGGCTTGCATTGTTCGTACTTGGTATTGATACGATCAAATCCGCAATTCCCATGCCGTGTCCCATTCAGATTCTTCCAGTAGCAGTGCTCCGAGCTCTGTCCCGATGGTCCCCACAGAATGCGACACTGATTATTTCTGGACCGGCAATTACCCTGGTAACAGTAGGCATTTCCATTGTCACAGCTTTCTGTGTCCCGCTTGAACACATTCGATGGGCAATACTCCGACGCTCCGGTGCAGAACTCTGGTAAATCGCATTCGTTCTCAGCTTGCCGGCAATTGGTGCCAGCTGGCTTCGGTAGGCACTTGTTGAAGTCACAACACTCGCCGGTTGCACACGACGCATTCGATCGCAGCATACACGTGTACGGATCACAGCATGAGTTCTTGCAGTACTGCGGTAAGCCACAGTCACATTGCTCGCCGGGTTCCACAAATCCATTGCCACACTGCGGTGAATCGAACAGTTTAGTCGGTTTGTTGCGCAGGCAATAGTTCATGCCACGTGAGAAGGCGTCATTCAGCTGATCGATACTGCAATCGCTCCAGGAATGCGGCACTACCGATGTACTCGATGCGGACATGATGCACTTCACCTCTGGGCATCGACATTCCGGTGTGTCGTGCTGCATGCCGAAATTGTGACCCATCTCATGGGCCATGGTTGCCGCTACTACGGCAACGATTTGACTGTGTTCCATGGCTACGCCGCCAGAAAATTCATAAGTACAGATGGGTCCCTTGAGGGCTTTACCTAAACGAGAAGAAGTGGTTACAGAAAGTGATGGCATGTTTTTCGTTGTGTGATTTCAAGAAACTGATGAACTGCGTCTGCCAATCCTCACAGACCTGAAGACACGTGGATGTCTTCGATTCTAGTCCTGTGGGAAAACACAATGGACGACGACTGTGTGGTGGCGTACACATGAGGGAACTGACAACAACCAACTTAGTGTGTGAAACTGGATAGCGAGCAAATCTCAGTGGTGAATTGAGGTCAAGAGCCACGAGCGGCTGAGGAATCAGTCAAACAAAAGTAAGAGAAGATGTGAAGTGAACACTCGATCACTGAACGTAGAGCCATGACATATAATATAATAATATGGGTGGCGCTACAGCCCATAGAGGGCCAGGGCCTAGCTTCTCAGGAACCACTCGTGTTGTGCGTGCTATTGTTCTCACACGAGTGGAAGAGACCTACAGTTTTATGCCGAATCCGAACGGCCAAGTTTGAGAAGCTTTTTCTAGACAGGAAATACTCTTTGAGCATTGTCAGTGACTCGAAAGAGGTGGGGCCGTGAAAATTATTTCTGTCGCTCAGAGCTGGAATCGAACCTACGACGTCGAGGTTGGGGTCGACGCACGTACCCACAACGCCACGGGCCACCACCAGAGCCATGACATGACATCTTTATTTCGGTGTGAGAGTGTCAGTGACTGCTGTCAGAATCTGCCAGAACTTTAACTTGTGCTCCCTGAGGCACAATGCACAGAGAACGACCGTGCTTAAGTTGCTGTACACAAGTGGAGATAGACCTTAACGATTGGAGACAGCTGGCCAAACGGAATGACTAGTCATCGAGCCACTACCCGACCACATGATTGCTCAATTAACGATGTCAACTAATGACCTAGGCTATGGGGTAACTCATCACCAACTATTCCTCATTCAATTAAGTGAACTTACCCACAACTCCGCCATTGAATGGCTCTTTGGTCAGTAACTGAGCATTATCATTTGGATGTTTTGTGGCCAATTTCGTGCGACGGTAGTACAAGAAATTCTGCAACGTCTTATCACCATCTTCAGAGAATTCAATCTCATTTGATTCATTCCACACAACAACCCCAACGAGTGCTATAAAAATATTCAACGGTTCATATAACTGCAAAAAAAAAAACAGAAAACAATCATTAAATGAATCACACAAGGTCATTCGACAATCACTTACTGCATTAACAATATTCGCCAAGTCCTTGCAGTGTTTGTGAACCTTTTTCATGCTCTCTCCCAGAAATTTGTACACTTTGTTATCAACAACGATAACCAGTTCGACGAACGACGAATGCTTGTTGGCATTGAACGGTCCCCGGATGATGTTATCAGTGCTGGACCGCTTGTACTGAAAGAGTGATCAGACACATAGTATTTCTATTTCTCATCGCATTCAGAGTTCTTCAACTTACTCGTAGAATTCGATTAAACTCAGAGCCATCGATTCGATTCTGAACGGAGTCCCATTCCTTTGGGGTTTCGTTCGTCTCGTGCATGTGATTTGATTCACTATTGTATCCACATGTTGCATTGGCCACCAAGTCCGCATGTCTGCAAATAGAAACAGGAATAGATGTTTTCATTTCGAATTAGCTTAGAAGTTATTCCTTCCGGTTTCATGTTTCTCCTATGGTCAGCTACTAGGTGGAAATGTGTCAATATTTGTGTGCGCATAACGAACGGAAGTTACCTGTTTGTGCGTTCCGATGGAGATGACAAATATTTACACGGCGCTAAGAGAACGCACGCACAAGCCGTACTCTGAATTTTGTGTTTGGATTACATCATTCAGCAAACAATGGTTCCAAACACATGAATGTTTGTAAAGCAGCATTTTAGGGGAAAATTAAGACGACTAGAGGGAGGTGTGAGGATGAGAATTCATGAGTAAGGTATTTCTCAGACAAGTGGGTGCCATTAAAGGGGTTGCATTAACTGACAGTTTACGTGATGCTGTTCCGGACATTGTTTGTTTGTTCACGAATGATGACGAATTATGTTTGTACGGATCGTCGTAGAGGTACAATTAACAGAATTCGTGTGGTTCTTACTGTAAAAGACTGCAATCTTCTGAGAATGTAATCTCTGAATTCAAGGAAAGAATTATCTGTTTTGTGATCCAATCAATTGACTTCATTTGGGACTTCTGGACTTCAGCATCGAAGTCATCATTCTATTTGAAGTCTCGATTGGATCAATCTTTACGAGCAGTCTTTTTATTTGAAATCAATTGAATGCAAGGGTGGCTGGGTGCTGTGTTAATCGGGTAGGCACTGAATGGCGTCAACTTGGCGATGCCCAGTGTTGCAACTTTTCCTACACACCAATTGTGCTTATTTTACCTCCAAGTGGTAGCCATCGGGTACTGGTTGTAGTTCACCCGAGCTCAACCTGCCAATCTTATAAGTGCGACCTCTTGTCCTAGGCGTTACAAAAAAAGGAACTGGCCCTCCAGGTTGGGAGTTGTGCCGTCGAGGTAACTTCCCGGCCACACAAAAACAGTTACGAAGCAACAACAAGCCTCGGAAACGGATGATTTTACTGATGACGAACCCTGCAAACGATATACGGACAACGACCTTCGGATCTGTACGTGGAATGTAAGGTCCCTTTATAGACCACATGCAGCCGAACAATTAGCGGAAGCCCTAGACTGCTGCAAAGCAGACATAACCGCCATCCAAGAAGTGCGATGGGATGGACCGGGCAAAAGAAGGATGAAAAACTGTGATATATATTACGGTGATTGCTACAAGCAACAAAAACAGAGCCTATTTGCATGTGGATTTGTCGTTAGAGGCAAGAAGTCTTATCGTTCAGGTCAGTGAACGATCGCCTCACGACAATTCGCATTAAGGCTAAATTTGCCAACATAAGCCTTATATGCGCACATGCCCCCACAGAGGAGAAAGATGACGACACCAAAGACAGGTTCTATGAGCTCCTGGACAAAACGTATGAGCAATGCCCTAGCTACGACATTAAAATTGTTCTTGGCGATTTTAAAGCAAAGCTAGGAAGAGAGAACATCTTTGATAGTACGGTCGGGAAGCACAGCCTACACGACACCACATCCGATAACGGATTTAGGCTGATCGACTTTGCTGCGGGGCGAAATGTTGTAGTAGCCAGTACAAAATTCCCACATCTCGACATTCACAAAGGGACATGGCGATCTCCTGATCAATCAACCATCAATCAGATTGATCACATTGCGATCGACGCAAGGCACTCCTCCAGTATTATAGATGTCCGAACGTTCCGAGGTGCCAACATTGACTCGGACCACCACCTTGTAGTAGCCAAGGTAAGGTTGCGGATATCCCGAACACCGCCAAGACAGAGAAATACTTTGAGGAAGTTCAACGTCGGCCGGCTACAATCGCAATCCTTTTCCGATCGTGTCTCCCTCAACCTCTTAAGAAATCCTACGCCGCCAACATCAAGTATTGAAGACCAGTGGCAGCATTGCCAAAAAGCCATCAGAGATGCCGCCTCCGATGTGCTGGGTCTCAATCCGCCACCACAACGAAACCCCTGGTTTGACAATGAGTGTCGGCAGGCGAATGCAGCCAAGCAAGAAGCATACAAAGCGGCACTGCAAAGAAGGACAAGAGCTGCTCGGGAGCTCTACGAGCAGAAGAGGAGAGACGAACACCGGCTTCTCAGGAGAAAAAAGAAGGAGCATGAGAAGCGCGCGATCGGCAGAATAGAGGGATACTACTGCAGGAATGAGGTAAGGAAGTTTTACCAAAGGGTAAAGTCAACCAGTCAAGGTTATAAACTCCGAACCGAAGCCTGTAAGAATGATCAAGGGAACATCGTAGTAGAGTCACAGTCGATGCTGAGGATATGGAGAAACCATTTCTGCAGACTGTATAACGGCGACGAAGAACCAAATTCCGCTGTCAGGCAGAACGAACCATTCAACCCCAATGAAAGAGACGATGAAGATCAACAATTCCGTCCACCCGACCCGGATGAAGTGAGGATTGCTATATCTAAACTGAAATCCAACAAGGCTGCTGGAGCTGACGGCCTACCCGCCGAGCTTTTTAAAGCCGCAGGCGATGATTTGGTAAGGAGCATGCACCAACTCATCTGCAAAATATGGTCGGAGGAAAACATGCCCGATGAATGGAACCTCAGCATTGTTTGCCCGATCCACAAGAAAGGAGACCCCTTTGACTGCACCAACTATCGGGGGATAAGTCTCCTTAACATCGCCTATAAGATATAATCTGCGTTACTGTGTGAACGCCTAAAGCCATTCGTCAACAACTTGGTCAGTCCATACCAGTGTGGCTTTAGGCCAGGAAAATCCACCATCGACCAAATATTCACACTCCGGCAGATTTTGGAGAAAACCCAGGAGCAACAAATCGATACCCACCACCTGTTCATCGATTTTAAGGCCGCGTATGACAGAGCAATGTCTAGTTTTGGCATCCCTACCAAACGCTGCTCCATCAAGGTCGGTAAAGACCTAACCGAGACCTTTGATGTCAAAAAAGGATTCAGACAAGGCGACGCACTGTCATGCGACTTCTTCAACATCGTTCTTGAGAGAATTGTTCAAAACTCAAACGCCAACACCAGAGGAACAATCTTTCAGAAGTCCGTCCAACTACTCGCATATGCCGACGATATTGACATTATCGGAAGAACGCAGCGTGATGTCAAAGGCGCTTTTGTGAGTATTGCAACGGAGGCCGCGAAGATGGGTTTAGCGGTAAATGAGGGTAAGACCAAATATATGCTGTCAACAAGAAAGGACACCCAACACCGACGTCTCGGTCAGAACGTCACGGCAGACAGATATAACTTTGAGGTAGTTAAAAACTTTGTCTACCTAGGAACCGTCAAAGTCAAAAGCGGATGAAGCAGCTCTTGGTTGCTTCGAGAGGAAAATTCTTCGGGTGATTTTCGGTCCCGTCTGCATAGATGGTGAGTGGAGGAGGAGATACAACGACGAGCTATACGGGCTGTTCAGCGACATCGACATAGCCAGAAGAGTGAAGATCCAACGATTGAGATGGCTAGGTCATGTAGAGCGGGTGGAAACCAATGCTCCGGCCCGAAAAGTCTTCAAATCCACCCCCGAGGGACGGCGCAGTAGAGGAAGACCGCGACTCAGGTGGCGCACGCAAGTGGAAAGGGACCTCAACCAACTATGCGTGCGAAACTGGAGACAGCTGGCTGGAGACGCTTGTTGGTTGAGGCCCAGGTCCACCCCGGACTGTAGCGCCACCTTAAGTAAGTAAGTAATTGAATGCAAGTCTATGGACTGACAGTGCATTCACTGAAGTCATTTTGAAGTCTTTACCGTTTACTTGAAGTTACTCCCATTCAGTTGTAGTCATTGGACTTCAAACATTTTCGATGCAGTCTTTGAGACTTCAACTTATTTTCTATGCAGTCTTTGGGACTTCAAAGTTTGCTGTTGCAGTCTTTGGGATTTCAATCTAGATATAATTCAAGGCGAAAAGGGAATGCTCTATGGTTACTTGCTGCCCAGATATTAAGCGGCAATCCCTTAAATATTTTTCCAATGGATTTTGTGAATAAAATCGAAGAATCGCTAATTAGACGATTTCACTCATACTTTTACTTAATGAGTGACGTGTAAGATGTGTCAATGAATTTGGCAAACGTTTCTTATTCCTAAGACGAGTGCACTATGAACGGCCTACTTTTTGTCATTCCAAGGTGTTAAGCAGTTTTTTAGTTGAGTCCGGCTTGGGTCGATGAGAACCAAAGCAACTCGAGAAAATCTAGTTAAAAGAGATGTATGGTAAGTGCGAGGATTTTATTTTGTTGGAAGGTTTTAAGCCCTAAAGTGAGCAATCAGACTGACAAAATGGTTCATTTTACTACTAGGCAGCTTTCACACAACATTCCTTGGTCGTCTGAAGGAATTCCAGGCGGCGCTTCTCTGATAAGGGGCCTACATCATCAGGTCTCTTCTCTTCGCATCGGGATACAACAGTACTCAACTGAAAATATGTCGCAACTCTAAAGACCCAACTTGTGATAACAAAGGAACAAAAATACTTCAACTTGCTGATGAGTATGACATATGCTTGTTGAATGGTAGTTGTGAAGAAGACCCAGTTGGCGAACTGACCATTATTAGGGAAACATCATGCTAAATACTGTTTTGTTTCGGGAAATTGGCTCAAGCTTATACACAGCTTTCAAGGAGGAAGCGAGATCTTTTCGCTAGCGGTAACTATGCTTACACCAAACCACAAAGCCTTCTGTCGAAATTTGTCTGGAATGACCGAATAATGGAACGTATCAGCGAAACATGAATGTGAAGCTTATGGAACTTCGCACACAGCATTATACACTCAATATTGAAAGTTAAACGGAAATAATAAAGAAATCCATGCCGCATCAGAAAGATTCAAAAACTCAAAAAATACACAAACAAAAATGGTATGATTCGGATTGCATGAAAGCTGGAAGCAAATCTTTTAAGTTTCTCAAACTTCTAAGGTCGAATAGCTGCAATATTTTTAAAGCACTCTATGAGGATGCCAACAAGAAATACGCATTTGTTATATCAAAAAATTAAACAACAAAGAATTGCGATCATAAGCACCTCAAAATCTTCTGCTCGGTTCTGGAAAGCTGTCAAATACCTAAATGGATACACGCCTAACATCTCTGTAACTCTCAAAGCCCAGCAACTCAGGACCGATTCTGATAAACTTCTTAATGCACCATTAACCTCGCCGCTATACCAATATGCAGCCCCTTTGCTATTAGAAGCAAAATTATACATATTATATATGATATGGTTGGCGCTACAGCCCGTAGGGGCCAGGGCCTAGTTTCTCAGCAACTACTTGTGTTCTTCGTGCTATATATATCTCTCACGAGTGGATGGGACCTACAGTGTTATGCCTGATCCGAACGGCTTTGTTTGAGAAGCTTTTTCTCTCTAGACAGGAAATACTCATGCCGATTACGGAATCCGGCGGATCGACTGCGGAGAGAGTCACTCACATCCGCAATCGAAGTTCAACCCTATTATGGAATCCGTCGGATGAACTACATTATCGGTTCGCAAAACATCCCTATCGACCCCTTCTGTAATCAGCTGTTTGCTGTCAATTTTGATTTTGTTGATTTTTTTTGTTCCGAACAATAGTTATTTATGGAGTGAATTAGAGTATATTATGAAGTCAAGTGCACTTTTTATGTATTGAGTAGAGCAAGAAAATTATTCCCAAGATATTCGTTCTAAGATAAGAACTAAGGCGAAGAATATTTAAACGTAGTAGAAGAAGTTCTTCTGTAATCAACCTTCATTTATGCAGCCTTCTTTCAAATTTGGAAATGATTCAGGCTGACTAAAGTAGGATATGTTATCTTGACGAAAACACTGCCACCCGTGTTAAGATCCTCATTCTTCTTTTCGGAACATTAGTTTGCAGCATGTTTAAGATTCCTGGATGAGAATGGATATCGGACTAGTACTGTTGACAGTTGTTTCAGTTGTTCTTTCCGAGTGTAGCTATTGAAAAATATGTATGTCCAATGGGAATAAGTTAAAGCATGAGCGAAAAAACGGGAAGCGAATTATATTTGAATCAAGGATAAATTTCGTTTGTTTCTTGTTCTAAAATTTACTTCCGCTGCAACCACACATCCTTTTTCCCTCCAAATCCGCAAATCATTTGGTTCGGATTGAAAACGTCACAAAATGTATGAAGTGTGGATGAGTTGCGTTTTCTATAATAGCATTTTTTTCGCACTACTTCACCGACATCCGCTCCCTTTCTGGTTTGCGTTTTCTATAATAGGAAAATATGCGGATGCGAAAATTTTCCCTCCGCAGTCGATCCGCGGGATTCCATAATCGGCATGATTATATAAGACATTGATCATCCCTGTCCTGCTCTATAGCATGGAAGCCAGGACTGTCTCAAGAGCGGATGAAGATGCAATTGGTCTTTTCGAGAGAAAAGTTCTGCGTTCAATCGTTGCTCCTGTTTGCGTTGAGTTTGGAGTTGGTTTCTGGAGAAAATTCAACCACGAACTGCACGGGCTGTACAGCGACATGAGTCTAGTCAGGCGTCCATGGATTCAATACCTAAGATGGCTAGGCCATGCGCATGGAAAACACTGCTCCAGCCCAAAGAGTCTTGGTCTGCGAACCTATGGGACAACGCCGATGGCGCTTTCAAGTGGAAAAGGACATCAACCAACTTAGAGTGCGAAATTGGAGGCAGCTGGTAAGGATTGTGCCAGCTGAAGAGGCTTGTTGGCTCAGGCCCATGTTCACTTTGGACTGTAGCGCCACAAGAAGAAGAAGAAGTGTAATTGTTATTTATCGTGCGCTTTCAACTCCTCACAAAGCAAACATGTATAGGGGCAGTCTAAGTCTGTGAAAAGAATAAAAGGATAAGCAAAACGGATAGGCTTAGGGCCTTCAAGCAAAGTCATACATATCTACTGCTTCCTATGCCCATACAATGTTCAAGCTTTGCTGAAAGAATCTGTAAACAACAGCATAGACATTGAAAGAGGATGACTGTCCTACGTTAATAGCCTGATTGGTAAATATCAGCGCGGGTTCAGGCCAGCGAAATCCACTATTGACGGCAGATCTTGAAAAAGACCCAGTAGCTTCAAGTTGATACCCACCACCTATTCATCGACTTTAAGGCCGCGAATGACAGTATTTATAAAGACCAGCTATACGCGCCTTGTCTAGTTAGGGCATCCCTGAAAAACTTATCTGCCTTTGCAGAATGACTATGGAAAACGTCCGATGCTCCGTCGAGGTCGGTAAGGATTGTACCGAGACCTTTGATGTCAGAAAAGGATTTAGACAAGGTGACGCACTGTCATGCGACTTTTTAGCATCATTCTCGAGAACATCGTGCGGAACTTAAACGTCAACACCAGAGGGACGACTTTCCACAAATTTGTGCAACTGCTCGCATATGCCGATGATATTGACATCATCGAAAGAACACAACGGGCTGTCAGTGGGGCGTTTGTGAGCATCGAGAAGGAAGCGGCCAAGATGGGGCTTGCAGTTAATGAGGGTAAGACGAAGTATATTCTGTCTTCAGAAAAGGCCCACCAACACCGACGTCACCATAACAATAATAATAATAATATAATATGGGTGACGCTACAGCCTAAAGAGGGCCTGGGCCTAGCTTCTCAGCAACGACTCGTGTTGTGCGTGCTACTGTTCTCTTTGAGAAGCTTTTTCTGGACAGGAAATACTCTTTGAGCATTGTCAGTGACTCGAAAGAGGTGGGGCCGTGAAAATTGTTTCTGTCGCTCGGAGCTAGAATCGAACCTACGACGTCGAGGTTGGGGTCGACGCACATACCCACAACGCCACGGCCACCGACGTCACCATAGACAGCTATAACTTCAAGTCAGTGAAAGACTTTGCCTACCTAGGCTCCGAAGTTAAAACAAACAATGACCACGGCTGAGATAAAACCGAGGATAACGTTGGCCAACCGCTGCATTTTCGCATTCGGTAAGCCTTTGAGGAATAAAGCCATCTCTCGAAGAACCAAGATATCCCCAGTCCCAGTCCTGCTGTATGGTGCAGAAGCATAGACATTAACTAAAGCAGACGAGGATATTCTTGGGCGCTTCGAGAGAAAAGTCTTCCAAGAGCCGGTCAACTGCTTGCTTACACGGACGACATCGACGTGATTGGTCGAACTCAGCGAGCCGTCAATGAAGCGTTCACTGGCATTGCAGCGGAAGCGGTGAATGGGGCTAAAACGAAATTATCTTCAACGGATGGTATTTGGAGGAGGAGACTGAACGACGAGCTGTACGGGCTGTACAGCGACATCGACTTGGTCAAACGAGTTCGAATCTCTCGTCTCAGATGGCTAGGTCATGTAGAGCGAATGGACACCAATGATCCGGTAAGGAAAGTCTTCGCCTCCAATCCCAAGGGACAACGCGGTAAAGGAAGACCACGTCTACGGTGGCGCACGCAGCTAGAAGGGGACCTAAGTAAGTTGAACGTGCGTGGCTGGAGGCAACTAGCACAAGACCGAGCTAGATGGAGAGGCATGTTGGCTGAGGCTTAGGTCCTTCCTGGACTGTAACGCCAATCGAAAAAGAAGAAGAAGACTGTCCTAATTTTTTCACACGCATACGAAGAATTTAAATAAAAACTCTTTGTGATGTCACTGATACCGCTCGGGTTTCTCTTTGCTAAACATTAAGGCCTGATGTTTTACCTGTCGCTTGATACTGAACTTTTGCTATTTTGGAGGGCTTTCAATGAAGTTCCTCTAGATGTGCAAAATTAGTACTGTGCGCCGATGCTTTTGTGTGCGACTAGTCTTCCCTTCTTTCCGTCGTTTGTGAGTCAGAAACAGTTCTCTTGCAACCAACCTCTGAATCCTCATTCACTCCGTTCATGCACTGTTCCCTCCGCAGTCTGGTAAATGTCCCTTCCACCCCATTGAAAGGCCCTTTGAATTAAACCTGCTTCAAATACACCATAATCCTTTATTTTCTTACCTAAATAGAAAGTGATCATCGTGAATGCGTCCATCTTCGTCCGAGTGAATAAAATACGTATGATCGTCATCACGCACCATTCCATTAACTCCTCCATTGCATGTTGAAACAGCAACTCGTGAGTTCGGTTTTCCTCGTATGATACCCTAAAACGAAAAACCAAAAACACCGTCAATTAAGTTACTCCGATTGACGCACCTTCAATCCATGTGCCTCACCTGATAATGACAGAGGTCGACATCAATCTTGGTAAAGTTCTGTACGATGTGCTCTCCGACCCTCTGGGGATCCTGATAGCTTACGAAATGCCTCTCCGGGATGAGGTGTTCGTTCAAATGGAGGTCTGCATATACCTGTTCACCCTTATAATAGTACGATAGTGTGATATGCGATTCATGTAGTCTACTCTGAAAAATGAAAGAAGAAACAAGGAAACAAAATTAAAACAAAGGTCCTTTTATCCTCGCCAAGTTGGCCAGAGGACAGTGATGGAGGAAATGTGAAATTTGATTGGCCTAACGCAATGTGAACATGCGATGTTGGTGCACACGACGCGATACTGTCAACGTGTGTGTGGTTTGGCAAAATTGGAACATCCTGTCTCTTGTTGGCAGCAGCACGAGTGGACGATTTACGCCATTGTGTGTGGGAGTGTGGGAGAAGTGTCTGTGACATGATATCATGGACTTATCGAAAGTGCACACCGCATGTGTGTTTCGGTGAACGCGATGCGCGATAGGGAAACCTAATTAAGGTGGCGGTTATCAAAAACAAACACACGTTCAGTTCGCCGACACTCGGCCAGGGTGTTGATGGGCTTTAATTAAGGCGGCATTTTAATTGTTCATCACTTTGGGTGACGTGAAGGCTATCTCGTATTTTTTTTAATTACAGAGCGTGTTAGTGTCATAAGAGGTTCAGGGGAGAAATTTTAAGGCCGTCGCGAGAATATGCGAAACTTAATATCTTAATGGCGGTGGTTACGAAAGGATCGGAACTGTGGGAGCGGTTTGTAATAATGAACCATTAACCATTTGGGAGTGTGTTTTTTTTGCCTCGTGTAAATTATGGTTTCAAATACAAATCGTTTTGAGTCATACATGCTGCGTGGAAAGAAGGAGAAAGTTGTGGAGAGATGGAGACAGGCGGAAGAGTTTAAGGTCACTGTCGTTTTCATTGAGGTTGGTTAGGGGCTTGGTCTTTGAAAGAATTTTGTGATGTAATGAGGGAGAGAAATGGGCGTGTCCGACTATCGTCGTGTTAGAATAAGAATTTATGTTAAGGTTGATAAAAGACAAATGGTTGACAAGAACCTTGGAACTGGTACAAGAATGTTGTTGAAATTGAGAAATGGAGGGTACATGATGAAAGGGCCATTGTTTAGACCGCTCGGCCATCCTGACAAGTTGGTCCAGCAAACCATAAGAGGGACTTATGTTAGATATATTAAAAAACGTGCGCACAGAACAATCGCTACCTGTCAACTGCATGTACAAGTTCGGAGATGATAAACTCCCAATAGTTGGTAAAATGAAAGATTTTGGTGTTATTTTTTATTCCAAATTAACTTTTTCAAAAGTGGATAGGAAACGGCACGGCGGAGCAATTTCCTTGTCACTAGCCCGCCTTTGCTTGGTTCAGGTGACAGGTCTGAGAGCTGATTCTGTAGGCTCTTCATCACAGAAGCGCTTACTGGTTTCCCTAAGCAGCTGTAGGCTGATGGCTGGTACAAAGCATCAGTCTTGAGTCTGAGTTATCCAGCGTAGTATTAAAATATTCAACCGAACCGATCTTGGTGTTATTTTTGATTCCAAATTGACGTTTTCGGCCAGCATTGGTTTCGTTATGTCGAAAGCGAATTCACTTTAAGATTTTCTCAGACGACGGTTTGGGGATTTTAAGGATGTTGAGACATTAAAAAACATAGTTGTGGCCCGTGGCCCGTGGCGTTGTGGGTATGTGCGTCGACCCCAACCTCGACGTCGTAGGTTCCCACCTCACGGCCCCACATCTTTCCAGTGACTGACAATGCTGAAGGAGTATTTCCTGTCTAGAAAAAGCCTCTTAAACAAAGCCGTTCGGATTCGGCATAAAACTGTAGGTCTCCTTCACTCGTGAGAGAACAATAGCACGCACAACATGAGTGGCTGCTGAGCAGCTAGGCCCTGGCCCCCGACGGGCGGTAGCGCCACCCTTATTATATTATTGTTATTATATAGGTGACTCTTCCTTGCCATCTGACATGAGAGATTCGAACTTAATGTCGCCCGTACAATTCGTTTTTCCTTCAAATACCATCTGTACATACGGGACTGAAGATAGTTCGAAGAACTTTTCTCTATCCTCGTTCGCCTTAGTTAGGATGCATGCTTCCGCACCATACAGCAGGACTGGGACTATCAGGGTCTTATATAGAGATATCTTGGTTCTTCGAGAGATGGCTTTATTCCTCAGTGGCCTTCCGAGTGCGAAAATGCAGCGGTTGCCCAACGTAATCCTCCGTTTCATCTCCTCGGTGGTGTCATTGTTTGTATTAACTTCGGACCCTAGGTAGACAAAGTCTTTTAGTACATCAAAGTTATAGCTGTCTATGGTGATGTCGGTGTTGGTGGACCTTTTTTGAAGACAGACGTCTTACCCTCATTAATCGCAAGCCCCATTTTGGCCGCTTCCTTCTCGATGCTCACAAACGCCCCACTGACAGCCCGTTGTGTTCTTCCGATGATGTCAATGTTACCGGCATATGTGAGCAGTTGCACAGATTTGTGGAAGATCGTGCCTCTGGTTTTGACATTTGAGTTCCGCACAATCTTCTCGAGAATGATGTTAAAGAAATCACATGACAGTGAGGCGCCTTGTCTAAATCAGAATCTGACTTCAAAAGTCCTTTACGGAGCAACGGATATTCTTCACCGTCAGTTTTGCAGGAATGCCAAAACTAAACAAGGCGCTGTATAGCTGGTCTCTATAAATACTACCATACGCAGCCTTGAGTTAGATGAATAAGTGGTGGGCATCGACTTGAAACTCCTGGTCGGTCTTTTCCAAGATCTGCCGTAATGTGAATAGTTGGTCAATAGTGGATAAAGAGCGCAAAACTTAATTGACCGAATTCGGCATGAAAAGAGTGGATAACTATTTTGTCACGAAGTTGATTGCCAACATTGACTGCTAAACTTTCGTTTGACATCAAAAAGTGAATCATTTATTTTTTATAATCGATTTCGCATCAATAAAGCTGATCAGCTATGTACGTCCAAGCAGCAGCAAGCATAGCCATGAGACTCAAAACACTTCGATTGTGGTCCGAACTCAACACTGGCCACTCAACCATTCTCAAGGAATTCAATATCCTACCCAACGACACCGACCGCCTACTACCCCAGGCCATTTTATTCTCAATCAGTATTCCCTCCAGATCGGACTGGATGACTGACATGAAAACACTGAAAGATCCTCTGCGCATCTTCACAGATGGATCAAAGACAAAAGAATCAACATTGCTATCTCCGTGAAGCTCCCTGATCACTGTAGCGTTTTTCAGGCAGAAACCATAGCGATTAAAGAGGCGCTGTCTTGGCATAAAAACAATGTGATATCAAAAAGGGATATCATCATCTGTTCCGATAGTCAGGCCGCCGTAAAATCAATGGACAA
The DNA here is from genome assembly GCA_916610145.1 of Eristalis arbustorum. Lineage (NCBI taxonomy): Eukaryota > Metazoa > Arthropoda > Insecta > Diptera > Syrphidae > Eristalis > Eristalis arbustorum. Next base: position 63,408,642 of record OU744316.1, on the reverse strand, counting down.
TGTCATGTTCTACTCTAAAACATCCCTTAATTGCAGGCTGTCTCTTAACGAGATGGCCGAGCATTTTAACATTCACCTCATGTGGGTGCCGGGACACTGTGACATACCAGGAAACTGCAAAGCCGACGAACTCGCTAGGTATGGTACAACCTCATCCCTATCGATAGAAGGGGTACCACCTTCCATGCCGATCGCTACAGCCTATCATTTTAAAAGCACCAATGACAAATGGCTAGAAGGCACCAACTGCCTTAAAACAAAAGAAATCTGGCCATCACTTAACCTAAAACGGTCACTCAGTCTACTTGGACTCAGCAAGCCCTCATTATGGACTCTCATAGGAGTCATAACCGGGCACTGTGTAATTGGCACTCATGCTCGCAGGATTGGTGCTCCATATAATGATTTTTGCAGAAGCTGCATGGATGAAGAGGAGGAAGAAAACACTCATTATCTTCTCTGCTCTTGCAGTGCTCTTGCCAGTCGTAGGTTCCCGCACCTAGGAGCCTACTACTTCAGCAGCCGTAACGAGCTAAAAAGTGCCAGCATTGGCCAACTAAATCGGTTCATCAGCAGCACCAACTGGTTCCAGCGTTAGGAGAAGTCAAAGCTTAGCTAGGCCCCGGCTCTCTACTTCGTCGGAGGGAAATTGAAGTTGATGAGGGCACTAGAACGATCGGTGTGTACTTTGTTTTTGGATCGAATTTTAGAAGCAATATTGGCTGCTACATGTCATCCAAGTTTACCGAATGAAGGTGAAGAAGCATGTGCATGTGAAAAGTTGTTCACAAGTCTATAAGCTTAATGACAACATAGATGAAACAAGAGAAGTGCATAACTTGCAAATGGTCCATTACCACTTACGGATCATTCAACCGGTTTGGATTCTCGAAAACCCTGAAGGGAAACTCAGCCGGGCCAATGTTGTAACTTGTCACACAAATTGAAACTAGTCGCTTGCCTGTCAGCAGCAGTTGATTGGTTGATTTCATGGATATAGCAAATTCCATTCAAGCACCCTTCACTTCCATTTGCCGCTCATGGGGATTGGTTTCCATGCAATTTGATCTTGTAACAATTTCCCCTCAAAGGGATTCATTTCAAAGAACAACACACAAAGCCCCGTCCAACATCCCCCCTTTGATGCACTTTGTTGCCATCAATTAAGCAAATTGAAGTAGTTTTCAATTATGCCAGCCATCAGCCATATTGCACTTGTCAGCAGCACTCGAAACGCTGTCAGCACAAACGAAATACACACTAAAGCGCCCATTTGGAATATTAAACGTCAGTCTGCGTTGAAAGAAACATCAAACTTGAATGCTGCCTGCAGCTCATGACCCAGAAATCTTCGGATGGAAACTTTCACACCCCCCTAATTACAAATTAGAAGTTACGAGCTTTTCGGCAAGGAAACCGAAACAAATGTGAAGGAAGACAAGGGAACCCCATTAGGGACTTCTAAGTCTACTCGTGCTTCACACGCTCAAGCAACAATCATGTTTATTTCAAGGAAAGGGATTCAATGCGTGGCGGAAAGGGGAAATCACTTACCTCCGAGTTTAGTGTGTTGTTTAAAGCTATCTTGTGTATTCCGTGATATATCTTGGGTTGTATCACTTCGTGATTGCTGAACTCATCAACCGAATGAAGAAAACTTCGTCCTGCAAGAGAGAAAAAGATACACACAAAATTACTACACATTCAAAGTGATTTGATCGATTTGTAAAAGTTTCGGAAAGTACAAATATTTGTGGGTGGTGGCACGATGTTTGAAAAGTTCACATTTTGACATTCAATTGAAACTTACACATTCAGCAGAGATAATTAACTTAAACTTTAGTTGGGAGAACGATGAAGGATACCCTAAAGGGAGGGAGAAAGGAACGGAGGGATATGCATGCCAGTGGGGAGTCATTCCACCACTTTTGTGATTTCGGTGGATTATAGCAAACTTTTGTGGACAGGCGAAGTTAGAGTACGGCCAGGTCCTTGCGACGGTCTGCATAATTACGGAGTCCTCTCGAGACTGAGATCATTGTTGCTGCAACGCAGCACAGTGGGCTGAAACCGAAAAAAAAGGTTTTGGAAAAATGCAATTACTTCTTCTTTCGTTGATTGGGGCTACAGTCCGGGATGGACCTGTGCCTCAACCAACATGCCTCTCCAGCCAGCATGTTCTTTCGCCAGCTGCCGCCAGCTGCGCACACCAAGTTGGTAGATGTCCTTTTCCACTTGCGTGCGCCATCTCGTGCGAGGATGTCCTCTGTAGCGCTATATCACTGACTCGGTATCGAAGACTCCTCGGGCCGGAGTTGTGGTGTCCATCCGCTCTACATGACCTAGCCGTCATAAGCGTTGGATCCGAAGACGCTTAACTAGACGCATGCCGCTGTACAGCCCGTACAGGTCATGGTTGAATCTTCTCCTCCAGACGTCATCAACGCAAACAGGACAAAAGATCGCACGCAGAACTTTTCTCTTCAGCATCTGTATCCAGCCCGTACCTAAAAAAGGCGAATCTTCGTCACCCACCTCGTACCGACCCATAGCACTTACGTCCCTTCTTTCTAAGGTCATGGAAACGCTGATAAATCGTCAGCTTTTGAAATATCTTGAATCGCGGAAGCTTCTTAATGACCGACAGTATGGCTTCCGCAGCAACAGGTCCACTGGTGATTTGATAGCTCATCTCACCGAAAAGTGGAACCAATCTTTGCACAATGCAGGCGAAAGCAAGATAGTTGCGCTTGATATTTCTAAGACAGAGTTTGGCATCAAGCTCTTTTGTCGAAAATGCGTGCTTACAGTGTTGGTGAGTCCCTGGTTCTATGGATTAGAAACTACCTTTCGAACCGTTCAATCAAGGTTGACATCCACAAAATAAATGCTGGTGTCCCCCAGGGCTCTGTTTTGTCTCCGACACTCTTTCTCATTTTTATAAACGATCTCCTGATCTCCTGTTTGCCACTTCTAATCCAATCCACTCCTTCGCTGATGACAGCACCCTCAGCTTTTCATATTCGTTCCAAGATTCACGACCCTGCCCTTCGGATGTAATATTGGAACGGCAGCGTATGTCAAGCACATTGAACAACAGAGTGGAATTCAATGCCTCCAAAACTCAATGATGTCTGCTGTCTCTAAAGCGAACCCCTGATAATAAGCCATGAATGGCGCTTGTATGGATGCAACTAAAAATGTGCATCAACACAACACTTATTTGGAACGATCATATATTCGAGGTCGCCAAAAATGCTGCGAAATGTTTAGGTTTCCTTAATCGATGCAAGAAATACTTCACCCCCTCTGATTTGGCTATAATCTATAAGGCGTATATTCGCCCTAAGCTTGAGTATAGCGCTCATATCTGGTCTGGTGCCCCCAAGACCACCCTGAACCTACTAGATAGAATCTAAAAGCTAGCGATAAAACTTATAGGAGACAACGATATCGCGGGTTCATTAGACTCGCTTGAACATCGACGTACCGTGTCTTCTTTGTCCGTGTTTTATCGTTATTTCAACAAGCGATGCTCAAGTGAGCTAGCCAACTGCATTCCTCCTCTCCTTGAATTCACCCGCAATACACGTCTCGCCAGGAATGCACATCAGTTTACCCTTAAGCCTACTTTCGGACGCACAGTGAAATTTAGAGACGCGTTTTTTAGCCGCAGCACACGAATATGGAATGCTCTTCCCAGGTCAATATTCTCCATAAATTACAATCCGCAAATGTTTAAGACCAATGTGCACAGGTACCTCCTCTCTCTCTCCCTCTATACCTTCGGCCGTGCTGTGTCTTGACCGTGGACAATTAAGGGTATTAATAACCCCTTGAGCACGCGCAAATTATAAAAAAAAAACTTCTTCATCCGCTTTCAATAGCGTCCATGTCTCTGCGCCATAGAGCAGGATCGGGATGATGAGGGTTTTATACAAGGTCAATTTGGTGGTTCGAGAGATGGCTCTGTTACTCAATTGCCTCTTGAGCCCAAAGGAGCAGGGATTGGCAAGAGTAGTTCTGCGCTTGATCTCGGTACTGGTGTTGTTGTCCCTATTTACCCCAGAGCCTAGGTAGACGAAGTCCTCGACTACCTCAAAGTTTCTGCTGCCCATTATGACGTTTTGTCCGAGACGTCGATCCTCGAATCCGGACCTGTACGGCAACGCAACAGTGGACCCTCGCGTTTAAGGTGGGGCACCCAAATGGAGAAGGACTTCAACCAACTTGGTGTGCGAAACTTTAAAGAGGTTGCCAGAGATGGCGCGAGTTGGGGAGGATTGTTGGTTGAGGCCCAGGTCCCCCCAGCGCCATACCAAGAAGATAACCAAAGAAGTGAGTCCGAGATCACTCCGTCAATCTTTAAGCTTGTTCAACAATTTTCATCAAGATCAGATTTTGTTCCAAGTCTCCCATACACCGGGACCATTGTGCGCCGATCGTCCAGTGCAATATCGTGAATTTCATTAATCTTTTCCCCATTTTGCCGTCATTTGGACCCATCCTAGACGCTCAGCATCCTTTGTGCTCGTATGAGTGAAACGAGCGCCACCTTGCATCACAGACTCTGACTCATCGAAAAACCCAAGCGCAGAGACAAGATCTCAAATCTCACAAAAACAGTCTTGAACAACCTTAAGTCCAAGCAATGCACTTGATCTGCCGTAAATCATGATCTGTTCCTGAATTTCGTTTAAAAAATACCTTTTAAACTGTGTCCTTTGTGGCGTACGAAATGGAATCCACCAGCACCAGCTGACGTCCACATTTGATGCGAAAAAACTTCTCCCACATCCCCATGAATAGCTAAAAAATCGATAAAAGCCAACGGAGTTCAATGCCAAAACGTGCGGTTATCTGCCGACCCTTCCGAGGTCATGGCCTTTCTCCGAATAAATCAACACACAGGAAAACAAGAAAAAAAATTTATACAAAAGTCAACAAATGACTTCCTTCCCCTCCCACTGCAGACCGAAAAAGCTTACTCTTCTTTCATTTTCTGACACAGAAAATTCCCAGACATTACCGTGAACTTATGGCCTTTCCTCAGTCGAGTTGGTCTCAGCTGCCTTCCCGGTACACATCGAAACGTCTTGGAAACAATCTTAAAATTAATCATCACACGCCCCAAAAAGGGGCGATGGGACTGGGACTGCCCATTTTTCATCCCAGATGCACTTCAGATGCGTTCCTCTCGAGTTTCGAATATTTATTTTCGTAACGCGAATCTGCACATTTTTAGATCGACATCCATTCGGTGCGTTGCGTATGCATACGCATGCAGGTTCTTGTCCTACCCCTTTGCCACCTACCCGTCGACCACGGCACTTCTAGATACTTTAACGCTCCGATGCACCTGACAAAGGGAGAAAGTCTGTTTACACAAAAAGCCCCAAGGCTGTTAAGGAAGTGTAAACGAAAGGCGAATGAGTGAAGCAGCGCGTGCCGATGGGCCGCCGAGGAATGCAGACCTGCCCTGGGGATGAAAATGTTCCACAAATAGCTAGAGACACATTGCTCGTCGGGTGTTCGGCTGGCAGGCATCAATTGGTTTCTGTCCGCCTCCCCCTTGCCACCGACGCGAGGTGTGAGAAGTGTTTCCTCTTCATTTGCTGCGACAATGTGTTTTCCATGTTTCGCACTTGGAGTGCGTCATTTCGGGAGATGATAGTCTGCCCACTCTGCGTTAGTGTCTATTTTCCATATTGAATGCAGACGGGACTTTTTGTTTAATATTCAGTGTGGCAAGTGCAATATTCGTGGAGAAGATAGAGGGTGGAGGAACTAAAGCGGCGAAGCAACGCAGTGGCAGACGCCAGTAGGGCGCCGAACAGTGATGGAGCAGGCGCTTGAATGTCGATGATGTCAGAGGAAGCTTGCGATTATTATTCCGACTTTGTTGCCGACGAAGTCTATCGATCTTAGGTCAAGCACAGCATTCGGTCTAGTCGGCAGGTGCCAAGTTGTTGTGCATCAAAATTGTCTTCAAGGGGTGCCGAGAGACGATTGGAAATTGTGACTTTCGTTGCTGCTTGGTAGAAAATTAATGGAGAGAGTAGGGACGGCGTCCTCCATGTGAGCCACAGGATGCCCAAAAATCAACACAATCCTGTGGATGTACACGGCGGTTGTCAGACCACATGTGGCGGCGTTTCCCTGAAATCCAACAACTTGAAGATGAACTAGCATTGCCACGGGAGCAATTTCTACTACCTCAACAGTGGGCTACTGAACCTTCTTCCACTCAACCACCACATGCAGGTGACTGCTGCAATGCGCGCCATCAGGAGCATTCAATCCAAATGTTGGTTCTTAAGCTCCACAGGGCATGAGAGACTACTGATAGAGTCTAGAGTTAGAAATACCTTTCCGGTCTTATTCTGAGTCAAGGGAGGAGTGGATCACGAAGGAAACCCATCAGTTATTCGACCATCCACGCGTACGCAACTGGATCGAAAATGCAAACAAAGGCACATACGCGGACCCTTTCTCCGAATTGTTAGACATGCACTGCTCTATCTGAGTTCATGATGACGGCGGTGTTTTTCAATGTTGGAGCTACCAGCGGCCGATGTTACCATTTGACAGTCGAGCATGGGCGACAAGAACAAGACCGAACTAAACTAAGTTAGCCAAACATTGGTTCTTGATATTTGTCATCCAATCAAAAGAAGAACTCATCGATATAAAGCCTCGTAGGGGGTCTGCACCAGATCATTTGCCGAAAGCATGTCTGACGACTGGCTGACGACTGGAATATTAGCTCCATATGCCCCCATCCACTTGCAACAACTACAGAGGTATGTCCCTGCTCAACGTCACCCACAAGGTCCTATCCAGTGTCAGCCATTTTGCAGCACTCCCGTCCCGATAAATGGACTATACACCAAATCTTCACACCAAAGCAAATCCTGGAGAAGACCAGCGATTTTCTAATCGATTCTCAGCAACTTTTCCATGATTTTAGAGGCGCCCACGACAGCATTAATCGCGAGAACCTATTCAAAGTGATGTCCGAATTCGGGGTCCCGGGATAATTGATCGCATCGTGCCGCACCACTCTAAGACATTTGCGATGCACCGTGCAGCTCGGTTCCCTCAACATTTTGAGACCTGCACCGGAGATCTTTCACAAAAGTTAACACGAAAGGCACTATCTCATACAAGTGAGACCAGCTGTTGGGATATGCAGATGACATTGACATCGTCGCGCCATAATGGAAGCATTCACGGCAATTGAAGAAGAAAGTGCGAAGCGAGCTGGTCAATGAGGACAAAACGAAGTATATGCTGTCGACAAAGAAACGTTGCGTCTCACAACACAATATTTCGATCGACAGCTAAAGTTCTGTGGTAGTGAAGGAGTTAGTCTACCTTGGGGCAAATGTGGACGCCACGAATGACACCTTAATCCGATGCAACCGATGTTACCTCGGTTTGTTGAAAGAACTGGGATCGAAGTTCGAACGACCAACATTATGCTCCCATCCTGCCAGTCCGTCTGGACGAGAAGACACAACCGCGAACTCTACCAGTTGCAAGACGATTTAGATGCAGTCCAGAAGTCAAAACTCCGTCCACTACACTGACTCGGCCTTGCGAGCCTAAGGACACCAAGACTATAGCAAAGAGGGGCTTTGAATCCGATCCACCTGGTTTGGACCAGAGATCAAGTCATCGCGGAGGCAAGCTGCTTGGTCTTGATGACTGAAGGCAGCCCACCTTTACGTGATACGCTATGTTAGGTTAGGTTATAGTGGCTGACTGCTAAGGGCAGTCACACTTAGGCCCATTGTGATGCACGCGGATTGACTTCTCCTAACATTGGAACCAGTTGGTGCTTCTAGTGAAGCGATTTATCTGGTCTATGCTGGCGCTGTTTAGCTCGTAACGGCTGCTGAAGTAGTAGGCTCCTAGGTGCGGGAACCTACGACTGACAAGAACACTGCAAGAGCAGAGTAGATAATGAGTGTTTTCAGGAAGCTTCTGCGGAAATCATTATTTGGGGCGCCCATCCTGCGAGCATGAGTGCCAATTACACAGTGCCCGGTTATGACTCCTATGAGGGTCCTTAATGAGGGCTTGCTGAGTCCAAGTAGACTGAGTGACCGTTTTATGTTAAGTGATGGCCAGATTTCTTTTGTTTTAAGGCAGGTGGTGCCTTCTAGCCATTTGTCATTGGTGGTTGTAATCGGTGAATCCTTAAAAGATGGTAGGCTCTAGCGATCGGCATGGAAGGTGGTACCCCTTCTATCGATAGGGATGATGCTGTACCACACCTGGCAAGTTCACCGGCTTTGCAGTTTCCTGGTGATGAGACAGTGTCATCTCGTTGAGCCTTAGCCTGCAAAGTTGGGATGTTTTTGAGTAGAACATGACATTGTCCAGGGACTTTATAGCGGCTTGACCATCGGAACAGATGGTGATATCACGTTGTTTTTGAGCCATGACAACCCCTCTTTAATCGCTATGGTTTCTGCCTGAAAAACGCCTGATCAGGAAGCTTCACCTCTCTCAGTCAGCTTATGGCTTTTTTAAAAAGATCAGCCGATTTCTGGCACGCGAAAGTCACGAGGTGGCTGACTGTGGACCTGGTGCCATCCTCCGTCAAGCCCTGCAGGTGCAAGGCCAACGTTTTCTAGCACCAGGCTCAGATACCATAGATGTAGTTGATCGCCGACTTCACCCTCTTTCAATTCAATGGAGAGGGCGAATCAGCGTCTCCTCTATCTAGTACGGCGTAAGTGATGTCGCCTTTCAGTACTTCACTATACGGCCTGTTGAGCCTGCTGGCAATATTGGGTATTTCACCACTCGGTTTCAGTCTTTTTGACTCCGAGAGAGACGCCTCCAGTGACCTGGCGCGTTTGGACGTAGAGCTCTTTGTAGTGTCCACCTGTGATTGGCTTTTCACTACTTTAGTTGCCCAAGCTAACGATCGCTTACTACAATCGTTTAGCTTCTCCGGATGAATGCCTTTAGGCCACTCCAGAATACCCTCAGCAGAGCGCCTTTTATTGTATCTTTTATAGGAAGTTCCTGGGATCTTTAGGGAGGAGGCAGCTCCGCGGGCAGAGGTTATGTGTTCCCTGCAGGAACTCTGAGTGTGTGGCCTTTGAAGGTCTCTAAGACGGTTTGAGCCGAGTCTTCACTTCAGCAGCCAAAGTAATTCTGGGAGAGGAAGTTCCAGTCGATGAGGGAGCCCCACGAGTAGCAGAGAAAGGGAAGCTCAGGCTATGCAGAGATCCGCATTGCACAGCTAAGGCGGGATTAATCTGGGAGTGTGTCAGATCTCTCAGATACTCCGTTCGCGACTGGGCCCCCAGCCAGGCTATTCCTCGACACGGGATATCGTTGTTTGACGATTATCTCATAGCAGGTAGTAAGGTGTTTCCGTCCTTGCAAGGGATCTTCTTATTGGGGACCAGTCGGCAATTTTAAATCCGTTTTTGACGCCAAATGTCACACGCGCACAGTACTTCTTTGTGCTCCAACTCCAAGAATGAACTACTATGGCTGCTGACGCAATGTCGACTATTGACTGAATAGCATTTGTGGACGGTGAAGTGTGTCTTTTGGAATCCAAACTGGTGGCTTGAAAGGGCTACCTTCTGGCAGCAGTTTGTCGCAGATTACACGCTCTCGGATCCTACCAAATGTGTCGAGAAGACATATTTGGCTTTTGGGTTTTCTCCAGGAGATTCCTTTGGGCGGCGAAAGAGCCCTACAGTTGCATAACACATGTGCAATAATTCCTTCATCAGCCTCGTCTTTGCAGCACCTGCAGAAGTCATCGTCAGGGAGACCGATCTTGGAGGCGTGACAAGACAACAAGCCTGCTCAGTCCAGTTCAGTTCAGGTTATTTGATCACTTGGAATCCAGCCTGGGTACTTTGTACTTTCTTGCGAATAAAACTTATCAATGATGTTGTTCTCTTATTGCTTAGCACAGGCCATAGAGTCCTCGCCTCTATCTCAATACGCAGGCTAAGTGATCGTGCTGTATCTATAATTTTCTCTCATAGACTAATACACGAACAATTAGAATGTGTGTCTATAGCAAAGAGCGTACTTCAACTGTCAACGCAAAATGTGATCTTGTGATCTTACGTGATCGTAGCCTAATCTTTTCTTTGCTTACGTCAAAAGAAATCATGAATCCCTGGGTCTCCACAAAACTCTACGTTCAATTATTTTAGGACATAGCTGGTCCAACTCGCCTGCGTTGTGCTCCACCTTATGAGGTCTGCATTTGACAGATCGCTTCAAAGGCACGTGAAGACAAGATCGCCCTCTGTATACCAGTTCTTATTTGGGACGTCCAATTGTGGGTCAGACACTTACATTCATTATGTTGTGGTAAATGTACTTCTAATTAAAAAAAAAACCGTACGAGAACACGACAAACTAAACTTGAAAACGTACCATTGCCAGTGCATCTGTGCCCCTATTTAGCCTGTGTCTATGTCGAGACTTTCCTCACTTCGTCCACTTTATTTAGTGCCTAAAGCCTAGCTTTCATGATTTGCTTCCATCAAACACAAAACAAAACTGACGTTTGAATGATAGGTGTGAACTTAGATGCGCTTTAAGAAAACCCTGGTGCAAGTAAAACCAAGAATTCAATTCGATTTCAGCTTTCCACTATGCTTGTGGTTGGTTCTAGTCAGGTTGCCACTGAAATCTTCTCGCGGCGCCACTGTGCAGTCAGACATTGGTTTCCTTAAGTCACAGTGACGAGAGATGTGACATGCTCGCTGCATGTCCCTGTAACTTGTCACTCAAATGATTCGTTCTCCATAGACGTGGATAAGGACCAAATATGAGACGTGTTCATGTTCGCCTTTCAAGTGTCCATGGGTGAGTTGATAGAAAAAAAAGCAAGAAACCCGTCTCAAGTGTTTTTTCTCGGATATCTCGCTCAACGACGGGCACTTCTCCATCAACGCGGTGCGTTCGACGTATTGTTTATGACGATGCAAATGCATGTGAAAAGGATATTCGTGATTAAAGGAGTACCCAACGAAATCCCAGTTTTATGGTTGCCTCCAGACACAATGTTTGCGTAGACTTAATGGTCTTGCAAGTGATTAGGAAATGGAACACCACCATTTGCCGGCAGGCGGCTAGGGTTGTGACAGTTTTATAAATACACATCGCATCTCTCGGATGACGCTCCCTGGGGAGAATGCAGGCGATAGCATGGAACAATGCTTGTAACTTTGGCGCCAGTGAATATAAACAGTGCTGGAGATTAGATTATGAAATCGTGAACGAAAATCACTGCACTGAACGTGGAAGTTGCTCATCGACTGAACTATAAGGTGGCAACGTCCAACGAGACATGTTTTAATTGGAACGCGTCCATGTCACAATCCTGCATCTGAGTGGGGATCTGTCAAGTAAATCTATTATCCCGTCGTGATTATCAGACGAGCTCCCCTCTCCATGTCAAACAAGAGTCATCTGTCCGTTGCTGACAGTATTTTCGAAATTTATTCCTGTCAACTGAGAATGAATGTAAACAAGGCAAAATGAAACCCTTCATCTCGGTCCCTAATTCATTTGGACTTCTCAAATGTCATGTGTGATTGGGAGAACCGGGAACAAAAAGTGCCCTCTCTCCTTAAATCCACACGAATTTCGGGTGAAGTCGCGTTGACTCCAACAAAAAGAAGGAAAAAAACCGAAAATCCAATCGTGGGTAATCCCTTTTTTAATTTTTTGTATTCTCTTTCCACCCTTTCGTGTTGTAATCTGTCACCGCGGAGGAACACATATCGAGACCTGTCAAATGATTAAATAACACCACAAATGGAAATCCACGCACACATCTTTTAGGGTAAAGCTTCATCAACGAAGTAGACGACGCACGTGAGTGGTCGTATTTCTTTTGTTTTCATGTTGGTCACCAGTTCAAATGGATGACAGATTCGCCCGTATAAAGTGACAGCATAAAAATGAGAATGACAGTTGTGTGCGATTTACGAGATTCACCTTGGCTGGAGGAGGATGGAGAATATCACTCTCTTACAAGCTTCACAAATGTCATTAATTATGGGAAATAGCAACTAGACATAACGGTGTAATTTTAGAATTCATTTCGTCGTGAGTGTTATGACTTATTTTTAGAGTTAGTCCAATAAAAAAATTTTGATAATAAGTCAACGCAACGAGGGACCGAGACCGACTGTAGACAGATGTTCAGACGGGGAGGGAGATGTGATGATGGAAAATCAAATGTACATATATTTTCTCTTTTTATGTCGCATTGGCCTTGAATGCTAGCGAACAAGTTTAGCTCTGCCGTTGGAGTTTATGAATGTGTCTGCTCCGCGGGAGGCAGAGAGTTGGTGAGTAGAGCTCGAAAATAAACGCTTGATCAGCAGGTTAGATTAGGTGAGAGATGTAATTGATGGATGATTGAGGATGTGCATATTGGGATAATTCTTTGCAGTTGCAATTAATTTGACAGCTGACAGGTGACGTCTTGGCATGTAATTTTGCCATAAACAGGTTTTCGTGAGAAATAACGCTGGAACATGTGAAAATTTCGCTTCGTCAAGCCTGGTTTACTTTACATGAGTTCACTCGTTCATGGAAGCAATTAGTTGGCTGCTCGCATGAATACGCTTGTGATGAATGCGCAGCTGTGGTATGTTTGTCCAGGATGCATTGAGGGGAACCGAAATGCGTTGACCATGTATCGCAATTCTAGTCGGTAGCAGTATCTACTTTCATGTTGCTTATGATTTGCTGAATGGCTGACAAGAGGTAGTTTAGGTTAGGTTAGCGTGGATTATCATAGAACAAACGGGGCATAACGATACAACTGGAGATGCTTGAACGGGAATAAAACGGCGTAGCCGAGAGGATGGTAAGAACGTTCAAGACGTCATTTCTTAATTATGAAAGGCGACAAGCCCGTAAGTGACGCATTGATGACATTCTTATCCACTTTTCGTTTGACACCAGAAGAAAGTGGCATATACCCGCAGAAAAGTAGCAGGGTAGGCGTCATCGTTTACTAAAACCGATCTTTCGAAGACAAAGGCCGCCGGATGGGACCAAGGTGGTGGCCCGTGGAGTTGTGAGTATGTGCGTCGACCCCAACGACATCGTAGATTCCCACTTCGCAGCCCCACCTCTTTCGAGTCACTGACAATGCTCAAAGAGTACTTCCTGTCTAGAAAAAGCTTCTTAAATTTGGCCGTTCGGAGTTGGCATAAAACTGTAGGTCCCTTCCACTCGTGAGAGAACAATAGCACGCGCAACATGAGTGGTTGCTGAGAAGCTAGGCCCTGTTCCTCTACGGGCTGTAGCGTCACCCATATTACATTACAGTCGAACCCGCTTAAATGAAATGACAAAAAAAACAGAATGTTAATTTCAATTAGTCGGGTTTTGCATTTAAGCGGATCTCGGGTAATTGAAAAAAGATTTTATTTAGACGAATTGTTTAGTGGATTCAAAAATTTGATGAATGAAATCTCTTTGTATCCATATCCTTGCTTGCGCTGGTGCGCTTGAAGTAAACTGCGTATAAAGGGTTTTCCGCGTCTCACCATCATCAAGATATTTTAAAATTTTAAGTGTGTCTTTTATAGACCAACTTGTTTGATTCTTAGATTCATGGCCGCTGTAAATCTTGATAATTTTTCTGTAATTCCAATTTCTATTTAATTCACTTTATAAACGTTATCTTTGGGGCCGAAATTTTGAAATAAGTAAGATTACAGACGAATATTTTAACGAACAGTACATAGCAGATAAAAATCGTTGGACAGTCAAAACAATGAGGCAATGTGCTGTTAGAATTGATATTTGTCACTTTAAGAGGTGAACTTTAACGCAGAGCTTCAGAAAAATTACAAGTTCAATAGATGCATTGAAAGCCTGTGCATCTGATTTTTCTTGCGAAACATTTTCATTTAAGCGATGTCTTTTCTGTGAAAAGTAATATATTTTACAGATTTTCTCTTTCAAATATCCGAGTTTTTCATTTAGGCGGGTTTCAATAAAACGGACCTGTTTGTATGAAATCTGCTAAAATGCTCACGGGGATAGAATAACTGTTTCATATAGGCGGGTTTTTCAATTAAACGAGTTTCAATTAAGCGGGTTTGACTGTATTATAAACAGAATATACGATCAAAGGAAGTAGCAAAATATCTGGGAGTGATGGGTGACGGTTCAAACAACATATAGACTACGTGCGGAAAAAAGCGTCTGCACTCAGAATATTGTCAAATGCTTGTGGACCGGGATACGCAAAGAAGATTCTTCTTGCTAAAGTGGTCAGCTCGGTTATACTCTACCCTGAGAAAGAAGGAAACGCTCCTCTGTCAGCAGAAGGAGTCCTATGGCTATATCAAAGCAATAGTAACAAGAAGGGCAGATCGACTCATACCATGATTCTGTAAATCGATGCATGGATGAGCAGCTCGGAAGGAAACTTCAATTCTCAGCTAAAGCAGTTCCACTCTGACCATGGCGGCTACCGCAAGTATCTGCACAGATTTTGACTTTATACAACACTCCATATTGTTCCAAGCGTCTAGGCCAGGAACTTTCTTTTGTGGACTGTTCGAGGAATGGAGACCAATCCTACCAGCCACGGCAGAGGTAATAAGAAGAATAGTGGAGTCGGAGTTACACTGACTAGACATCTGCGGATTGGTGTAAAACGTGCAGACCCCGGACTACGGAGAATAGGAGCCGAGAGAAGATCGGCAGGACAGGCCGAACAAGTGTCGGAGTAGCAAAAAAGATTGCTTAACAACCCCGTACGTATCCAAAATCGAATATGGCCTTGCGAATCGTGAATGTTGCTTTTTTCCGCACGTAGTGTTGAAAGTCATGAACATTTAGCTTGAACCGCAGCTGATCACTCATCACTCTCAGTTATTTTACTACTTTCTTTGATCGAATAGTCTGGTTGCCGACTTCAATATTAATCTATTCCACAGTTTTCCTGCTTTCTTCTTGTGGAACGCCAGTTTGGGACCTACAGTTTCACGCCATTGCTTTATTTGGTCAATGGCTGCGTTTGTGGTTGATAGCTGATAGTAACCAAAAATCAAAAGTGTGGCAGCTGTTCCTTCGCACAGCCGTCAGCCAATTTAAAACAATCCAACTTAGAGCATACTAATAGATGTCCTCACCGGCCACAGTGGTAAGCTCCAGAGATGAGGAAGATATACATTTTCTCAGCGAGTGTCCAGCCTTAGCAACGCAAAGATGGGAGTGCCTGGGAAAGCAGAGCTAGAGGGCAAGGCAAGAGTTGAACCCCGTCTCGTACTAGGGGTAGAAAATGTTAGAGTCACACACGCGCTGTATTTTATAGAACAAGTTAATGGTCATGACTTTCAAGAATGCATACAGTTTCAACCAACGTTTCCAACGAAGCTACCTACTTCCGCAGACACCTTCTCCTGCCATAAATGAAATGGTTGGCCCACAGACATTTTCGATATCCAGGCGGTACTTATCTCCGCTACTTGCTCAACCCTCGAAACCTCATCAAATTCTCGAAAAAATTCAAATGGACTGGTGTCCAATCAACAAATATCGACGATGTTTCAAATGATATCCGCCGAAGGTTTTCCAATAACATTCTCCCATCGCACAATGGAAAAACAACATGAAGCCGAATTCACTTATTTGTTCACTCAATTATCAGACCTCCAGCATTGTTTATGTTTATGGACGCACTGCCAAGCGAAGCTGAAGTCTTTGATTGTGCTCATCGGCACCTGTCACTTTCATCGCACCACAGGAGTTCGTCTTCTATGCCGATTCAAATTGAGGGCCCTTCACACTGGTCAAGTGGAACAAATCCGAGAAGGACTTCACCTTCAAGGACACATTTGCGTGTGAAATCAATTGTTATGGACTCACGCTGTTCTTTAGAAACGATTGCCAGACGAGCAGAACAAAAAGGAACCCGCACAGCTGGAACGGGAAATCCTTACCTGTGAATTGAACAATAAACTTGTATTGTTCTGCTCTCTTTCGATGGAAGGCGGGCGACAGGTGCAACGATGAAGTACTCTTGTTGCACAACTCAGCGGGTTGTCCTTCATGGAAATCGGATTTCTTTTGATTTGTATCCGCCTACTGGAGAGTTTCGAGATGCCATGTGCATACGGATGGCGTTTGTGTGCTGCTCCACCATGTGCTTGGGGGGAAATATGGAAGCTTCCGGCCTGATGTTTATATTGCCTCATGATGGTGATAACTTTGATTTTTCTTGTCTTGCCTTTTGAATGATATGGATGGGAATTGGTAGATTGTTGCCGGGTGGTGGGCTTACATGGACATACGGCTTTGAACAGCCCGATGAAAGACTGGATGGTTGAGTCGGTTGAGTGGCTGCCAATTGCTGCTTTTTAAATCTGGTCCAGTCACGATTTGCCTAAAGGCTAGACATCGTAGGATATTAAAACTTCAGCCGCACTACACGGATATGGCATGCTCTTCCAAGCCCAATGATTCCCATAGACTACAATTCGGTATTTGGGTTCCAATGTGCATACGTACCTCCTTTCCCTCTATACCTTAGGCCAGTGCTGTGTCTTGATCCCAGACAATTATAATATGGGTGGCGCTACAGCCCGTAGGGGGCCAGGGCCAAGCTTTTCAGCAACCACTCATGTTGTGCGTGCTATGGTTCTCTCACGAGTGGAAGGGACCTACAGTTTAATGCCGAATCCGAACGGCTTTGTTTGAGACCCAGACAATTAAGGGTATAATAACCCCTCGAACAGATTGTCCACGCCTCCGCGCCGTATAGCAGGACTGTAGGGCAACGCAACAGACGACGCCCGCATTTAAGGTGGGGCACCCAAGTGGAGAAGGACCTCAAGCAACTTGGTGTGCGAAACTGGAGACAGCTAGCCAGAGATCGCGCTAGTTGGAGAGACTTGTTGGTTGAGGCCTAGGTCCACCCGGACTGTAGCGCCACACGAAGAAGGGAAAGAACCCCTCTAGCACGCGCAAATTCTAAAAAAAATCACAACACCGATATTTTATCGCAAAATATTAGAGCTAATCCATAAGATAAATTATGTCAACACAATCTGCGAACCACCTAGAAAGAACCCATGGCTTGACGACGAGTGCAGGCAGGCACATGCAGCCAAACAGGAGGCCTACAAGGCAACGCTGCATCGAACAACGAGGGCTGTTCGTGAGCTCTACGAACAGAAGAGAAGGGAAGAGCACCGGCTTCTCAGAAGAAAAAAGAAAGAGCATGAGAAGCGCGCGGTCGAGGAGATGGAGAGGTGTTATGGCAGGAATGACGTCCGAAAGTTTTATCAAAGGGTAAAACAATTATCCAATGGATATAAAACTCGGACAGAAGCCTGTCGGGATGGAAATGGACATCTGGTAGTAGAGTCGCAGTCGATACTGAGAATCTGGAAAGATCATTTCTGCAGACTGTTAAACGGCGATGAGGACCAAAATACCGCTGTCAGGCAGAATGTTCCACTCAATCTGGACGATGACAGACGCGAATACCGTCCCCCAGACTTAGACGAGGTCAATGTAGCAATATCAAGACTGAAGTCTAACAAAGCTGCTGGAGCGGATGAATTATCCGCGGAACTGTTTAAGGCAGCTGGAGATGATCTGGTTGGGCGCACGCACCAGCTCATCTGCAAGATATGGTCTGAGGAAAGCATGCCCGACGAGTGGAATCTCAGTATCGTTTGCCCGATCCACAAGAAAGGAGACCCCTTCAACTGCGCCAACTATCGAGGGATCAGTCTTCTTAACATCGCGTATAAGATCTTCTCTGCCGTTTTGTGTACCCGCCTGAAGCCATTCATTAATAATCTGATAGGTCCATATCAGTGTGGCTTCAGGCCAGGAAAGTCCACAACAGACCAAATCTTCACACTACGGCAGATCCTGGAAAAGACCCAAGAAATGCAAATCGACACTCACCATCTGTTCGTCGACTTTAAGGCCGCATATGACAGTGTGCATAGAGACGAGCTATACAACGCCATGTCTAGTTTTGACATTCCTGCCAAACTCGTCAGGCTGTGCAGGATGACGATGGAGAACTCTCGCTGCTCCATCAAGGTCGGTAACGAACTCACCGAGACCTTCAATGTCAAAAAAGGTTTTAGGCAAGGCGACGCGCTGTCATGTGATTTCTTTAACATCGTCCTGGAGAAGATCGTGCAAAACTCACACGCCAACACTAGAGGCACGATCTTCCAGAAGTCCGTGCAATTGTTAGCATACGCCGATGACATTGACGTGATTGGCAGAACTCAGCGAGCCGTCAGTGAGGCTTTTGCTAACATTGAAACGGAAGCGGCTAAAATGGGTCTGGCGGTGAATGAGGCAAAACGAAGTATATGCTGTCCTCAAAAAAGGACATACAACATCGACGTCTTGGACAGAGCGTCACAATGGGCAGCTATAACTTCGAGGTAGTCAAGGACTTCACTTAGGGTGGCGCACCCAAGTGGAGAAGGACCTCAAACAACTTGGTGTGCGAAACTGGAGACAGCTAGCCAGAGATCGCACCAGTTGGAGAGGCTTGTTGGTTGAGGCCTAGGTCCACCCGGACTGTAGCGCCACACGAAGAAGGAAAAGACCCCCTCGAGCACGCGCAAATTATAAAAAATCACAACATCAGCGATATTTTATCGCAAAATATTAAATTGAGGCTATCGTGAGCTAATCCATAAGATGAATTATGTCAACACTGTCTGCGAATATTAGTCATTGCAAAATTTTAAATTGTGACTATCCTCTGAATGACTTCAGACAACCAGCGAATGAGGTCAAATACCGTCATTCCGTGATGATTACACACTAAAATCCGTCAGAATTTATCACCTGTCACCCCATTGACATATTTGACACCTCATGCGGGCTCTATACCGTAAAACCATAAAATCAAACGATCTTGCATCCAAATCTAATCGGCGTGTGCTTTGTGGTTTGTGTTTTTATTTTTTTTGGGTCGAGCACACCAACACACACCGAGTTAAATTCATCGCCATTGATCCAAATCAAATATTAGCACTTAACGTCTGCTGGCTAACTTGTGGCGCTGACTGTGCCCCCATAAAGCGCTTTGTGTGAGGCGACAAATTCCGTCGCCCCATTGTTCTCATTGAAATGCTGCTCATGAATATCCGTGCATTTAATTGAATATAATCTGCGATCGCGTCTGCACGGGGCGCCAGCGGCAGTCTGTGACACCAGGCGAATAAATTGAAATTCACCGTCTCACCGAATCGGGACAAATTGCTGGCACGACGCATCGTCATCATCCGCATCGTCCGCTTCCACCAAAGACAGACTCAATAAATTGTCGTTATCGGCGGCTGTTTTCTGTAACACGATACCAAAGTGTTGTGGTTCACCTTTGAGACAAAACGGATCGCACACACCTTCACTGCACCAAGAGATGCAACACACGAGATACTTAGTACACGCAATGTAATTGACATTAACCGAGTTAAGTTATGCGATCGGGTTTCCACGGAGCCGCGTTGAGATGTTGCACCTGAAGCACTGATGGAGCACGCTGAATGCTGTCACCAGACTGTTGAAGGTCGCCAAGCGAGTGTCGAGCATACGGGTGGTACCATTCGCAGCGTGGGTGTGGAAATGAATACGTTTCAGTTGGAGGTGGTGGTATTTTCTCGCTTGGGTGTCATTGCCTTTAAGCGGTCGGTGAGTTTTATGCAAAGTGCAGGCCTTAATTGGGCTAAGAGAGGAAATGTTGCGAACATGAAGTGGAAACGTGAGGAGGACATTCAGCATTCAGGCGTGGGGAACCTTGGTCTTTTTGAAACCGGTCACAGTCATAGATTTGACTATCGTGACGGCGAATGAGTGAATGAAGGAATATTTCAATGAAATGTGTTTTTTTTTTCAATTTAGTTGCCAGCGAGCTTCGGGATGGACAACTCATACAAATTGCTTACGAAATGAAGTGCACGGAGACATGGCACTAACACTGCAACGAAAGTATGAGCTCTTGATTTGATTCTGGGGATCAGAAATAAATGAGTACAGAGATGAGACCGGATAAAACCGAATGGAGAGAGAATTTCTCCGAATTTACATTCTTATTTCTTACGGCGTACACGTCAGAAATTTCGCCATGGACTAGGGAAAAAAGGCCGAAGATGATTGTCTCTTTACTTTTTTATCTCTAGAAGGGCTAAACGCTCATAATGTGACAACTGTTTCATGTCCTCTCAAGTCGCCCAAAAAAATACGGAAGAAAAGGATTTAAAATAAAACTAGCCCGAGTTGTCACAAAATACACTGCCGCTCATCTGAATAGGATCAACTTTTATTCCACCTTACCGTAAGCTTCTCTTCAGTCAGCCTAAAAACCACCTCCATGGCGGCAGTCGGGCAAGTACGCATGGCCCCTGTTACACAGATTCGTGTCAATCTTTGAACTTTGTTGTGTCGCTCTCTTGCGCTGAACAGGGTCGTTCTTTTGGACCCAGTTATTGCATGGTATGTGATTGTTGCTCTAACGATGGCCATGTACATCCATCGTAGGATGATTCGTCACCGTAGGCAGCTACAACTTCGAGGTAGTAGCTCCCAAGTTAATAGTACGAAGAACATCAGTACCGAGATTAAACGCAGAATAACTCTTGCCAACCGCTGTTTCTTTGGGCTCAAGAGGCAATTGAGTAGTAGAGTCCTCTCTCGAAAGACAAAGCTTACGTTATATAAGACCTTGATCATCCCTGTCCTGCTGTATGGCGCGGAAACTTGGACCATCTCAAGAGCGGATGAAGACGCACTTGGTCTCTTCGAGAGAAAAGTTCTGCTTTCAATCTTTGGTCCTGTTTGTTTTGAAGGTTCCTGGAGAAGAAGATTCAATCACGAATTGTACGGGCTGTACAGCAACATGAGTCTAGTCAGGTGTCTACGGATTCAACGCCTAAGATGGCTAGGCCATGTTGAGCGCATGGACAACACTGCTGCAGCCCGAAGAGTCTTCGACTCCAAACCAGTGGGACAACGCAATAGAGGACGACCACGAACACGATGGCGCACTCAAGTGGAGAAGGACCTCAACCAACTTGGAGTGCGAAATTGGAGGCAGCTGGCTAAGGATCGTGCCAGCTGGAGAGGATTGTTGACCGAGGCCGAGGTTCACCCCGGATTGTAGCGCCACACGAAGAAGAAGAAGGATGATTCGACTGCAACCCCAGGATTTCCTCGCTAGGCTTTTGCAGATCATTAAGCACGGACTGATTGTGCCACGTTGATAGTGGCCACGAAAGCTAATCAACTTAACTAGCTTCGGTGGCAGCCTTTCTACAAACTATCTAGAAAACAGAAAACGAATGCATTGGTCAGCACTTTGCTGTTTGGTTTCACAGTCTGCTGGGTTAGTGTAGGATCGAGCTTTGGCATTGTCAGAACAAATTGTGTGTTAGTCTTCTCTTGGAGTCAAAAAAGTGATGTGCTCTCTCGATTGACACCTAAGCCATGCAAATCGGTGGCTCAAGTGAGTAAAAAATTTCCGATTTTCTAATTCGGGCTGTATTTGATCAATGGATTGTTGCTTGTTGACTTTGATGACCATTGCGGTTTGTGGCTCACTCCTTTTCAAAACTCCAAAAAGAGTCAAATTGAACGGTTCCAGTTTACATCACCTTCAAGTGAGATGACCATGCTCTTCAATCGCCCGCACAGAATTTCCAACGCGGGATGATCTGTGTGGAAACGTAGCGCAACGTCCTGTTGAATCCATATGTCGTTGGTGTCCATATCGTCCAATTCGGTTCAAAAGAAGTTTGTAATCATGGAGCTAAAGCGCTAGCCGCTGACGGAGTACTTTTTTTTAAAAAATCTTTAAAAACAGAGCCTTAACGGTTCAAAGAGACCAAAATGCCGACCTTTAAGCTCCAAGCTAATTTGGAGCCAGATCTCACCCGCAATACTATTGATTCGATTAATCAATGAAATTACGTTAAAAAATAGCCAGCACCACACAAAATGTGCCACTATTTGTAAAAAAGTACCCAAAACCTGCTAAATCCTGAGCTTAAAGCTGCATACCAAACAAATAAATTACTGCTTAAAAAACTGCGAAAAAGTTGAGGAAAACCAGCACAAAACCAATTTCAAAAAAAAAAAAAACCCTTTAAGTAAATCGCTCCAAGTGACACATATTTCTCGAGATGTGTTGTTACGGGAAAATTTGTTTGACTTACTACTTAACGAAACTGAACGAAATGATTGTTATGGTCGCAGTAAAGAATTTCTGTGTATTCCTCCGAGTTATACATGTAGTGTCTGTTATACATGTGTTATAGTGGGGTCCTAAAAATCGGATTTCAAAGAAATCCAGAGATCCCAATGATCAATGCACGCTGTCAGCGAGTCATGAGTCGGGACTATTCAGCCACCGCTCCATTCAAGAAAATAAGTAGAAATATGAGAAATATCTAAAGTAAGCGAAATAAGCGAACGAACGACGCTTCGAGAGAAAAGTTCTGCGTGTGATCTTTCAAAGGCTGAGAGCAAGGCATCCACAAATCGACTTGGCGCCCGATATCAGCTGCGTGTTCTTGGCTTTAATATGGGCGGCGCTACAGCCCGTAGGGGGCCGGGGCCTAGCTTCTCAGCAACCACTCGTGTTGTGCGTGCTATTGTTCTCTCACGGGTGGAAGGGACCTACAGTTTAATGCCGAATCCGAACGGCTTTGTTTGAGAAGCTTTCTCTAGACAGAAAATTCTCTTTAAGCATTGTCAGTAACTCGAGAGAGGTGGGGTCGTGAAAATTGTTTCGTTGCACAGAGCAGGAATCGAATCTACGACGTCGAGGTTTAGGTCGACGCACATACCCACAACGCCACGGGCCACCACCACTTGGCTTTACGCAGTCAATTTGCGGTGCAGCTGCTCAATTGATCGCAGGTTGGTCAAACGGCTGAACTCTTTACGAAACTCTGTACGACCATCTATTAAAAACAACTTTCATTCGGACACGTGACGACGAACGACGTCCCTAAGTACATGACACAAGACAACAGAAAAACATTTCTTTTATGGATCTTGCGACAGTCACATCCTCAGAAGCTGCAAAAGTTTGATCGCCCCACAGCTGAAAACCTTTCATCTTCCATCGTTTAGCTCATGTTTTTGCCACTCTGCCACAAAAAAAAAAAACTGTTCTCTTTTACATCCACTTAAACGATCAGCCTAGTGCATGTCCATTCACAAAAAAATAACTAACTTCAAAGACAACCCGACAGGAAGACACCACTTCACCAGCAAAACACACTACAGCTGCATGGACTTTGTTTAATATCCACTTTAATGTCCCCAATAAAAAACATTCACTAATAGCCCCGTGAGACGAGGCGCTGCGGCCCTAATCCGAATGTAGGCACACACTTGCGTTGGCTCCACCGCCATCCAATTAGACAATTCCCCGATCATGATCAGATCTCCGCTCCGACACACCAGACCATCGTAATTAAGTCAGCTCTATCTATCGCCTAATTTGTTAATCAACTTAGGACTTCACTCGACTTCCTCGATTTGGTTCGCTCGGGGAACTGTGCTCCAAATAAATCAGTAATTGGTCATAAAAATAATTTTAGTATTCAAGGTTCTGTGCTCTGTGCTCAGCCGCACCGATGCCGATGCATAATGCAGCCATGTTCTGGAATACCGAAGCACCGCGTATCTGGATTGCTGAGTGCACACAAGTAATTTCATTTTCCGATCATGCCTTCGAATCAATCTCTCCCTCGGATGCCGGGTTCTATTTTTGACGACCGCACACCGTACGCATCTAAATATGTGCCATCTCAATCCGATTTAAAACGTTTCGAAAGCAGGGGAATATTCCAAAAAAGGGAACAAATGAAAACAACTGAGAAATAGAAGCCGCTCACGTTCTGAATGAATAATTTCGGTGCTTCCGAATGGCCGTCTCTCCACAGTTGCGTGCCTCCACTGTCCAGTGCGAAACTGCTCTATGCGTCATCTCTTTCCGTTGCGTTTTAAGTGGGGGGTATTTTGCAAAGTCGAACAGTAGTTCAACGATCATGTCGAGAGATATGACGATCTTATTTCCGGTTTCCACAAGACTGCCATTCCGGTGGCATTCCTTCGACGCGTGAACTTGAATCGATATGAAATTGAAACGATGGAAGGCATTTCCTGGCGATGATGAATGAGTTCTTTTGTGAAACTCACTCGGGTTCACACTGCTCGAGAGTCCGAGCACGTAGAAAGAGTGTTTGTGACATAACCGACTTCCATTTGAATTGATTTATGCAAAACAAAAATTGATAAATTCCTTCGATACCGGCTGGTGGCTCAGTTTGGGCTTGAAATTCATATTCAAATGCGCAAGCAGTCGCGGATATGGAAACGTCTGTCGAACGACAACGTTTGTGAAATAAATTGATTATAAATCGTCTGGCATTCGGCAAGTTGTTGGTTAAGAATTTCTGTTAACTATGTGCAAATTACATAGTTGCATGCTTCGGACGGAATCGAAGGCAAGCCGTTTCCTGTCAAATGGGCGCGGTGTGAGATCAGGAGCTGGCTTGTTTTTGTCGCATTTTCTTCAGAGGTTCATGGAGGCTTTGGCGAGTGTGACTATCAAGTTGCGCCCTTGCGACGCAGAACATGTTGGTTGCGTGTGTGGTTTTGAATTGGATTGAAATTAGCATTGCTATGGAACGAAGCAGTTCTGTCGCACGGCTGCCGAGGGTGGTGCGTTTGTTGAAGAAGCTAGCTCCTGTCCGCCTTGAGTTGGAGCACAGCGGTTGTGCACAGATCAGACAGCGGCGAGGTCTACTTGGATGTCACCGATCGAACTATTTGAATACACAAACCTGACTAAAGACAGGCTTACAACGCAAAGGCATGTAAGACTGGGGCTACTGCTCATTGTTCTCTCAAGACGTCTCATTGTGAGTAACACTAACCAGACGAGCTGTCAAAAAAGAGTCTGCGATTTTCCCTTAGCAAAAGCTGTACACTCGCAGAGCACAAAAAACTCCAAGAGGAGGATTTTCAACCAAAAAGCCGGTGCAGTCGGGTGTGACTCCACTCCAACAAGTTGATTGTGTCCCACCGCACATAGCGCCGCGTGCGACGAAGACGTCGTATGTTACGTTGTTCCACCGACCCTCCGACCCACAGACTTAGGCGTTGTCACTAGTCTCCTTAGGCACCCGTAGACGAGGCCAAGCTAAAACAGATCCTTGACTAACTCGTCGTTAGGTCTGCTAATTGTTGCAATTCCAGCTATAAGCTCATGTAAATGACAGCCATCTGTGCGGACAGCTAACTGATCTTGAGGTGCTTGCTCAACCAAGATAAGAGGCAGTCGATTTTTGAGTGAGATTTTTCAAGGCGAAGAGATTTAAGCCGGACCTTGCTTGCAGAAGAGCGCCATTCAATCCAAGGGTTGGCTGCCAAGCTTAGCAGGACATGCAATACCTCGCCGTTCCTTGAGATCAAAACTTCCTTCTGGTGACATTTACTAAAAAGTTATGAGGGGAACACGAATCAATGTTCAACCAAAAAGCTGGGCATTCGTTGAGAAGAAGATGGTTACGAATGGGTGATCATTATGAAAGTTGTCGGCTCAGTGCCCATCAAGCACCTCCACTAAGATGCGTGCACATTCATGCGTTCAACTGAAGGTGATCGTTAATGATGAACAAAAACAGCACGAGCTTCATTTGGTCTTCACTTCCGAATCTTGTGACTATACACAGATTTTTTACACGATCACACCAAGAGATTGCCGTGAAAAGGCTATGGCGTCCACCAATTCAATCTGTTTGAATCAACAAATGTATGTGGATCTGTGGCCTCCAAGAAGTGATTGAATTTGGACAGCACAAATGGGTAATATGCGGCATCACCATTTAGAGTTAGCATTATTAGCCTTAATAGATGCCGCAACGTGATCGACAGTCGGAGGATCTCCTACAAACCGGGGTGGAGAATTTCTGATTTCCAGCATCCACGTGAAGCACTTTTTCTCCTTCTTCTTAGGGCGCTACAGTTGGGCTTGTGACTCAACTAACATGCCTCCTCAGCTACCACCGGTTCTTGCCAGCTGTGTGCAGTCTTACACACCAAGCTCGTCGACATGTGTGCGCCACATTGTCCGTAGAAGTCCCCTGCTGCGTCTTCCAAGAGGCTGTCTAGATAGCCCATGCATTTCGTGGTTGAATCTTCTTCTCCAGATCAAGTCAACGCAAACATCGTCGAAGATTGTGGGCAGAACCAAGAGCTTTTTCGTCTGTTTTGGATAAATTCAATGCCCCTGCGCCGTACACGAGAATGGTCAAGGTCTAATACAGTAAAGCTGGTCACGCAAGAGAGGTCCCTGTTATTAAAAAAAGCTGCAAGAACTATTCTAGACGTAGTCATTTCCTGCCTCGAAGTTATAGCTGCCTACGGTGAAGCTCTGTCCGAGTCGTCGATGTCAGTATCAGTGTTCCCCCGGGGCTCTACACAGTCAAAAGGACTCATTTTTATTATCCTGACTCGGGGGCACATCATTTTTAGATTTGACTCATGTTTACAAAAAACCTAATGTTTCCATTTAAAATGCTTGAGCACATACTGCACCCAGAAATGGCTCTGGCCAGACTTCGAGTCAGGAAAGGAATGTAGTCGTATCTTCATGGATGGCTCCAAAACCAATGAAGGGTCCGACGCTGGTGTTTTCGTGAAGGACTGTACACATCATTAGGTAAGTTTGTGTCGTTTTTCCAAGCGGAATCCTATGATATCCTAATGGTAACAAATCATATCGTGAAGAACAGGTGGACTGGTCGACGTGTCTGTGTCTGTAGTGGCATGTACTTTAGGCAGTACTCAATGCTTTAACCACTTCCAAGATAGTTCAGGAATGCAAATCCTCTCTGAATGAAAATTTAATTCCCAGTCAAAATTCACTGAAACTCACGTGGGTCCCAGGACACCAAGGAATCGCCGATGCACTTGTCAGACAAGGATTAAGGGAAAACTTTCTCAGGGCCTGAACCTGCTGCGTCTGTGGTTAGGGCTTCTATTGATTTTTTTTTTTATAATTTGCGCGTGCTCAAGGGGTTAATAATACTCTTAATTGTCCGGGGTCAAGACACAGCACGGGCCGAAGGTATAGAGGGAGAGAGAGAGAGAGGAGGTACCTGTGCACATTGGTCTTAAACATCTGCGGATTGTAATCTATTGGAAATATTGAGCTGGGAAGAGCATTCCATATTCGTGTAGTGCGGCTAAGAAACGAGTCTCTAAATTTCACTGTGCGCCCGAAAGCAGGCTTAAGGGTAAACTGATGTGCATTCCTGGCGAGACGTGTATTGCGGGTGAATTCAAGGAGAGGAGGAATGCAGTTGGCCGTCCGTGACGATAAAACACGGACAAAGAAGACACGGTACGTCGATGTTCAAGCGAGTCTAATGAACCCGCGATATCGTTGTCTCCTATAAGTTTTATCGCTCGCTTTTAGATTCTATCTAGTAGGTGCAGGGTGGTCTTGGGGGCACCAGACCAGATATGAGCGTTATACTCAAGCTAAGGGCGAATATACGCCTTATAGATTAAAGCCAAATCAGAGGGGGTGAAGTATTTCTTGCATCGATTAAGGAAACCTAAACATTTCGCAGCATTTGTGGCGACCTCGAATATATGATCGTTCCAACTAAGTGTTGTGTTGATGCACATACCAAGGATGGAAAGTTTTCCGGTTTCGTCGATACAAGCGCCATTCATGGATAATGGCTGATTATCAGGGGTTCGCTTTAGAGACAGCAGACATCATTGAGTTTTGGAAGCATTGAATTCGTCTTTGTTGTGCTTACCCCAGTTAATTATGCTGTCCAGATCAGAATTCAAGGTGCTTGTCATACGCTGCCATTCCAATACTACGTCCGAAGGACAAGGTTGTGAATTTTGGAACGAATATGAAAAGCTGAAGGTGCTGTCATCAGCGTAGGAGTGGATTGGATTAGAAGTGGCAAACAGGAGATCATTTATAAAAATGAGAAAGAGTGTCGGAGACAGAACAGAGCCCTGGGGGACACCAGCATTTATTTTGTGGATATCAACCTTGATTGAACGGTTCGAAAGGTAGTTTCTAATCCATAGAACCAGGGACTCACCAACACTGTAAGCACGCATTTTCGACAAAAGAGCTTAATGCCAAACTCTGTCAAATGCTTTAGTAATATCAAGCGCATTTATCTTGCTTTCGCCTGCATTGTGCAAAGATTGGTTGCACTTTTCGGTGAGATAAGCTATCAAGTCACCAGTGGACCTGTTGCTGCGGAAGCCATACTGTCGGTCATTAAGAAGCTTCCGCGATTCAAGATATTTCATAAGCTGAGGATTTACCAGCGTTTCCATGACTTTAGAAAGAAGGGACGTAAGTGCTATGGGTCGGTACGAGGTGGGTGACGAAGATTCGCCCTTTTTAGGGACGGGCTGGAAAAATGCTGTTTTCCATCTACTCGGAAAGAGACCTGAAGAGTAGGATAGATGAAAAAACTTACGCAGTGGTTTTGCCAGCGAAGAAAACACCTCTTCAGAAGTATTGGGGGAATACCATCCGGGCCAGCGGATTTGTGCACGTCGAGATCTTTAAGTACTCTTGCAACTGTACGAGTGCGGAAGTGAATTTGTCCCATGGTAAAACCAACGCTCTCGAGTACAGGTGGGCTCAAGTTACAATCTGGCAGTGTTGAGCTGGCTGCAAAATGCGCCGCAAGCAGATTGGCTTTGTCCAAAGAGCTGACAGCTGGGATGTCATTGTAAATGAGCGTGGGAATTGAGGACGAGGCGAAATTTTTTATGTTTTTCACAAATGACCAGAAGTTTTTGCTACTCTTGGGACATTGTAGCACTTTTTGCCTCAACTTTTGTTCATGGGAGAATTTCACAAGTCGGATTATTGGATTGCAGTCATTTCTGGCCCGTTTAAACTTATTCCGGTTTTCCTCAGTAGGGTTGGCTTTGTATAACCGGAAATTCAACTCTCTTATTTTGATAGCCTCTTTGCAGCTCGAGTCATACCATGCATTTGGTCTGGGTTTGATACACTTCACTCTATGCGGAATGAAGGATCTCATACCCAGCTGAAGAATGTTTGTGATCATATCAGCAGCGGCATCCACGTCACTATCGATTTGACTCATGTTTACAAAAAACCCATTGTTTTCATTTGCTGAATGCTTTCATTTAAAATGCTTGAGCACATACTAGCACTGCACCCAGAAATGGCTCTGGCCAGACTTCGGGTCCGGAAAGGAATGTAGTCGTATCTTCATGGATGTGTCTGTAGTGACAGTTAGGCTGTACTTTAGGCATTACTCAATGCTTTAACCACTTCCAAGATAGTTCAGGAATGCAAATCCTCTCTGAATTTAATTGCTAGTCAAAATTCACTGAAACTCATCTGGGCCCCAGGACACCAAGGAATCGCCGATGCACTTGTCAGACAAGGATTAAGGGAAACTTTCTCAAGGCCCGAACCTGCTCTCGAACTGCCTGCGTCTGTGGTTAGGGCTTCCATTGATGGTTGGACATCTCGAGCACAATCGTAGACGGCATTATTCTCCAGTATGTACATTAGATAAACCAAGCATTTTGCCCCCAAAAGTCTGTAAGAAATCCGCTGTCTGTGCTGGGTTTAAGCGAAGTTACCATCTGTGACGCCTGTGGAGAGGACGACGACACGGCAAAGCACCTCTTCTAACACTGTTGGTGAGAGCTGATCAGCTGATTCTCTAGGCCCTTCATAACAGAAGCGTCTGCTGGTCTTCAGAAGAAATTGTAGGTTGCTGCCTGGTAGTACAATGGATCAGTCTTGAGTCTGAGTGCTCCTTTGTAGTATTGAAACCACCACCAACAAAAAGACATACTAGATTCTTGTTTCACATAAGAATTCATTGAGATTCATTTATTTTCAAAATTAGTAGTTTATTGAACTTGCACCCGTTTACCGCCAGGACCCACTGTAGTCGCGTCAGTTTCAATGCCAACATGCCCCTCATTGAAGACCTGACGTGCCACGTCAACATCACTCAGAAGATTACGCCTCTTGTGTTTTTTTGCACGATCTTCTCAAGAATGGGGATTCTAAAGCGTTAACATGCGATCCACACAGCCGTCTGCACATAGCCTCTGTCTTCGAACTGCGACTCTTTCATCCTTGTGGTGAACTCCGGTCTCCGGGAGCCTAGTCGTGGGACCTGGCAGTGAGGGCCTACCAGGTCTCATTTAACTTTTTATGAAAACGGCTGAAGAGCAGGTCAACTGGTAGGCCAATGGCGCCACCCAAAATTCCAGTTACCAGAGGCTTCATGGTTTCCATGGTTAGGTCGGGACGAAATTGAATAAAGACGACAGCGGATGAGCTGATTTTTTTTAGCCCAACGGCGGCGAACCCACAGGCTTCTAACACTTACTGATGTCTGATACGCTCGGAGCCCTTTGACTGAGGACCGCATCGGGTTAACCTTCTCACCACATAAAACCTAGTCGTTGGCCCTACCAAAAAATCGTTCACACAGGCCAGAGCCCAGAGCAAGCAACACTCTTCCTAAACCTGTGTACTCGCATTCTCGACTGGACTAGATGCGGGGGAAAACTTAAAACTTGTCTCCTCTCACGTCACACTGTCCCCATCGGTACCACTCTTCCGCCTTGCCTTTGTGGATCGTCTTCTCAATTTCCGGGTACGTCTTTATCTAATTCAAACAGCCTTTTCGGAGAACCGCCCATAACAAAATGAATCGCAAAGATTTCTTTGTTTTCAAATTCGAAAGCAGCTCATGCACTCTAGTGACAGGTAACCACATCAAAAGCCACCCATCAGCCGGAAGCCACTCGGGCAATGTTCCAGCGCCGGCTTCTTGGGTACGAAACCAGCACATCGCATCGGATGTCGTGTGCGCGCCAAACAGGTTCACCTGCGAATAAGCCACAACACACACATGCAATCCTGACGAACGGGCCTACCACCAACCACCAGCCAGGCGAATGCAACTGTCGGAGGTTAGTTTGTCTAACCCGTTTTGCGTGGAGCCTGTGGTTGATGCATGCATCCACACATCCATGGCGTGCACTCGTGATTAAACTCTTTCAGAAGAGGTCCTTTCCATTAATGTCAATCGGTGGGCATGCGATGCATATCACCGTCATCCATGGAGAGCAGCACCCCACTGGAAGGTGGATAACCTCAAAGGGTTATGAATATGCAATGAGATGTGATGCCGGGGGTTAGATTAAATTAAAAGGAAAAACGAAACGAGACGAGAAGCAACACGGCAGCCTAATCAGGACAAGGCGCGCTTAGCCTTGCATGTAAGAGTTGAAGGGGGCTCACACACTTGGTTTTGTTTCTGCCGAGCAGACAGAAAAAAATGGATTAAAGGATTAACCCAGTTAGCCGAGGCGGGCTGATAAGGCGTTTCTTTTTTCTGTCTTGGAAGGGAGATGAATCGCTGCATGTTTTATGCGTTTTTTCCGTTCTATTGTGTTGCAGACGTTTCTTGAAGAGGGAAAGGCAAACGCTTTTCAGATGAACCTTGGGACCGTCGCAAAGGGATTTGCGATTTCAGGAAGGTGAAGATTTCAACTGTTTGGAAGATGACAACTGCAACCGAATCAAATTTATCGTTAGAGGCGCAAGGGTGGATGGGGTGAAGGTTGCAATTGTGTGGACCGGGGAGTAGACAAACATGTGACTCCATTGCAACTTGCGGGATATCTGTCTCCAAGTTGATTTTGTCCCTTCTCGACTTATGTGCGCCGCATGCGATGAAGGTGTAATGTGTTACGTTGTTCCACCGACCCACAGACTTAGATGATGTCACTAGTCTCCTTTGGCGGGGAACCCATTGACGAGGCCGGGGTAGACAGATCCAGAATATGGCCAACAATAGGCTCATGTCAATGGCAGCCGTCTGTGAAGACAGCAGACTGATCTTGCTTGCTCAACCAAGATAAGAGGCAGTCGATTGAGAAGAGGCGAAGAGATTTAAGCCACGCCTTGCTTGCAGAAGAGCGCCTTTCAATCCAATGGTTGACTGCCAAGCTCTGCAGGTCATGCAATACTTCGCCGATCCTTGACATCAAAAGATCCTTCTGGTGACATTTACTAAGAAGTTAGGAGCGGAACACGAATCAATGTTCTGCTGAGTCACATGGACATAACTAACACCGAAGCAGCTGATGAACTTTCCAGGAACGGGACCGGAAGCGAACTATCCTTTTGGGATATGGATCAGAGCACCTCTTGGACGCTGCAATATCAATGAGATAGCAATATGGTGGAACAAGAAGGAGCAACTCTCAGACCACGAGTGAAACCAATCCGATGCTGTGTCATTATCATTGGCAATGCCATGAAATGAAAATGAGACTTTCCAACGAATTTATATGCAGAGCCTGTGGCGAGGTACAAGAACACACTCTTCACTAGCTTTGCCACTGGTCCAGTTTGTTCACGTCCACTAGAATCTAACCAAGAGCCTGCTAAATAGTGATGGGCATAATCGAATGGTTTTTAGAATCGAGACTTAAGTAAATCGAGTAATCATTCGAGTGATTGATTGGAATCGAGATGTTTTAATAATCATCTAATAGAAATAACCTCTATCCATCATTTACCTAGTCTAACTGAATACATACGCTTTGGATAACACGTTCTTTTTAAGCCACAAGAGGTCCTCTTTACTGGCCATGATCACTAACTTGAAGGCGCTTCTGCTTTGGAAATGATCCAATGTCAGACTGAAGGCTGTCAGTGATTTGCTTGTAATAGATTTGTATGAAGAACATTGTAATAGAACTTACACACAGAATCAAATATTTGGTCTGGCAGTGCTCCTGAGCGAGCTGTGAGCAGGGATGAGAATGCAGAGGACAGAAAGCGAAGCAGTTTGTAGCAGATATAAAAAAATATAAAAACTCCTCGGCAACTACTGCAGGGGTCGCCTATTACTGGATGTGTTGATTTTATTGGCGTAGGAGGGACCAGTCTATGGGCTTTGGCAAAAGCAAGCCTCCACAGTCCGGGGTGGACCTGGGTCTCAGCCAACATGCCTCTTCATCTAGCCCGGTCTTGTGCTAGTTGCTTCCAGCCACGCACGTTCAACTTATGCAGGTGCCCTACTAGCTGCGTGCGTCACCGTAGGCGTGGTCTTCCTTTACCGCGTTGTCCCTCGGGATTGGAGGCGAAGACTTTCCGGGTCGTAGCATTAGCGTCCTTTCGTTCGACGTGACCTAGCCATCTGAGACGAGAGATTCGAACTCGTTTGACCAGGTCGATGTCGCTGTACAGTCTGTACAGCTCTTAGTTCAGTCTCCTCCTCCAATCACCATCCGTACATACGGGACCGAAGATAATTCGAAGGACTTTTCTCTCGAACCGACCAAAAATAACCTCGTCCGCTGTAGTTAGTGTGCATGTTTCTGCGCCGTACAGCAAGACTGGGACTATCAAGGTCATATAAAGAGATTTCTTGGTTCTTGGAGAGATAGCTTTATTCCAGTGACCTTCTGAGTGCGAAAATGCAGCGGTTGGTCAACGCGATCCTTCGTTTTACCTCCGCGGTGGTGCCATTGTTCGTTTCAACTTCGTAGACTGACTTTCACTAGTTCAAAGTTATGTCTATAGTGAGGTCGATGTTGGTGGACCTTCACCCGGCCACTTTCTCTTTTAAAAAAGAGCTCATGCTGATTTTTAAGTCGATTGAAGAATGGTATCATTTTGCTCCTCGTGCAATATGACTTTTTCTTTAATAAGATCGTGCGAAATGCAAACGCCAACCCCAGAGGCACAATCTTCCAAAAGTCCGTTCAACTGCTTGCTTACGCGGATGACATTGACGTGATTGGACGAACACAGCGAGCCGTCAATCAGCTGGCATTGACGCAGAAGCGGCTCTATGACGCAGAAACATGGACGCTACTGAAAGCGGATAAAGAAGCTCTTGGTTGTTTTGAGAGACATATTCTCCATTCCATCTTTCTGGAGGAGAAGATTCAACCACGATCTGTACGGGCTGTGCAGCTGCATGCACCTAGTTAAGCGTCTTCGGGTCCAACGCCAACGAAGACTAGGTCATGTAAAGCGGATCGACACCACAGCTTCGGCCTAAAGAGTCTTTGATTCAGAGCAGAGAACGTCCTCGAACGAGATGGGGCACACAAGTGGAGAAGGACCTCAACCAACTTTATGTGCGTAGCTGGAGGCAGCTGTGCCTGTTGTTTGGGGCCCAGGTCCACCTCCGAATGTAGCGCCAATCAAAGAAGAAGAAGAAGACTATGGCTCAACATGAGGTTATTTTCGTTGGCCTCTGTAAGGCGAAATACTATGCCATTCTATAAGCTTTAATTTCTTTCCGACTTCGTGAAGAAAAGACGAGTGGCTGCGAAGTCCTTTAAAAGAAAAGACATCTAGTTGAAACTCATCACATTTTGAGCGAAGTTCAAACTTCTCACACGGCTGCGCACTAAACAGTCGAACATTTTGGGGTTGATGTGGTGGCTCTTGCTCGGACAATTCCATTAACCCTTCTGGACCCACCCAACCGGAATCATTCATTTGTTTCAATACCCAGCTCATGCAAAGAACTTTGCCTCTACATCCTTTTTCGAAAGGTAATCCAGTTCCCCTTGCAATCTCACAACCACCCATCCAGTTGTAGCTCGCGCCACATCCAATGGATGTAATTCCATTTCATCCTCAAGCGCCAAACAAACATTTTACTGAGGAACACCATCAGTAACTCGAAGGACTTGGGTAATGACTTTATGCCGTCAGTTGTCGTCACAGACGCACACACACAGAGAGAGACCAGTTCACATCCTGACACATACTCAGTGTTTACACTTCAAATCGGATTTTCTTCGAGGAAGTGAGTCTCGTCCTGTAGCAGGATTCCCTTCGTTCTGCAGTATTTTCAATTTTCCACTTTCGTAGCGTTTACGTTGATGACGATCACGAGGAGAAGTGTGTCTGTGTATGCACGAGAGGGAGAGACAGAGCCATCCCTTCCGCTTGAACTCCACTCAGGGAGTGACATCCCCCGCGCGAATGAGGGACGAGTTCAGGAGATTGAATTTGAAATAATAATCACGTAGGAACTTCTTTCACGGCAGCCACCTCGCTGGTGCACGTGTCCCTTCGGTTGGCGGATTCTGTGGCCTGCCGCAGGAGTAAGTTATTCATAGATAAGTGTCGGTTAGGAGAGGGTTTTCAATTTGAAAACATTTCTTTTCTCTTGTGGACATTTTAAAGCAGAAGCCAGTGCCACGGCAGGGATTGAATTATGAATCTTCCATTAAACCGAACGAAGGGCTGTCGTGTTCATGAGGACTCGAAAATTAAATGCCTCTTCGTTTTACTGTTGCGGTTGATAGCACAAATGGGATCAACTCTGAATGGGATGAGTTCGTTGATGGGTCAAATCGAGTTAGGGACTGCGCTGCGATAGGGGGCGAGCACTAATTGATTCCTGGAAATGCATGGACCATGGCTGGGGGTTAAGCAGATGGGATGAGATATGCACAACACGATATAATGGCTACTGAGCATTTAAATTGGGTTTTGAAAGCGGGTTTTTCCGAGTGTGTCTCGAAAGGGGATCTGAGGGAAGTGTCTGCTGCACCCTTTCATTGATTTCAGTCTCGGCTTGGACACTTGTTGTCCGAGAGAAGAGGCGGGGTAGGCGCCAGATATAAAGATGAGGGCAAGGTTGAGGCGATAGTTTAGTGAGATGATGCGATAAATCCTTCGGAGGCCGTTCTGGACTCTTTACAGATGCTGGAGGACAGAAGAATGGGGAGGATAGGATTGTTTTTATTGACCTCTGTTGGCTTTTATCACTCTCAGGAGACAAGTGGGAGTCTGTTCAGATGTTTATGGTTGATCAAGTAAATACCTTGAATGAATAAGAGAGATTTATTAGATTGATGAGAACCACCTGCAAATTGAATTCACTGGACGCAAGCAAAGATGAAGGAGCAATGCAAAAATCGTCGCAACAAATAGGGGTAATTTACAGGCTTAGAGGATTGGTTGTAGTTGTTAGTCTTGACTCAAGAGGCAATATTGTTGGTTTGTTTTCGCAAATTATCATAAATAAGCTCACGCCGGGGTAGCGTTTGCAAATCTGAAAGTTAAGGCCGTTGTAGAAACGACTTTTTCCACGTAAATGAGCCATGGTTTGTTGCTCATTGGTTTTTATTTTGTCAAAATTCGTGCCAGATTTGGACGAGCCAGCATCCGATGGGTTCTTGGCGAAAAAAAAATCTGATGTCGGTACTGTGCAAGGTATGAGCATATTTGTAGGGAAAATTAACACCAGCAATAACCAAAAATCTGCCAAATCAATTCAATTTCATTTTCCAATTCTTATTTACAGATGTCGACTGGAGAGCCTCAAGCCGACTCGCAAGCCTGCTGAAGGAGTAATTGTGCTTGGCAACGTCGGTACAGACGATCCAACCGGAGGAACGGGGTGTTTGGGTAACGACGTCTATCGTGTCCCTTATCCAGGGTGTTAAGGGTCCCGTGCCCTTTAGATGCTTCGCAGGGTGTTACACCGGTTGCATTCAAACTCAGCCACATCAAAACTAGGTCACCCAGGAGGGCACTGATGACCTTACCACCCTAATGCGAGACTCTGGCGTGACCGACCAAAGTTTCTCGTGGGACCAAAATAACCAACAGAAAGAAAAATATAGCAAAAGTTGACCTTACAGGATTTGTTGTAAAATATCCGTTCTAACTTCTTAGTTTTGAAAACTGGTTTGCAAGTTTTCGACTCTTCATTTTTTTAAAAAAAAGATCTGAAGGCAGGTGCCTTACACTAAAACACTCCACCATGCTTTCACTCTTAACACAGATGGAGCAAGAACTAATTAATGACCTGGGGCAAGGGTGCTTGAACTCAGCATTGGAATCAATCTTGGCAAAAACTATACCTGCTTGGACATTACATGGCACATGGCACTAGGCACCACAAACTTATAAAATCCAAGCTTTGGTGGGACTGACTACACAAGTTCAATGAACTGAGCGAAAAATAAACAGACTTAAACTCTGCCGGATAAGTGGTCACTCGGGGGAAAAACGGAACTCAATAGTTAGGAAAGGACCATCGGAAACCTTCACAGGTACCGTACCATTCTCCGAGGTAGGACAAAAAACCAGGGACAAGGGTCGATTGTAGTGCCCAACTGCTAAAGTAGTCACACTTAGTTCAGATTAGGCCCATCGTGGATTGACTTCTCCTAACATCGGAACCAGTTGGTGCTTGTATTGAAGCGATTTAGCTGGCCTATGCTGGCGCTGTTTAGCACATTGCGGCCGCTGAAGTAGTTGGCCCCTAGGTGTAGGAACTTACAACTAGCCAGAGCACTGCAGGATCAGAGAAGGTGATGACTATTTTCTTCCTCCATGCAGATTGTGCAGAAATCATTATTTGGGGCACCCCTCCTGCGAGCATGAGTGTCAATTGCACAGTGCACGGTTATGACTTATATGAGGGTCCTTAATGAGTGTTTGCTGAGTCAAAGTAGACTGAGTGACCGTTTTAGGTTACGTGATATCCAGATTTCTTTTGTTTTTAGGCAGGTGGTGCCTTCTAACCATTTGCCATTGGTGGTATTGAATCTTCAAAAGATGGTAGACTGTAGCGAAGGTGGTACCCCAGCTATTGATAGGGATGTGGTTGTACCACACCTGGCGAGTTCATCGGTATGTCACAGTGTCCCGGCACTCACATGAAGTGAGTGTTCAAATGCTCAGCCATCTCGTTAAGAGACAGCCTGCAATTAAGGAATGTGTTTGAGTAAAACACGACATTGGTTTATGTTTATGTAGCGACCTGACTGTCCGAACAGATGGCGATATCCCTTTTTGAAATCACGTTGTTTTTGAGCCATGACAGCGTTTCTTTAATCTCTATGGTTTCTGCCTGAAAAACGCTAAAGTGATCAGGGAGCTTCAAGGAGATAGCAATGTTGAGATCTTGGGAAGGAACGAACTGGACGATCTGGAAGGAATGCTGATCGAGAATTTCTTCTCGAAGATAGCCTGGGGTATTAGCGGTCATTGTCGCTAGGAAGGAATTTGAATTCCTTGAGAATGGTTGAGTGGACGATGTTGAATCGGAGTGTTTTGAGTTTCAAGGCTTTACTGGCGGCTATTTGTTTTCTGTATAGTACCAATGGTGGAAGGTGGAGTAATCAGGAACAAGGATCTAAGTTTAAAAACGTCAAGAGTCTAGAAAAATTCAACAGGAATAGCTTGCAGTTAAAGAACCCTATTTAGTGGCGCAATAATTGACACATGTTTGATAAGGACAAGGAGCCTATGGATAAGCCTGTCCCAAGTTATTGAACAAAGTTGGGCTAATATTTGAGCATACTACCGACGTCAGTTTCTTTATCACTACAGATCATTTAAAGAAACCATCGATGTTTAACGTTGCTCTGTAAGCGTCCGTCGTTCAGTAACTTAGTTCCTTGATGCTGTATGAAAGTGTGTCATAGTCCTCGGCCGTCGTTTGTATTATTGGAAATTCCGAAGCCACATAACTACGTAATATTCTACCAGCCAGTGTTCTTGTGAATCCGGCCATGTCTTCCCCGATATTTTTCATATGGTAAACCAACATAAAATCCATTCATTGCATTGTTGCACATTGCGAGATTCCTGAACTAAATCAGCGGTTGTAGATGTCGATGAGATGAGAGACTTGATGGCATGCTGGCTGTCAACATTGAGTGCAGATGGGACCTAATTTGACGGGACTGACTGAGCGAGATTTTCTAACAAGAAGACACTGGCGTTACTTGGGAGCCTGAAAGTTGGTAAATACGCGCATCGACGCTGACGATCATGTAAGAGCCAGCTCTCGTCCAAGATGCTCTTCTTTTCAAAAAAAAGGTAGGTTGTGGTGGAATAGGTCGAAACCCTCCAAATTAACTGATTCTAGTCTAGGAACTAATTTGTGTTTGTAATAAAGCGGCTAATTTTGCTAATATAGGAGGCTCCCAGATACAAGTACCTACGGCTTGTCAGAGCGCTACAGGAACAGAAGAGGGAATTTATGCTTCCCAACTCCTCTTCATCCATGCATATTTGGCAGAAAGCTTTGCGTGTCCCTACTACTTCAGTAACCTCAATGAGCTAAGCAGCGCCAGCATAGGCCAGCTAAATCGCTTCACTACAAGCACGAGCTGCTTCCGATGTTAATAGAAGTCAATACACGATGGACCTACTCTGACCTAAGTTTGACTGCCCTTAGCACCCTAACCTACCCGTGTCGAGTCATGACGACGAAGCCTGCCAAGTCAGGGCAGATGGCAGAAACAAATGAGTAAGGAGATATTCACTATCAGCCATTTCTGTGCCCTAGTCCATGGCGACATTTTTGAAATGTAGGACGTAAAAAATAATAGAGTAGTGGAAATTCCTTTGACTTTCACTCATACTTTTATATTTATCCGGTATTCACGTCTCAAAACTCATGGAGCAAGAGAGAAAGAAGGTGCATACCTCTTTACTCATGTATTTCGGGCAGACAAAGTGCTCGTTTTAGGCCATATTTCCCTTGTCCTTCTTCCCTTATTTCCCTTTGAGGCGGGTGGTACTCTGTTTTGATTGGGTGAATTATGGATCTCCTTCTGTGAGTTCATGTCACTATGCCGTGGCATCCACATGGCATATACATTAAATCAGCCATTTCCTTGAGAAACAGCCTGCAATTGAGGGATGCTTTTCAGTTGGACGCGAACTGGCTATCCGAGCAGATAGTGATACCACACGATTTCCCTTTTGGAGATAAGGAGGAGTCAGGACAGTAGTTTGTCATTGCCTTAGTCTCTGCATATTGAGACAGAGAATACTGGGAGAAGTAGTCTTCCAGAACTTCCAGGGCTTCCAAGGCATTCCATATATTCCATTAATCTCTATTTGCTGGTTTGTCAAGACCACCGGATGGCTGGAAGGGACAGCA
Organism: Eristalis arbustorum; assembly: GCA_916610145.1. NCBI lineage: Eukaryota > Metazoa > Arthropoda > Insecta > Diptera > Syrphidae > Eristalis > Eristalis arbustorum. Next base: position 63,368,605 of record OU744316.1, on the reverse strand, counting down.
CAACATCCGTAATCAGAAGCTCCCACGGCAATTAAACTCGTACAACTGAAGATTAACACCCCCTTGGGCCCTTGGGCCCATTGGGCCCAATAGGACTGGAGTAAGACAGACGCGGCTATCCTACCTAACCTAACCTAGCAGAGTACTTCCTCTATCACCATGGATTCGCGGTAAAGTAGTGAGGCCACATTGAGATCTTTTGATAAGGCACATATAGCCATTTCATCAGCCGTCTTCGATCCAAGTATAGGCAAACGAGGCATTCCTGAACCTATGTTGGATACTTGTGTTCCAGAACTGAGACCCTCTCTGCCAGTTCTGACACTAAGTGAAATACAGCAGTAGGCTTTAGCCCGCCTGTGGTCTGTAATTAGTGAACCACGGGTGTGTACAACCATCGAATAAGGTTTTGTTGTAGGCTACACCATTCCCGATTGTTTCAGTGCAAGCAATAACAAAAAGCAATGAAATGGCAAGCTAGGTGGTGCCTTCATCATGCCCAACCACCATGCCTCAGTGAACTCCGAGGATCAGCCCTTAATCAAATAAAATTGCCAATTCTGAAACGAAATCTGACCGCTAAGAGATCAAGTCTTCCATCAATGTTATTGCGGACCTCTGTGTGACACGGTCAATCTGATGTCGCAGTGTGACAAGAGTCGGTAATCATACCTGATTCCCATTGTCTTCCCCCAGAGTTGTGGTTTCTATAACCAAATCCAAAAGGGAGAACAAAAAAAGCCCTTAAAAGTATCAATCATTCGAGTAAGACAAGACCTGCCTCATTTCGATGATCATTTTGACATAATTTGTCACCAGATATGACAGAGGCTTTTGCCGTTCATCTCAATCATCCTTTCGTTTCGTCGTCATTTCTCAGATACCAAGATCCACACCAGTAAAGCTGGCAAAAAAATACATCCTTACAACCAAGTAAACCCTAAACGGGCAATCATCTCTGGTTCACCCTCGTTACTGGCACCCACCGCTGACGAACTTGAAGAGCACCGGATACTTTCAAGGATACTTGAATTCATTTTAAAGCAATTTTCGTACAAGAAAGAAGAAGAAATTAATTACTCCAAAACAATGGAATCCCAGGAATTCCAAACCACACCATGCACAGACCCGAGCGCGCCTCCCTCTAATATTTACCCATAAATCCTTGTGCTACCCGAGAAAAGGACTACTCCGTGCGGATACGAATGAGGAATGCTTTCCCATTCAGGAATAAGCCACGGACGGAGGGGGATCGACCGGCGAACTTTCAAAAAAACGGTGGAATGACCGCGTAAATAATTTTTATATCACTCGAGGAAGGGGACGTCCGAATGGACAGACTCCTTTTTTCGTGAATTTTCTATATTTTTTTGCTTGCAGCTGGTGGGTGGTGGATAATGTATTTAAATTGAGTTCAATAAATTTTTCACTTCTTGAATTGTTTGACCGTATCCACCTGTGGCGAGACGAGCTAATCTGGAACTGTTTTCTTCTCTTTACTGAATTTTGCTGAAATTACTTTGGCCAAGATGAAGTTGCGGCTCAAAGTGGTTGAGGTGTAATTGGATTTAGATGATTTATTCATGTCCACTGCCACGGGGTGGTCGGGGGTTATTTCAGGGCAGATTGCACAAGATAGAGGTTTTCAAAATTTTGAGACAACGCTGGAGTTTAAGTGGTTTTTCATCGTCCGGCTCAAGGATGTGCTTGTGAGCTGGCAGGAAGAGACACCAGATGAGAGACTCTGTCAACAAGAGTGATGACGCATACATCTTTGATCAAGGGGGTGGCCGTTTGGAAAGTGTTGCTCAGAAAAATTGGATTTTTTACGCTTTGGATGTGGATCTTTGAATGACTGATGACTACTGGGCACTTGAACCTAATCTTCACACCCCCAACTCTACCGAGTGAGTGTCTGTCTAGAAAAAGGTTCCCAAACGTCCTCGTTTCAAAAACTCTAGTTCCCATCCACTCGTAATTGAATAACAGCACGTACAATGAGAAAGTTGTTATAGAAGTGATATCTTCTACAAGCCGGTTGGACTGATGCAGAGGACATCAAGACCATCGCGCGGTAGTGGTGCAGCCATTTACTGTGATTGAAGTAAATGGACAAGTGAGGTTGAGGTGATAGTCAGTCCTGCCATGTTGCATGTTGAAATCTTTTTCCTCTTTGGCTAGCGCTACAGTTCGGGGTGGACCTGGGCCAACATGCCCCTCCATCTAGCACGTTCTTGTGGTAGTTGCTTCCAACCACGAACGTACAACTTATTCAGGTTCCCTTCTAGCTGCGTGCGCCACCGTAGGCGTGATCTTCCTTTATCACATTGTCCCTCGGGATTGGAGGCGAAGACTTATTAGCGTCCTTTCGTTCGACGTGACCTAGCCATCTGAGACGAGAGATTCGAACTCGTTTGACCAGGTCGCTGTACAGCCCGTACAGCTCGTCGTTCAGTCTCCTCCTCTAAACACCATCCGCACATAAGGGACCAAAGATAATTCGAAGGACTTTTCTCTCGAGGCGACCAAGAATATCCTCGTCCGCTTTGGTGTTCATGCTTTTGGACCATACAGCAGAACTGGACTATCAAGGTCTGATATAGGAATATCTTGGTTTTTCGAGTGATGGCTTTATTCATCAGTGGCCTCCCGAGTGCAAAAACGCAGCGGTTGGCCAACGTGATTCTCTCTTTAGAACTCTCGCTGCTCCATCCAGGTCGGTAACGAACTCACCGAGACCTTTAATGTCAAATAGGGTTTTAGACTAGGCGACGCGCTGTCGTGTGACTTTTCTAAACATCGTCCTGGAAAAGATTGTGCAAAACTCAAACAACTCAACACCAGAGCAGGATCTTCCAAAAGTCGGTACAATTGTGAGCCGAGCCGAGCCGAGCATTTGCTAACATTGAGACGAAAGCGGGAAAAACATGTCTGACGATGAATGAGGGCACAACGAAGTATATGCTGTCCTCAAAAAAGGACATACAACATCGACGTCTTGGACAGTGCGTCTCAATGGGCAGCTATAACTTCGAGGTAGTCAAGGACTTCACCTACCTCCGCTAAGGAGTAAATTGTACAACCCTGCCAACAGCTGTTTCTTTGTGCTCAAGACCCCTCTCTCGAAGGACCAAGTTTAATCTGATCCCTGACACTGATCATCCCAGCCTTGCTATACGGCGCGGAGGCATGGATAATCTTGAAAGCAGATGAAGAAGTCCTTGGTCTCTTCGAGAGAAAGGTTCTGCGTGCGATCTTTGGTCCTGTTTCTGTAGACCGGTTCTGGAAGAGAAGATTCAGCAACGAACAGTGCGGGCTCTACAGCGACATACGCCAGGCATCTACAAATCCAACGCCTACGGTGGCTGGGCATGGCATGGATGATCTGCTTGGGTCGAAATGACAAAACAAAGCAGCGTTTGAATGTTAGAATTACCCTCTGAATTGTAGATAATATCTGCCGTTCATCCATCGCTGAGGCGAGTATGCAGGACACTATTAAGAAGGCCGGTGTCCAAGGACAAAGTTGTGGCATATTGGCAATTCACGTGCACCCATGAAGAAGCATGGTCTCAATTATAAGAACCGAGCTAAACAAATTCGCACAAAAGACTTTTTTTGGAATTTGACTACAACTTTGACATGGACGAGAATATTTGGAACGACTATCACCGAAGAATGATAAAGCAAGGCTACTGATGTCGGGAAACGTTTGTATTGAAAAGAGCAATCGAATCAAGATCCGTGTTATGTAAATTGCATTCATTCAGTGCATTCACTTTACGTTTTGTCATCAGTCAAGGGGTGAGGTTGCTTTCGAAAAAGCATATCAACAGTGTGTCATTGCCTGTGACAAGTTTCTCAAAGAAGCCCTGGGAAGTTGATACCGCTGGGTTATGTTCTTGGAATGTGGGATGTTCTCCCGAAGATCGCTGCATTAAGGTTCTGTCGGAGCATGACATCAAGACCGATGATTTGAGGCGAGAGGTAACCTTGTTATTTTATTAGCGCATTTTGAGCTTAATTTGGGTTCATTCCTTACAGCTTCACGAGCGAGACTGTCAGACGTTTGATTTCATATTTGCTATGGATGAATCTGATTTCGTGGAGATCAGAGAATGTTCACCGGCGAAGATTAAGGCTAGGATTGAACTCGTTGGATCTTAGTCCGGCCGTAAGGATGGCGAAATCATAAAAGATCCCCCCATCATTTAAGTGTGGTCTGATTGATAGCAATTAGGCAACATTTTCCTTCTAAGAGTGCGTGCCCAGAACGGTTCAGTAGGCAATGAAGGATTTTTGTTAAAGAGCGTATGGACAACTGAATTCTGACACGAAGATTCTTCGAATCCGAAGATGCGTTTAAAGTGGCACACTCAAGTGGAGCAGGACCTCAACCAAATTGCTGTGCGAAACTGGAGATCGCGGCTTGATCGAGATCGAGAGGCTTGTTGGCTGACACCCAGGACTATCCCGAACTGTGGCGCCATACAAAGAAGAAGAGGAATTCCTATGAGAAAATTCTCTGTTTCAACAAAGAAAGTATAAGGCTGCTAAAAATACCTCCCTGGCCACTGCGGACTTAATTACAAAATATGCAACGACAACGAATGTCGGCTTTGAATGGAACAGGTTTTGACATCTGAACACATTCTGTGTGAATGTCCATCTGTACTGTGGTTAAGGTATGCTTCACTCACTTCAGTGTCATTAAAAAATCACAAAAGACTTATTCAAATTTCTAATCGAGCTAGTGCGTATTTTCAATGAATTCCTTTCGATGGAGTACGTACACCCCGAAGGCATGGGTTTTACAACAGGAATAAAAATGCTCCAGCTAAGAGGGTCTTTCAATCCGAGTCTCTTGGCTTGAGAAGGAGAGGATGATCGAACCTCCGGTATACAGTTCCAATTCGAACAGAAAGTGGGCCACACACAATGATCTAGTACGAGTCACTCGCCAAAGGAACCTACTCGAGAAAGCACGAGTGGCGGAGTGGCGAGCAAACTTGTAACAGATAGACAAGCACCGGCAACCCAAAAGAACTCAACGTCCAAGAGACCGGGATCGAAGGATGAGGCGCACAAGATGCCGAAGAAAAAAAAGAACATTGCTTGGAAGGCACAATATGTATCCCTATGGTGGTCATATCACCTAGTAAACAAGACGCAGCCTGCCAATGATCGTTATCCACGGCATTTTGCCAATAGTTTGAAGATGTAGATTCATCTCATGAGAAGTCACCCCTTGCGACATTATGTACTGAACCAACAATCTCTTTCTCACTTCTCATCTTAGTGCTTGAATCAACGCACAACCTTAGTGGTTGCTGTGGAAGTTTTGCCAAACTTCACGCATTCATTTAGACTCCGAGCGCAGTTTCTTGAGATAACTGACCCTCTGGGCATTGCCGGTGAATGATGGGTGGTCCCCGAAATTAAGAGTCAATGCAGCTGCCCAAGGTGCTATAAAGGTGTCAGAATGAAGCCTGCTCACGAGTGGATCGACTCAATCGGCAGATAGGCAGCTGACAGAGTATCGGCAGCAACTCCATTTTAGGCACTCCATCATCATTGACATCTTCACATTTCTATCTAGAGATAACGATTCGATGTTTCTCTTTGAGAAAAACTTCTCTGCCACCATTCTCTTTAGATCCCACTGGAACTCTACCAGAGCGCTGAATGGTCCTCTGCGAATCTTTACAGATGAGTCGAAAATGGGCGATGGCGTGGCAGCAATTGTCTAATATGAAGATTTAGCGACTTAGGGCTGACTGAATAACAATTTGATATCAAGGAGCAATATCTTCGTGTTCTTCCTGTTCTGTCAGGCAGGAGTTGATCAAGTCTCTCGACATTCAACTCGACTTTTGCGTGCATACCGTGTGTTTGATGGTGCGACACTAAAATATAATATCGATGGCGCTAGAGCCTAGCTTCTCAGCAACCACTCGTGTTGTGCATGGAGGCCCCTTCCTGCTCACGAGTGGAAGGGATCAACGATTTTATGTCGACTCCGAACGGCCATGTTTGAGAAGTTTTTCTAGACAGAAGTACTCTTTGAGCATTGTCAGTGACTCGAAAGAGGTGGGGTAGTGAAAATTATTTCTGTCGCACAGAGCAGAATAGAACGGGTCGACGCACATACCCACAACGCCACGAGCGCGCACCAGCAATCTGTCACCAATTCTAAATAAAAATGCTCTTATTATTGTAGGTTTGTGGGTGCATGGGCGCCCTTGCGGTTTTTACTCGCTGCCCTCGCATAGACCAGACCAAACTCGAATGCATTGCATTATTCGCACTTAAACTGATCCAAGCACATTCACAGAAGTCCTTTGTCCAAACACACATGCGACGAGCCCTCATCACATTTCACATCACTTTGTCATCGAAGATGCGATAAGGCATCGTCTTTCCCTTCAAGTGGCGTTAAAGTGGTCCCGCATAATGTCCGATTATCAGCAGGCATTCTCGGATGGTCCAGAAAAATTCCATGAATTCATATATGCGACAACAGCTGGACCTACTCCGTTTCTCCAGAAATGTCCCTTCTATTCTGTTTCCTTCAAAAAACATGACTTATCGTCGTTCATTCGACGAAAAAAAGAAAAACACTAGAATGTGGGTCTCTTGTTTCGGAATCTCGATTAACGATATCAAATGTGAGACTATCACATGCGACTTCAATGAAATCAATCAGACCGAAGTGCTCTCTCGAAAGGTGCACTGAGAGCTGGTGTACCCTTGATCTAAATCGGCTTAGGGTGTGTTAGGAGAGATTACCTTATCTTTCGAGTGATTTTTTAAGCTCTTAATTGCTGGAAATGAAAGTGACAAGCTATTGCAACTAGATCTGATAAAGAATTGGGCGCAGTTTTACTGCGTGGTCTTATCTGGTTTTGTGTGCCAGAAGAGACGCAGAATTTTGTATAATCTTCAGGAATTATTTCATAAATTCTTGTGATTATGAACAATTTATGGGAACTTGACAACTTTGAATTTAATTTGTGAACACTCCTTCACTCATCAACGAGCTGTCACTGTCAATATATGCAGTAAAGTCCACATATTCATCGTTGTAAGGTACACGAACGAGCAAGGTCAGCAAATTATATAAATTCAGAGCCGGTGACCGCCACTTTAAGAGCGTTAACTCCAATTGTCGGCAGTAATTCTTGCACAAGTAGACAGGCAATAACAAATTCGGTGCAAAAACTTGAGCCTGCATATTCTGTTGTGTGCTGGCAACATCACAGTGAGACGACTTCAAAAAGATCGTTGCCCTTCAGGCGCCCTTAACAAACGAACCAGATCAGTCGATTACACAAATTCCACGGCATTGTCAAGGATTGAGCATCGCTCAGACCACATTATGGCGTATTTTGCGTATGGATCTTGGTTTACACTGATACAGGAGCAACCTGGCTCAAGAATTGAAGACGACGGACCATTTGAAGCGACGTACGTTCTCCTATTTAGTTGATTTAGAGGAGAAGATGCGCCAAAACGAAGCACATTTTTGGCTCAATGGTCAGTGAGCAAAGTACGCGTTATGGGTGAAAATGCACTTGTGCTTCATGAATCATCCACAAAAAATAACAGTTTTGTGAGATTTTCCTGCCGGGACCATATTTTTTGTCCCGATCGTCACGTGAATGTTCAGTGTTATCCCGCCATGATTATTTTTGGCCCGAATTGGAAGACATGAACTTGAACTACATCTGGTTTCAACAGGATAATGTTGAATCAAGTTACACACGATTTATTGAAGAATATGTATGGTGAACGTGTTATCTCAAGGCCAGTCGATTGGCCGCCTCATTCGTGCGATTTATCGCCGGTTGACTGTTTCCCGTAGGGCTACGTTAAGTCATTGCTTTATGTCAACACGACGACTACACAAGCTCAGAGAAAACATAGAAAGAGCGAAATATCGGCCGTTTCGGTCGAAATGTGGTTCCAACTCGTTCATTGACGTCGATCGCTATGCACTTGGACCTTCATGTGTAGGTTGAAGTCAATCGATTTGCTAAGTGATGTCGATTTTATGAGTTTATCGAGCTACAGAACCTCCTCCCTGGTACAACGACAGTCACACAGAGTCACTGACAATGCTCAAAGTAGTTCCTATCTAGAAAAAGCTTCTCAAACTTTGCCGTTCAGAGTCGGCATACAACTGTAGGTCTCTCCCACTCGTAAAAGACCAAAGTCTGGTACAAGACATGTGGTTGCTGTAGAGACCTGACCCTATGTGGACACAGATATTCTAACCTGGCCACTAAGGACGTCTGGGACCATATGGGACAAAACGCCACGATGGACAGATAGCGAACAAGTTTGATAGAGTTCACGGTCCATCCCGAATTGTAGCGTCATCAGAAGAAAAGAGTTTGTCTATCTCGGGGCAAAGATGAACTCCAAACAAGACACCGTAGTGGATATCAGACGGAGTCGGAACATCATATCATCCTATCTTGTTTGAAATGATCGCGGAGCCAACGCCATTATCTCATACTCATAAATGGAGCCGAAAGGTGTAGCTTCGAAACGTCGCGTCGGAGGAAGGGCAACAATTTACCACTAACAAAGTTGTCGTGGATGCAAGACAGCTTCGTCAATAACAGCAGCAATGGAAGGCAGCCAAAGCTCGACTCAGACCCTCCATGGGTGGCTGGCCTGATAAGTTTGTAAGCGATTCTGTAGTGGGTAAGCTTTTTCTATGAAGTCCATCATTTAAACTCACTTAAATCAAGAATGTACTTCTTAAGGAGGTGCCCGCCGTTGACGAGAGGCCAGTCAGTGAACATTTTAAAGAAGATCAAAATCTACCGACTTCACACAGTCTTGCTCCTTCCAAGTCAACCACTCATCAAACAGCTCCTTATCCTTCTCGAGCTCCCATGCTCGCCTCCACACACGAGGAACAAAGACTCACCGACACGTGACCGCATTTCATTTGGCACAATTTTCGCTCGAACTCCCTGCCTTGTCTGCAAAGAATGAATGTGCCAACATAAAACACAAATCTCTGTGTGGATGGGGCTCTCGCCCTCGTTGCTTTCTAGGGCTCTGTGTGCAATCATTGTGTACTGGCAATGTCCATCAAAAGTATTGTAACTCACATTGCTGATGAACGACGATTCCTGGCAGCTGTACGTACAACAGCGCGGCATATCTCGAAAGTACACAATTTCCAAATGTACGTAGCGCTTGTTCGAAACGAATTCTGCATGTTGGCGCTCTCCATCGTCCTCCCTCTCCATGAAATCAGAATTAAATTGAAAACAGCGAAACGAAATGGAATATTATTCCGCACACACACACCGATGGGCACAACAACAGAACGGCAACAATGGCATTTTCATTTTCCACTTGGAAACATACAAATTCCCTTCAAACAAAGGACTGCGCGTGCTGTGCTGCTGTGGGTGTTGGCCGGGTGGTGGGTTGTGAATGGTGGATGGCAGGTGGATTTCCCCGTTGTTCATTCTTGTCCGACTTGGCGGAGGCGCCTGCGAGTTTAAGGCTAATTTAATTGATTGCAAGTGTCCGGCAAGGCAGAGAAATCCTTGAGTTTGTGAGATTCACGTTGGAGAAGAGTGATGTAACTTGAGCAAGAAGACAAATGTGTGTCTTAAGATAAGTGTACTCGTTCGTCTATTTACTCTGTGGTGCAAACTGAAGCGGGCAAGTTTTGTGGTGGATCTGGTGGGTCAAGGCGCAGATGGAGCGGGCACTTTTTTGGCACTGAGGGAGATATCCCAAGACTCTTGAGGAGGGCGGAGAATAGTCCATCGATGGAGGAGGTCGAATGAATCGATGGAAGTGGGCAAATCCGCTGGTGGGGATGAAATCGGGCCAAAAGGGGGTAAAGCGGGCTCTCGGCGAAATACCTAGCGATTGGCAAACGCTGTTCCTCCTGTCAAATGGGGAGGCAAAAATTAGAATGCGCCATGTCTCTTCTAACCCGCCCCGAAACAGTCCACGCGGTGATGTAAGGGACGCACTAGATCAGTGATCGAGTCCAGGATGGAAGATGAACAGTTCGTCCCGGCAAAGGCACGACCTACCGTCTACAGCTGTTTTGTAGATTTGGAAAAGGCATACGACCGAGTGCCTGGACGCTAATTCTGGAGTGGTCTGCGGGCGCACGAGTTTGAGTGCCATTCAGTGGATCATGCGGGTCGGAAGAGGATGATGACGACGATAGTGCAGCAAGACATTTTCTAGATGAGTGAGACCTTAGAAGAATTTCAGTGTCTAAATTGTTGGTCTTAGAGGAAGCAGACCATGACTAGAGCTTGTTGTTACCGCTGTCGATAACTTGGATTTCGAAGTGAGAGTTATCTGCCCACCAGCTGAGGCACAGTCCTTGCAGTACAGAGGACACACGGTAGTCCGACGATCGCTTTGCAAGGTGATGTCGGTTTAACGAATTTATCGAGCTATGGAGCACTCCCTCAGACCTGGTCACCATCTTTGGTAGATACCTAAAAAGTGGCGTCAAGTGTAATGCATGTGTTCTTCTGCATATATGTATGTAGTCACATGAAACGAGAGAACTATCAAAAGATTTCGTTGAAGGAGAAATCAATGAAAGTTTGTGCTGACTATATGCAATTACATTAGGCGTGTTTTTTGACTAGTCAGTACTTAGCTTCGTAAGATTTTACTCGTGAAGGAACAAACAAAATAACTTACTGAGTTAAGACTACTTAGTATAATTTTACTGTCATCACTGTCTATGTCATTAGACAGTCATTATTTGTATATTTTCTTTGCGTTCTTTAATTTGAGACAAATATAAATGTTCACGGTCCCACCCTTTCAAAGACTACTTCCTGTCTAGAAAAAGCTTCTCAAACTTAACCGTTCTGAGTCGGCATAAAACTGTAGGTCCCTTCCAGTCGCCAGAGAACAAAAGCACGCACAACACGAGTGGCTTCTGAGAAGCTAGGCTCTGGCTCTCTCTAGGGCTGTAGCTTATTTTTGTTCATCCTGTTCTATGCAAGACCTGGACTTTCGTGGGCAGATGATGGACCAATTTTATTTATTCCTCGTCTCTTTAGCATTTGCAAAAGTCGTTGTGTGACACCTTCTCAAACACAACCGGTAAGAACTCGTGTAGGCGACTAAAACCGATTAATGATGCTGATCCCTTTTTTGCAGATGGATACACACCTCACATACCCACCCCAAGCCATCTAGTTCTTAGTTTTCTGACTCTAAGCTTTGTTTGAGAAGATTTTTCCAAGCGGCTCGACTCAGCGAAATAAACGACCATTAGAAACCTCCAAAGCAGGCAACTCAGTAGCACATCCCGAAAGACTGCGATCTGCTTCCGATGTTACTGGAGTGCAATCTACCGCAAATCGTTCGACCACAACGACAGATCCATGGAGTAGAATATAGAATAGATTCTCTCCTGAATCCACTTTAGAGTCATAGTCCACGCTTCGATTAACACCGACTGTGATAATTGAAGTCACAGCCGAAACGAGGGATGGCCAACGAGATGAGCTGTGTTGGAACATACCAAAGAACTAAAAAAAGGGTCCGTGTCATAAAACCATAATTGGAGGCGATTGTTGAACCGTGTTCCTTTGATGCCGGTAGGCAAATAAAAGGTTCCCCTTTACTCACTGCTTCCCCAGATGTCTGCCCGTTCACACTGTCTATCGAAAAAATGTTAAGTACACAGTCAGGGCATGGTCTTGAAACAAATGTGTTCCCAAACTACCTTTTGTTCTTGTAATCGACGGACATTGGAACCGCACCTAGTCGCTGATTTTATTGCCCGAACCAATGTGTGCACATTTATTATTTCATTGGTTTCCCCCTCATGGCCGTGGATTATTTAAAGGTACGAAAAAAGAAAACAGTGTTGATTGGAAGCAAAAAAAAAAACATCGCAGACAAATAGACTCAAATTGGGATGGATAACAAAGGCGATCTAATAAAGATGTTTTCACACCAAGCTAATCCGTTTATGATGCTGCTAAATGCCAGTTCAAGGGGTTGTTGATCTTCGTTCGCGAGCAAGGACTAGTCGCATGGGAACAATTCAATCAGTGTTTGACCGGGAGCTTAGTTGACCCGGCATTTTATCAACCTCTCGAGGATTAGGTGATGTTTGCATTCAACGAGCCTGAGCCTGATTGGAGGTCACGAATATACTCCGGTGGTGAGTGGGAACAACTTACGTACGATCTTTGTGACTGCTTGTCAGAATTTTCGTTCATTACCTGAAAGGAAAAAGAAGAGATGAACATTAAATTATTTATTTGTGGCTAATGGAAGGAGGTGTGTGAGGAATCAAAAGAGATGCTCGACGAAAAGTTGAAAACAAGCAGCATTGCTTGATGGGTTTATTCTTTTTTATAGATGAATTTGAAGTGTAGACACAACAGAGTGCACTTTGTAGGGCAAATGAATGTTCCATCCGTGCCTTCCTTCAGGTCCTCTATTCGAGAAGAGCAAGACTTGCTTATACGCAAAGCACATGCTACATACGCAAAGCACAAATGGAAACTACTTGCAGTTCGCAGAAGCATCGGTCTTTAATGGAACCACGTGTCACGCCCTCCGATCGCAGCCTGATCACCAACATATGCGATTCGGGAAGAAATCAACAGATGGTCGGCGCTATATCAATTTCATGACTGTGCGCTAGCTACCAACAGCCAAAAACAGCCCCAATCACTGCTGCGATGAAGATAAACCGATCTATTGTCGATCAAAGAGTGAACCCAGCTGCACCGAGGACGAGGATCACGCATAGCCAATGTCAGGTACACCATTCGATGTCATCCCTTTGCGTCCAATTAAGAGGTAGGGCAGAATGTCAGTAGTTTATGGGTCATTCTAAAGATTTTGGCAACGATTAGCAGAACAATCGAGACAGTAACATTCTGCGTCGAATTTTTGATCTTCGAATGGAGGGTAGGACAGTTGTGGTTCTGGACGTCCCATCATCCTCATCATGTAATCCAAGTCCACTTGCATCACCATCAAGAAGGAGTACCAGAAAACAGGCATTATAAGCACCACGTGTCTTGATAACTCGAAGCTTAATGGCGTTTTCCAAACCGTCAAATAATTGTGCATCACATTGCAAACGTAATGGTTCTAAGTAAGTGAAGCGAATCGTAACGCTGTTGGGTCTGTGCCTGCGGTTCCTAGTCGATGCAGTGCTTGATTAGTATGTTCACATTGCATTTGGGAATAGTATGCATTGTTGTATCATAGCAATGATGCGTTTTGGAAAACGCCAATCGTGTCGGTAAAGGGTTATGGGTGGCCTTCACAAGGAAGCAAGAAGAAAATGGAACTGCAGACTGAAGGAAGAAACAAATGATGTCTAGCAGGAGCTAGGAATTCATTTGGGAGCTGAATGACTTTAGAATGAAATGAACGGTTGGACACCTGTGAAGCCAGCATTAGACTCAGAATATACAACGTTTAGGGGAGTTGAAGGGGATTGAATGCATGTTTGATGTTTTTTACTTTTAAGTGGCTTCTTATAGTGATTGGTGAATGAGTTGGTAAAAGTACAGTGGCGCTACCGAGTGAGGTGAGTATTCTGCGTGCTTCTGTTTTTCCACAAATGGAGGGTACGTTTTTTTTTCTAGATAACCTTTGACAGGTGTAAAGCCATGATTCATAAAAGTTGCGCCTGTCGTCTGCCCAGTCACTATAAATATTGTAGATTTACACAGCATGTCAGACTGAAAACAGGCATATCGTCAACTAACAACTGGGCGACACTAAATGGAGTCAACATAAACTCTAGTAAAACTGAAACAGTAGTCTTCACTAGAGGACAGAAAGACAGAGAGACTCTGAGACATCTTCAGAGATGTCAAAAAAAAAAACCATGCTGACAGTCTCTAATCAGTTTCTTGAAATAATCTTCGACGGGAAGATTTGGTTGAAACACTGCATATACTGCCTTCTACGCATGCAAATGCATGTTCGGATAGAAGTGAGGATTTCTGCCGAATGTGACCAACCGAGTCTGCACATTTATGCTGCTGCAGAGCAGTCACACTTAGGCCAGAGTAGGCCCATTGTGATGCCACGCGGATTGACTTCTCCTCACACTAGAACCAGTTGGTGCTGCTAATGAAACGATTTAGTTGGTCAATGCTGGCACTTTTTAGCTCGTTACGGCCGCTGAAGTATTAGGCTCCTAGGTGCAGGAACCTACGACTGGCAAGAGTACTGTCGCAGCTCAACTAAAGCATACAAAGACCTCTCCAGCAAAAAGGACTAGGTGCTGGATTATATATTGCATCGCCCTATAACCAACGGCAATAATAATATTTATAATAGAATAAGGTTGCCACCACAGCCCGTAGAGGGCCAGGGCCTAGCCTCTCAGCAACCACTGAGTAAAGTGACAGCAGCAATCGCTAAACTGAAGTCCAATAAGGCTGCTGGTGCTGATGGATTGCCTGCAGAGCTCTTCAAAGCAGCTGGTGATGTTTTGGTAAGGTGCATGCACCAACTCATTTGGTCGGATGAAAGTATGCCCGATGGATGGAATCTCAGCATCGTTTGTCCGATCCTATAGAAAGGAGAGCCTCTAAACTGTGCCAAGTATAGCGGAATAAGTCTCGTAAATATATCCTATAAGATCTTTTCTGCCGTTCTATGACGACGCCTAAAACCCTACGTTAACAGCCTAATTGGTCAATACCAGTGCGGGTTCAGGCCAGAGAAATCCACTATTGACGAAATATCAATCTTTCGGCAGATCTTCGAAAAGACCCAGCAGTTTCAAGTCGATGCTCACCTCCCATTCATCGACTTTAAGGCCGCGCATGACTGTATTTATAGAGGCGAGTTATGCACCGCCTTGTCTAGTTTTGGCATCACTGCAAAACTCGTCCGTCTTTGCAGGATGACTATGGAAAACGCTCGATGCTCCGTCGTGGTCGGTAGAGATTGTACCGAGACCTTTGACGTCAGAAAAGGATTTAGCCAAGGCGACGCACTGTCATGCGACTTTTTTAATATTATTCTCGAGAAAATCGTGCGGAACTCAAATGTAAACACCAGAGGCACGATCTCCCACAAATCTGTGCAACTGCTCGCGTATGTGGATGGCATTGACATCATCGGAAGAACACAACGGGCTGTCATCAGTGGGGCGTTTGTGAGCAGCGAGAATGAAGTGGCCAAGATAGAGTTTGCAGTTAATGAGGAAAAGATAAAGTATATGCTGTCTTCAAAAAAGGTCCACCAACACCGACATCACCATAGACAGCTATAACTTTGAAATACTAAAAGACTTTGTCTACCTAGGCTCCGAAGTTAATACAAACAATGACACCACCGCGGAGTTAAAACGGGGTATCGCGTTGGCCAACCGCACCTCCACATCGGACGAGGATGTCCTTGGTCGCTTCGAAAGAAAAGTCCGTCGGTCCCGTTTGCACAGATGGTGTTTGGAGGAGGAGACTGAACGACGAGCTGTACAGCGACATCGACTTGGTCAAACGAGTTCGAATCTCTCGTCTTAGATGGCTAGGTCACGTCAAGCCAATGGACACCAATGCTCCGGCCCGGAAAGTCTTCGACTCCAACCCCGAGGGACAACGCGCTAAAGGAAGACCACGCCTACGGTGGCGCACGCGGCTAGAAGGGCACCTGCATTAGTTGAACGTGTGTGGCTGGAAGCAACTAGGACAAGACCGGGCTAGATGGAGAGCCATGTTGGCTGGTAGCGCCAAGCAAAGAAGAAGAACCCATGGATCGATCACAACGCCACGGGCCACCCCATTAACCAACGGCAAGCACTCAACCAACTCCGCCATCGAGCCGTTTACGACCGAGGTAAAATGTTTAGCTGCTATAGTTCGCCTTTACGACACGTCTTCAGATTATTCACACTTGTAAGACATAGTATATTCAGATTGATTTAGCGGACGCGGTAGTAGAGCCGTTTTGAACTAGATGTAGCGCTATGTGGTTACCATTAAGGTCTTGCAGCTCAGCTACAGAATGTCCCAAACCAAGATTTGAATTTGCCGCAATTTGTGTAGTAAACTGTTTAGTAACACAATTAAAAGCCTAGGGATAGTACAAAAATGTAGCGTCAGATGATACGATAACGCCTTTTCATCGTTGATCAACATCTCAAAAATTGTGAATGTCTAAAGGGGCCACAGTTTAAAAATTTCATTTTCAACGGAACTCAAACTTTGTCACAACTCAACTGACAAAATTCAGATCACTCGAAGCACCACAATGTTCACGAGATCTCCAGATCAGTTGACCATCAACCAGTTTCCTATATAGGCCGTTGAACACCACCTAGTTGAAACACCGCCAAGAAATACTGCGAGAAAGTTCAACGTCGGACGATTACAATCGATCGAGTCTCTCTTAATTTCACAAGCAGTCTTACGATGGCATCACTAAGAGTACGAGAGAGGTAAGACATAGCTAAAACTTCACCTCCCTTGCCTTAAAGATGGAAAAGCTTGCTGTCCGATTTAGCTCGTGTAAAAGTAGTCTAAGTAGGACCAGTGGCAACATTGTCAAAAAGCCATAAGGGATGCCGCTTTGATGTGACGACCACCACAACGAAAACTCTTGACTACAAGTGTCAGCTGAGAGACCCACAAAGATCCAAACTGCAAGAAGGACAAGAGCTTATAGAAAGCTCGACGAGCAGATGGACAAACACTGTACCAGTGCATTAGGCATTTTCTCGACGCGCTCCCTCTAGTTTCGTTGATCAGAATCGATCCTCAGATCGCGAGATGTATCAATGTTGGGTATCGATCAGTCCTACCAATGATGGGCACACAATATTGGGCTAGATGACACTAGGCCATATACTGTGTGTCAACTGGTCAATTTTGACGATATCACGGAATATTACGGCAACACAACGCTTGATCATCTGTCGTACACGTTTTATCCAAGAACCATGCCAAATATGGCCTTGTTTCTCAACAGTGTAGAATTAAAGACCAACATATGCACGAGCTTGCTAGCGATGGAATTGCCGTGTATGCACTGAACAGCAGCTTTAAGACCGCTCGAATCACAGTATTGACTCGGGGGGTGGGATTAAATACTGTGTGAAACACCTTCATTAGAGCACACAGACTAAACTGCCACACATCAAGCTCCTGTCCCAGTGTTCAATCGACACATGCGAAAGACATGTCGGAACACCCTCAACTTCAGCCACTCCATTCAAAGCGTCCACGTCCCAACTGCTATCTCCGAACATGTGAAAATTATGCCGACAATTATTTAGATAATCTATTCCTCAGAGCATAGGCAGACAACAAACTGACACAGTTTGCTTATTTGCCATCCGATTCAAAAGCAAACACCCATCACATGGTCGGCTGCACACTCATGTGTGTCATCACCCCAATAATCCGAGCAATTAGGCGCACTCATCACGCAGCCGGATCAATTTATTCCGAACAACATCCTCATCGGCAGATGCAATCTCGGCCACACACTCTCGTCCATTCATCATGGCCTCTCATGCGCTCAACACACCCTCGACGTCCTCGAGGATCCACTCGCAGCAGGGTCCTTGCTGTTGTCTAAACTCCTAATATCGGATTACATAAACATCTCGAGCGCAAATATTTGTCTGATAATCTATCCTCACAAGGACAGATGCCGTGATGGTCCATTGAAACCCGACACAAGCCTGACCTTTTTCGCGTAGTCACATCGTTTGAGGCACCCACACTCCTTGGGTCAGGTCACTTCCACACGCAAGATGTTCCCTGCGCAGCGAAACAAAAGAAATCAATAAACTCGCACAGCTCGCGATAAGCGCCCCAAGGACACACCATGTGCGCTCGCTGCGAAATCAACACGAACGGGAAATATTTTGACAACTCGCCGCTGGCTCGTGGGAAATCCATCACACATGGGAATTAGCGGATGAGCTAAGCTCGAACGCACCATCATCTGGTCGCTGCCACCGCGGTCGCCGTCGCCTCTGGTGTCTGAACGGAAACGAGTACCATTTCGTGGAGCCTTAACTATTCTGGAATTCCACATTCAGCATATCAAGTGGCGGGCATCACCGAGGGGCGTGTACTAGCAATTAAACAACTCTGTGGCTCTCGCTCTCTGTACCCGAACCCGAAGTAGATACGTGAGCGCGCTAGTACGTCGAGTGGTGGCTTGTTGCTGTTGCTGGTGCTGCTGCTAGTGGTGGTGGTGGTGGTAATGTGATATGCATTCGAAATTATTCCAAACGAGCACTGGTGGCTATAAATACTGCTCTCTCGTCCCTCCATCGGCCGGGCTCAATACCCGCCGCCGAGCATCGCCTGGGCATTAGTAATGAGCGTGCCATACATTTTCATTTTTCAAAATCGATATTTTAATTGAATATGAGGTCGTTTTGTATCCGAGTGCGAAGGGGACTCTCGAGTGCGGCTGGAGTGTGTACAGTGTGGTCAGCAAGAGAAGTTTGGGTGGCTGGTTGAAAAATGAGGTAGAAGGACGGAATGTGACTGGTGGTAATGACTTTGGCTTTAAGTCTCTACCTTAAATTGACCCAATGATCATTTCCAACAACAGTCGTGAATTTTAGTAGAAGCTCCTCCTAAGCTCTGAAGGCCATTAATGAGAACCCTATTGCGGATTCTTGCAAGTGAACCCTCGACACTTTCAAAACTGAACTGAAGACAGATCAGAGGAAGTCCTTTGGAAGCCTTTAGAAGCCTCGCAGATCTGTTGGAACATCCTCTTCAAGAACTTTCGTGGTTTTCTCAGAAAGCCCAAAGAATTGGAAAATCTTCTCGACCGGGACGCCTCTGCCGCCTTCGAGCCACCCGTTTGCCAGACAGTTGCACTGTTAAGTCATGTTCCCGTATCCCCGGAGATCCTTTTTATACCACTCTCTTGTTGTCTAGACGGACCTGACAGCCTTTAGATCAGCCGCGTAGATCTGCAAAATTTGGGCAAATAGAGACTCAAACCGAAAAAGACACTGGATGTACACATCGATTGTTAGAGCTAAGCTTGAAGTGTGCAGAGATCGGCGATTGACTTTGCGTCCCAAGAGCTCTTTGTTCCAAAGCCACACTTAATTCGGAAACAATGTTACAGCTTGGACATTTACGATTAGACAGACGAAATGCAACCGTTGGGACAATACGCACCATAGGACACAGGGGTTTAATCAAGAATGCGAAGATCCCAAATTCACACGCCAGAACACGCAAAAAGGTGTGCCCGTGTCGTTGGTAGGCCTAATAGAGCCGCTGTGGCAATTGTAAGATTAACTCGAAAAATCATCAAATTTCACGAGGCCGGCTATGCAAAATTGATTGCAATTTCGAATGTAGCGGAATGCTTTGAAATGGATCCTTAGCGCTTGCACAACGGAAAATCAGTACATCCCTTAAGTCAAACAGGACTGAAATGATTTGCTTCTGGAGCCTACATAGGCAAACAATCTCTTAAAAGTGATTCCAACTATTCGCGTCTAACGACGATATTGACATTTTCGGGAGAGCACAGGGTGATGATTTGAGAGTCTTGCGGCAGTGGCTGCGTAGATGGGTTTAGAGGTAAATGAGGGCAGTACATGCGTGTCCACGAGGAAGGGATACCAACACCGACGTCTCGGACAGAGCGTCACGATAGACAGTTATAGGATTTCTACCTGGGAACCGCTATCATTTCAGACAATGACACTTGCCAATCGCTGCTTGTTTGGGCTAAAAATGCATGAGCCCTGTTTCTCTAACAGCCTGGCTATCTGGCACGGAGGCATGGAAGTTGCTCTTGATTGCTTTGAGAGGAAAATTCCTTGTGTGATTCTCGGTCCCGTCTGAATAGATTGTGAGCGGAGGACGAACCATACGGGCTGTTCAGCGACATCGATCTAACCAGAAGTGTGAGGATACAACGATTGAGATGGCTAAGTCATGTAGAGCAGCGGAACACTAATGTTGTCGCAACTGACAAGATGAGGCAGAAAATTCAGATCAGTTGAAGCACCTCAATATTCACAAAGGAACATGCAAATCTCCAGATCGGTTGACCATCAATCAGGTTCCAAGTCATGTAGAGTACGAAATGCACCGGCCCGGAAAGTCTTCGAATTTACTCCCGACAGATGGCGCAGTAGAGATAGACCGGACTTGTGGACTATAACCAACTACATACCTATCCGTGCGAAACTGGTGGCAGCTACCGAAGGATCGATTTGGCTGGAGAAGTTTTCTTGTTGAGGGCTAGGTCCACCCTAGACCAACCAGGTCCACCCTGTTTGTATCTATTGGCACACTCGTCAGAAGAATGAGTCGCCATCAACGAATCCTGACCTAAGTGAAGAGGCAGAAGAAACTACACTGCTCTACTTCGGTACTTGTCTAGCTCTTGTAAGAACAAACAAAAGCACACTAGGCAAATAATCGTTCGGCAGCATAGGTGGAATGTCAGGCATACAAATTTTGGACATATTCGAATTCATCGAGTAACACACCAAAGGAGTGGATCATCCAGGATTGGCTACTATTTGCTTCTACAGGCAAAAGATCTTCATTGTAGGCTGTGCGTCGACCCCAACCTCGACGTCGTAGTTTCGATGCCTACTCATTGCGACAAAAATACTTTTCACAGCGCCACCTCTTTCGAGTCACTGACAATGCTCAAGGAGCACGTCTGTCTAGAAAAAGCTTCTCAAACTTGGCCGTTCGGAGTCGGCATCAAACTGTAGGTCCCTTTCACTCGTGAGAGAACAATAGCACGCACAACACGAGTGGATGTTGAGAAGCTAGGCCATGGCCCACCCCCTCTGGGCTTTAGTGCCACCCACATTGTTATAAAACTTAGAGGTGTTGAATTGCAGGAAAACTGGGAGTGCCACAAGGACACTAGTACTGTGACCATCTCTTCTTTAGTCTAGGATTAGATTGCTGCCTACAGGGATTGTGCAACTTCCCTGGATGGGATTTCTTTAAGCTTCTCCCTGTTACGGATGTTCTCCTTATCGTCTTGAATCTTTCTCTGGCAAGACTTAGGTAGTCTGTCAGTACGTAGTTCCTTAGTTTCCTTAGCCAGGACACAGTTTTCTGTGATTAAGTGGATACTCATTTCGTGGCGATGATTATTGGATTCTCCGTGTCCTGTTAGTGTACACCACAGCAGTCTCAGATCATGGTCTGGAGTTTTAGAGCTTCTTAGGCCCGTTTGGGAATTTAGTTTTGTTAAATGAACGCCTTCGACTGTCATCTTTGGTTACCCATTTATTTATTTATTATCAATGGAGTTCTAGAGTATCAGATAGTTCTTTCCAGAAACGCGGCGATGATGAAGAAAAAAAAAGAAGTTTGCCGTCATATAGTTGGATCTAGACCACGCATGCTCCTGAATTGGCCTCAAAATGAGGCTGTCTGTTATAGGCACTCAGAATGAATGCCCCGGACAAACGTTGAATTGCCAAGAAGGCACACACTTCCTCTGCTCCCATTTTACTTGATGAACGCCTACTTCACCGACAGCAGAGGCGAACTTAGTAGTCGCATGGTCATCCCTTGCATCCTTTTCTTCTTCTTCGTTTGGTTCTACAATCCCGGTAGACGCTATAGTCCAGTGAACCAACAAGCCTCCCCAATCAATATGATCTTTACCTAACTGCTTCCATTTGCGCACAGCAAGTTGGTTGAGGTCCTTCTGCACTTGTGGGCGCCATCTCGACTGAGGATGTCTTTTGGTGTGTTGTGTCAATGGCTCGGATTTGAAGCCCCTGCGGGCCTAACCATCCGACGCCACTTAAGTAGGTGCGGTTGAACAATCCAGATGCTATCAATGCAAACAGGACCAAAGACCGCACGCTGAAATTTTCACGTAACACGACCAATGGCGTTCCTATCTCAATGCCAACGAGATGTTATATAGAGTCAGCTTGGTCTTTCGAGAGATGGCTCTGTAATATTACCCTTTAAGCCCAAAGAAACTCGATACTGCTGTTTCTGTTTACTGCGAAACCGAGGTACACCAATTCCTCGACCTCATAGTTTCTGCTGCTCATTTTGGCGCTCTGTCCAGGACGTCGATGTTGTTCGTCCTTTCGTGATCACAGCATAGACTTAGCGTCCGCAAAAGCTAGCACTTGCACGGACTTTTGGAAGATCATACTTCTGGTGAGTTTCTCACGATCTTCTCACGCGACAACGCGTCACCTTGTCTAAAACCTTTTTTTTGTTGACACTGAAGGTCTCGGTGAGCTCGTTACCGATCTTGATGGAGCAGCGAGAGCGAGACTCCATCGTCATCCTGCACAACCTGACTAGTTTGGCTGGAATGTCAAAACTAGACAAGCCGTTGTATAGCTTGTCTATCATCTGATCAAATCGATAAATAGGTGGTCGGTGTCGATCTGCATCCCTTGGGTCTTTTGCGGGATCTAACACTGGGAGGTTTAGCCGATGGTGACTTCTCTGACCTGAAACACACGTTCTACCACTAAGTTCTTCCTAAACACAGGCCGTCCACATTGACACTCGCGTCTCCTATTCAATGTCCACCCTCTCTTGTCAAACACACTGTCAGCCCCTTCAGAGGGTACTCACAAATTACTCATGAACTTGAAAACATTTACGCCTTGAACAGAGCCCATCTACAGAGGGTGACACCATGACAACCACCACTCTGCCCCGCCGCAGCCGACGCCGCGGAATGAAGAAAGTTTTAATTATTTTATGACCATTCCGACACATTTTTCATAACGCCTTAACCAGAACGGTTCGCAATTGAATTCAATTTGTCTAATCTCGTCACGTCATCCGTTAATTTTTTTTTGTTTTTGGATCTTTGAATTAATTTCACCCAAAAGCAACCCGAGCGGGCAGATGATGATGACGACAATGATGACAACCAAACGAACGAACGTATCGATTCATTCAATCTCTTTGCCACTTATCCGTTGGATTGTTCGACACACACAAGAGAACAGGACACGGACCGGCGGCATGTCATTGTGATTAAGTGAGCTGTCATCTTATGCCTTCACCTTGAATTATCCCCTTTTTGACATTTTCACGGTCAGCCAAGGGGTGTGCCCGTCCCCGGATGACACTTAAAGTGCTGCTGCAAAAAGGACGAAGACGATAACAATGATTGTGTGTCCTTTGTGAGGGACGTCTATCGGTGACTTGTCACATTAAAGTGAAAACCTCTTCGAGGAGAGGAGCACAAATGAATTATATTTGTCGATAGGGGTTCACCTTTGTTCGAGGATGTCATAAATCGGCCGGAGGCGATAATCTATTCAGTGCACGCAGCGTACCTGCTCGTCGGCGGGGAGATTTTCGAGCGGTGAGAAAATCTTGTCATCCGGTGGTCGGATGGATATCCGTTCTTGATGTTGCGGTTAAGTTAACAGACAAGTTTCACATTTGAAGGGAAGAAAGGGCTCGAATCGGTCTCAAGTGTGTCAGCGATTTGAGCCCATTGTGTGTGCCAGGTGTGCCCGGAGGCTACACTGTCCCACGGGGACATTGCTCTGTTCTGGTTAAGACCAAGCCAGGTGCATTCATCTCACTGAGCACGCTAATCGTGACCATTGTTCGATTGTTGACAAAAAGGGAGCCCTTTTGAGGCACGTCCGTTTGACGATACTGATCGGTCTTATGAGACAGTTTAATGCTGTGACAGTGGTTGAAAATTAATTAATTCAGGTCTACGATTTGTTAGATAACGTTGAATTGGGTCTCGCCTTAAGCGATATCATCAGACGACGTCGAGAAGGGTTGCTTGGTTGTCAATGTAAGGTTTGGACTCAATATGTTTAATGGCTGTATCCTTAGATGTACAGTGCAGAGCGCGACCAGACATAAGTTCTGGCCTGTGGATACCAAGACCATATAACCAGAGCTTCATATTGCATTTAATAGAGAGAGAGAGAGACACACTGGGAGCTGGTATCATATCGAAGGCTTTCTTTCATACGCTCAGCATGTTGGTCATTGTCAAAGGTGCAAATTGTCGTTGAAACATCGTACTTAACATGACACACCACAATTCAAGCGCTGTAATCCGTCTTGTCAACAAAAGCACCACAAAAGGCGATGCTTTCGAACAATGGAACGCAGTTCATGTCGTGTGCGATCTAACAATATTGCGGGCTGCGGTCGGTTGGGCATTAAGTGTCCGTTCTGCATAGACCTCAGTGTCAACATTTAAAGAAGGACTGTCGACAAAGTGCCGATGCCATCTTTTTGAAACTAATCGATGAATGAGGCCGGGTTAACTTCATGGCCGGTAGCAATGGATGTACGACACAAACAAGAGAAACAGGACACGGACCGGCAATATAGATTACCGTCCGCTTTTCTTGGAGAAATTCGTAAGATTGAATGCCTAGAAAGTTGAAGGCTCTACCTAGGACATCTGATGGACATAATCAACGACGATGCATGACGGCAGAACCAAAATTGAATTGGACGTCAAATAGCAATGAGCAGTTCTTCTCTCGAAACATATAAAGGCGATGGAACCGGACACCTTGAAGGTGCCTCCGGGATGCTCTAAGCACTCACGTTAACCCTGATTTGTGCTTTTTTCGGTTTGTTATTTGGAATGCAGGGGAAATTCATTGAATGATCGAATTTTCGGGCACACCGTGCATTCGTGTACTTGCTTAACTTCGCACTCTAGGGATAGACTCGCTTGGCACGATTCGCTGCCAGCGTATTCCAAAGTGCAAGCTTGCTCAAAAGTTCAATACTCGTCGTGCCAGCATTGAATATGGCCTTCGTACATCGCATGGGATGGCCGATGTGCGTCGACCCCAACCTCGATTTGGAAAAATATTCCAAATCAATGGGATCAGTTGAGTGCCACATCGTCATGCACGAATATAATAAACACTAAACACAAAGAGACTGCGTTCTAATGGACGCGTTCCTCGGTCGGCTTCGCATCCGCATCAAACTCCGCAATTTGACCCACTGTCTTTCCTAACGCCTGCGTTATATGGCCATCATCGACGCTTGGACGTGGATACATTGACTCCGTGTACAAACTACGGAACCACAACAACCGGACGAGCCTAACAAGGGAATGGCCACTTGTGTTAAGACAGTGACGGCACACCATTGGCAGGAAAGCCTGGTAAATCGCAGCCAAGCGGGGTCGATTGAGCGTTGCTTCTTTGCGGCCGAAGGATGTACGGTCAGACACAAAAGACCACTCGACATCGAAAACTTGACTGGGCCTCCGAACTCTACGGACACGAACAACTTGAAGAGACTTGTCACATACCCAGGTGAGTTATATGAAAAGTCGGAATTGTCTCCCCTACAACTTGAAAAAAAAAAAGCTTGGGCATTGTAGGCTTAATGCGAATGCGTCATCAGATGGCGATGAGGATCGATCGCTTGTACACCCAATCGAAGGTTACCCGAACGTTTGAGAATCAACAAGTAAGGTGCACTTGGGGAAGAAGAGTTGATAATGTACCCTGAGAAAGATCATTGATATCAGAGAACGATGGTCCACACTAGATTTCAGCAATGACTGGCTTAAAAGCAGTCTAATTTTACTGCTAGAGGAAAGAGGCCAAACTGAAAAGCTGCACTGCTTAGCTAATTGCGAATCATTCTACCTCATCATCAGCTAACACCACCATCTGGCAGAGGTCAAGAGGAAAGTGAATGAAAAAATCTAATCACCGGTATCCACGTGGATGTTATGTACAATAGTGTAAAAACTTATCAAGATGTCCCCGCACTAAGTGGACATAACCTTTGAAGTATGTACCATGCATTCTTAATGGCGGCAGTGGCTGTGGCGACGAGAAAGGAAGAGAGAACAAGCCCCTGTGAATCAAGAAATATAACACAGGGAGAATAATGCTTCCATTACGAAACGAACAAGTACAGGTGCCACTAAACTCTCTTACAGATTCATTATGGCATCCGGAGGAGATAAGACGTGAGAACTTATGGAACTGGGTACCACAAAAGGGCCACGTTCCACATGGCTATCACAATAGGACTAAAATGGCGCCCTCGACTCGTCGACCCACGCACCTAACCCAACCATGTCAGATTCATCGAGAACAAGGTCTTTTACAGACAAGGCATTGAAACAAGGCTAATCAAGAAGATCAGACAAATACAATCCATTTGTGACAACGAGTGCTAAAATCGTTTGCTGATCACAGGGAGCAGCAGAGGAGGCTGAAATCTTTAAAACAGCTGAAGATGATTTAGTTGAGCCAGTTCATCTGATGACACTGAACACACACATCACCCCTCAAGTTGTTTGCCGACAATTGAGTGGCTTCACTTTAGGAAATCATCAATGTCATACTAAAAAAGGCATTCGTCATCTATTTGCCGATTTTAAGTCCGCACAAACAAGCGTCCCTAAACACAAGCTACTGCTTGGGTAGTTCTGACATTAGAGACAATTCGGTGGTTGTCTACTGAATGGCGATAGGAAACTCTGGCTGATCAATCAAGAAGGTTACAACAACTTTGGCCAGGTGATGCGCTATGATGTGGTATTTTTTCAGCGTTTTACACGAGAAGATCGAGCATCAGAGCATCACTAAGGCATTGTGTCTCGCCTTCCTGAAGTCGATGATGTAGTCGCATCGATTCAGTCAAAAAGACAATGTTAACATGGGTCTGGCGGTGCAAGAGAGAGAGCATTTAATGTCCACAAAAAAATACACAGCCTATCAAGTACCACAATGGGCAGCTACGGCTTTCAGGAAGTCAGGGACTTTCTCGGTTGCAAATACCAGTGACGATTTCCATTTGTTCAGCTATTGCTGCTGCTTATACCGCTGGAGAAATCGCTAGCCCCAGTCGAAGCCAAAGCACCATCACTGATGATATGCACACTAGCTGCAGCTATTGCTTTCGGTCGAAGCACAAGCAATTGGACGACTTCGGCTGCCGACTGCTGCTATTTTGAAGCAATTCAAACACTGGTAAATACGCAACGGTCGGGCATGGCGTGAATGCGTTGGCCATTCGAGCTGAAAAATGTCCTTTACAGAAAATTAAGCCACCGTAGGATGGAATTCAAAAATGACGACTCGACACCGATATACTGAACAGGTCGTAGCGGTCGCCAGAGCCAACCCGGCTGACTTGAATAAGATGTAAAAGAGCAATAATTAAAGCCGTACGACGAAAGTGCTCGGCCACAGGAGCGATTGCAATCCGAGCAAGCTTCAATGCATGACAACATATTTGATACGGTTTGTAGTGGCGGACATTATTTCTTTCAAGCGTAGAAGTGAGTGGACATCGTTACCGGCAAGTGTTACGGTTAAAGTAATAATATGTTCATGGGTGGCGCTCAAGCCTGTAGAGCGCAAACGCTTCTCAGCCCTAGCCACTCGTGTTGTGGCAACATCGACAACCGATCTGTAGTTCCAACAAGACGGCGTTACGTGACACGCAACCGAAGGCACGCCTTTGCTTGTGAGTCTATAGAGTCATATGAACTAATTTTTTAAGCCGGATTCGGGGACTTATATTTTTTAGATTTGACTCATTTTTTGAAGAGCAAAATTACCAATTTTATTTCACATTGCCATGTTTGTTTTAATATTTCCTGAAACTGAAAATGCCTGAGCACATACTAGTACTGCACCCAGGAATGGCTCTGGCCAGACTTTGAGCCAGGAAAGGAATGTAGTCGTATCTTCACGGCTGGCTCCAAAGGGCGACAAAATTAGACTGTACACCTTATAAGGTAAATTTGCGTCCGTTTTTCCAAGCGGGAACTTATGCGATCCTAATGGCCACAAACTATATTGCGAACAACAGGTTAATGGGTCGACGAATCTGCGTTTGTAGTGACATCCGTGCTTTAAGCCTTACTTAATCCTTAAACCACAATCCATAGTTAAGCAATGTAAGCCCTCTTTAAATTAATTTAATTAATTTTAATCAAAATTCACTGAAACTCATCAGGGTCCCAGGACACCAAGGAATAGCTGGAAATGAGTTCGCCGATGAACTTGCTAGACATGGATCAGAGGAAGCTTTCTCAGAGCCTGAACCTGCGCTCGGACTACTTGCGTCTGTGGTTTGGACTTCCATTGATGGTTGGACCTCCAGCATGTGGGTAGATAGAGCGTTTCTTCTTAAACGTTTGGAAGAAATCCGCGGCGTTCTTGTTGTCCCTTACCAGGAAATATTGCAGACGGGCCATTGTACTTGATTTAAGAAACCACTCTCTGCGACGAATGTGGACAGGACAACGACAGGGCGGAGCACTTCATGTCACCGTCCCGCCATTGCTTGGATCAGGTGGCAGGTCTTCGCCGATTCATCAGAGAAGCGCCTGCTGGTCTTCCTAAGGAATTGTAGGTTGATGACTGGTAGTACACCCTGTTCCAGTGTAGTATTAAACCCTCCAACAAATAAAAAACGTACTTGTTTAATTTTTCTCATAAGAAGGTATTGTGTTATCAAAAATCTTTGTTTAGGCTCTTTTAATTTCAAAATGGCTCGTTTTTTAAACTTCTGGGACTCATAAATAATTTTACTTGTGGTAACACTGCTTGTGAAGGAGATATTTGACGACTGGAAGCGTTCATGAATTGAACGCGACTCCACCCGATTATCCTCTCTGAGCATACGTCAAGTCATGTGACTACGCCATCAAGCCAGTCACTTTAGACCAACTCGAGAGCAACATTCGAGACGTGTATACAACATTTCTCAGAGTCAATAAACAAGAACATGTTTCGTTCTTCGACTCTAACAGACGCTAAATCCTCTCCAACCAATGCAATCGATTCCCACTACTATCGAGACTTTGCCACAAGGAAGGCCCATAAGAAGAACGACAAATTCGTTTGAACTAAAATTTGGTAACATTTCCAATGTAACATTCCATTGATGGCCATTTGCCCAAGTCAAGTAGTACTGTCCATGTTGTTACAGCTGCCTCCAGCCCAACATTAGCTCACCAACTACCGTGTCCATTTGATTAAGCCACACTGGGACTACCTCGCCACATAAAGAAGAAAGAAGACTTTGCAGAGAAGATTAAACGCACACCAAAGCGTTTCTTTTCTATTTGATGCGAAATTTTAGGTTTCCCTCGAAAAAAAAACTTCACTTTTTCGTCGCAGGATTGGTACTCAGAATCATTTAACGAAGGATTCCTTCAGAGATAAAGAGCCTCTAAAGGCAGACGAAACACGCCTAATCACTTGACCACGCCAGTGCACACGAAGTCCATTAGCTCCTTCCTTCCATCCGTCATTCAATTCCACCAGAAAGAAACCGGGCGCAGAACGATGAGCCAGCAACAAGAAGTGAAGTCATCACATTCCACTTTTGAAAGGTAATCCGAAACCACTCGCTTTTCGTTTTCTCTCACAGACACCACGCATTCCAATCGAACTGAATTAGGAACGCATTTTCCGGGGGAAAAGCGTCCTCGTAGCGTCGTTCATCGTTTAATTGATTCGCCGTTTCCATTCAAAGCAAATCACCGGAAATCGGGTCAATAGACCCATTTCGACGCTCGCTTTTGATTAAAATTGCCTAACCCGCCGACAATTTCCGCCTGACATGCAATCGCAAGGCACCATCGCTCATATTCCTACCAATCCACCCACACCCGGCCAGTCAGTCGATTCCAATGCGAATCGATTCTGCCGCCTGAATTCGAATTAAACATGTGATGGGCCCCGTTCGGCTTTGAATTTTCCGCATTTTATTTCGATTTCGCATTCATTCGCTTCCGTTACGCAGCGAAAAGCGCCCGTTCGCAAGTGGCCCCACAGAGACATCTGCGCCGAGGAGGTGGCTATTCACATGGCGTTTGTTATTCATTATGTCGTTCAGAGCTCCAACCGGCTGTGCATTATGGCCTAAATCGGGGGACATGGGTGTGTGATCATCGTTCGTTAGCAGGCAGGTACATAGACTGTGACTGCATGGTGCAGTGGAGTTTGGACAGCTGCTGATGGGAGGAGAATGTCGCCAGAAAGTGGACGAGGGGTCTTCATTCAGTCTAGGAAGCTTGTTTCCCTGAGGCTGCCCCGTACGTGTAAACAAAGTGGGTGAATTGGATCACAGTGAAACACATGTCTGGACAAGGCATTCAGACATTTCCTGTTGATAGGCGAGTCATTCACGGAATTTGGTTTGTTTATTTCAGCCGATTTCCGATTTTCCATTCGATGTGCTTTGGAGGAAGCGTCAACTTTAAGGCTTCGGAGACTGAGTTTGAAGGGAATTTCGTTTTGTCTTGTTTGAGGGGTTGTGGGGGATTTTGTTGGCTCAGTTCGGAACCGCAAAGACCACTAATGTAACTGGGAATGGTAAACTGGACAGCGGAGATCAACAAATTGTCGTCCCTAGATAAGGTGATAGTCTTCTAATCAGAGCTTTCTAGTTCCAGGCGGAAAGGGTCACCCAAAGGCCTGCATAGGGATCAAGTTTGGGCAGACACAGAACCAGGCTGTTGCCCAGGCTCCGACTACCGATAGGGCACAAGGCTCATTTCAGCTCATAAAGTAGTAACTAAAGGCGCAGACAACACAAACAATAACCGAACAGGGAGCCCTTGGTTATCGATTTGGCGTAGCATTGTCATTGTGAAGAGAGTGAAGGAATATTTGCCATGTGTTAAGGACCGTGGCAACAGCTGGAATATGGGATTGAGATGGTCATCTTTTGAAGGCACTTCAGTCTTTAAACACAGCTGTCAACAGTGTTGGACTTCGCCAAATGTGCGTCTTGTCACGTCTTGTACTCGTATAAATGGATAGGAGCTTGCTGCTCAGACCAGGCGGCAAATATGTCACATTGAAAAAGTAAGCCATCCTCCAAGACGGAACTAAAGCGCCGGCTCGTTAGATACTTGCCAATATCTACTGGTGCTGGGATCAATGTAAACGTAAATTCTTCCAGGAGCACCTACATTTTAGTGGAGTCCCCTCGAAGCAGGTGGACAAGTGCATAGGGAAGAGTTAACGCTCATCTTTCTTGTAGGGTTGACCAATTTTGGTACATTTTTAAGCTGCTCTATAATCAAGACGGATGACTCTGGCGTCATGGGAGGTTTGTAATCAAGAAGGCCAAGCTCGGCGTCAAAGCCAGAGTCTTTTACAACAGCCACATACGGACATGCAATCAGCCCGTAAAGGGCCAGGGCCTAGTTTCTTAGCAACCACTCGTGTTGTGCGTCCTATTGTTCCCTAACGAGTGGAAGGGTCATACAGTTTTATGTTGACTCCGAATGGCCAACTTATAGAAGCTTTTTCTAGACGGACGTACTCCTTGAGCATTGTCAGTGAATCAAAAGACGTGAGGGCGGTGAAAATTATTTAATGTCGCACAGACCAGGGATCGAACCTACGACGTCGAGGGTCGACGCACATACCCATCCATGGCTGCGAATACATGTTGCCGAGATGAAATTCGTTGGCGGTACTAAAGGAGCACTTGAGAATAGGAAATCTAGTTTGGTGAGAGCAATGTTTGCCCACACTTTAGCAAAAACGTTCACTCACTCTATTCAGACTAAGACTAAGCTTGCACATAGAAGACTCTTTGGCGTCAGCATGCGGCCCATGTGAAAATAACTTCTGCGGAGATGAAAAGAAGAAGGAGTCCACCCACAGTCTAGAACCTTGGTCAGACTACTATCATTGATTGTCAAACTTCAGTGATAGTGTCGTTATTTTGATCCCAACGGCAAATGGTAACTGGATTGGACTTTTCTTTGACTGTGATTTGAACCGGGGACCCTACAAACCAGGCACTCAAACATCCAGCCGTGTCGTGGCTGACTTCTTCCACTTCTTTTCGCTTGACTTTTTGAACAAAAAATACCTTTTTCTTGCATCGACCTTACATCTGAGGGACTTTTCAAATTTGTGTTCACAAGGGGGAACTGTTTCTACAGATTTGTTCTAATTGCAAGACGAAAGAAGGGAGATTTGGAAAATGATGTCAGCACGAGCCACTTAGTCTAGAGTGTTCTGAGACTGCTCATAGCGTTTGCCTGAGATTAGTTTTTAAGGTACCAGGTAGTAGCACAATGCATTGTTACCCGTGGTTCTTGCGCAAATATTTCATAGATTTGCAGGTGCTGACTTTTCCGTTTTACCATTTAAATCCACGTCCACGGGACGTCACTGGTGCAGCGTTCACGTTACCTTTGGGAGATAATGAAGCTGACCAACAAACTCGCCAGCACTTCATTGTAGCAACACAGTGTCTGTGCCAATCCCGCTCGGGTTGGTCAAAGCAAGGGCATCAGGGCATTTCCGGAAGTTGGTCAGCTGTAGATGGAACAGTTTGATCAACTGTATGACATCTAGGAAAACTGGGATCACAGAGCTCGGACCGATGTCAGAAGAAAGAGTAAGGTGGCCAGTTAATAGGGAACTGTCGAATTGAACATCTCCTATCTTGACCACTCTCGTAGCTGTGATGTCGTCTCTGAAAGTGAGGCCCTATGTCACTCAGCCACTTGTACCATGAGAGCCAGAGATCTAAGATGGGTCCGAATTTTTTCTAAGCCTAAAGAGCCTTGGGAATCAAAGTGTAACAACACAATTCCGTCCAATCGGAGTAGTCTGCCTTCAGACGTTGAGCTTGTTCATAGACGTCTCGACATTCTTCATCGGTAAGGGTGGGATAGGAATGTGGCGAGGATGGCGCTAGCAGGTGGATGGAAGTATGCTTGTTGTGTCACGACATCAGATGGATACAAATGCCTTGGTTTTCCTTTTTCGTGCTGGCATGCCTTACAGACTCTCTGTCTAGTATAATCCCTCCCAGCTGATATGTGATGCAACCACGTGCCGTGGACACTGGATCTCCTCCGTTTCAGACCGCTTTTGCGACAAGCTCTTAAGGGGATCTACAAGCGTTTACGTGGCTATCTTCATTTGCATTAAATACAGGCAACGAAAGATCAAACCTCTACTGGTCAGAAAAGGAACCGCAGCACCATGTAAGATGCTACGACCATTCTGTGGCAAACCGATCACCATCGTTAAGAGCTGCTCAGGGACATGGCCAAGCATTACTGGAAACAGACAGAAGGTAACAGGCAGACCAAAGTTTGCAACTATTGCTACTATTTTCCATAATAGAACGAAACAACTCCTGATACTCACAAGGAGTCACTGCCCAGTAACCAAACATCTAAAAACCCAAGACGACATCCTCCGAATGTGTAAAGACGACGAAGTAACTGCATAACACAACATGTAATTATGGACACGTCATCGACCCCAAGGCGGATTCTATCGTGCAATGGACTAAATTGTCCCCAGTTACCTCAAAAATATACCAAGCTTTACTACAAAGTCGGGCTTCCTTCTTCTTTCTTTGATTGGCGCTACACTCCGGGGTGGACCTGGGCCTACTCGGGCTTCCTGCGTGACTTCAAATATGAGTTGGATCCCTTTCCACCTTCATAGTCTAATTTGCATTCCGTCTTCTGACCCATTGATTCAGTCGAAGGCGACTACACCATCCACGCCCAGTAGGCAACACGCCCTCCACCAGTCAGGTTGTTCTTAAAATAATCACTGTGTTGTCCAGAAAATCCAATGAGTCAAGTGCTGAAGCATCAGACTGTCGTGAGGCGTTTGTATTTTTATTACTGAAAAATTCTTTCCAAACACCATCATAATGTCTGCCAGTGATGTCACTTTTCTGTGATGTGAAGCAGCCTCGTGTGTCGTGACTTTATGAGAGATGTCTGTCGTCGTCGGAAGAGAAACTCCCCTTCGCGGCAGCTCATACCGTCGGTTCCCACCGACGACATCTGGGCTCCGACGTCTTCCCATGTCAATTGTCACATATTTGAACTCTGCGACCCATTCACAATCTCTCTCTGTCTCTCTCTCTCTGAAAACTGCAAGGAAGGATCAATCCTTCGAAGCGGAAACACGTCTCAGTGACGCCTTCCTTCAATAATTGCTTGCCCAGCCACACACAACCCCCTCCGGGCGGAGGACAAAGCATCTTGTGCCCGCTCGACGATTACGAACCACTGTGTGCTCTCGTTTTCTTTTACCACACAATGCCCGCTGCTCGCTTAGGAATCGTTTAGGGATCCCCACGAGAAATGCTGAATCGATGCACACACACAGAACCAACGTTGCATCCATCCGTCTCTGACCATATTTGTGAAGTTGAATTATGGACCATAAATCGATCGAAACAAACGAACGAGCGAGCGAACGACGACGTGTGGCCGAGTTCAAAGAACCACATAATTGAAGCAGAAAATGGTTCTTTTACAAGGAAAAACTGGAAAACAAGCTTCTGCACTTTTTGTGCGGCGGAGGGGGAGGCAGGCAGTGGCAAGCATCATGATTACACAAATGAAACGGAAGACCTTGTGTTTACGTGAGTTACTCGAGGCGAAATGCTGCAACTCGGAGAGGGTGCTAGAGGCGGCGCGGACTGTGCTGCGTCTCGACGTCGAGTCGTGCTACGTGCTGCAGACTAACACACCCACACGGAGACCGCATAAGCCCCTCGGCGCTGCGCTGCATTCAACCACGCCGCGTGCTGGTTGGGGTCCCTTAATGGTCATTAATAACGCTCAACACTTTGGAACAAATCGCTGAAAATGGTGGGAGCAGCGGCCACGGCGGCGGCGGCTGAGGTGATATAAATTTTACTTTTTCGAAAATAAGCCAAAGATACGCTATTCATAGTGGGAACGGGGTTTTCTGTGGTGGAGGACCTACCGCAGTGTCGGATTCAATGAGACACACACGCACACGTGTGTTCAGTTCCACGGAATTCTGGTCAAACGGGCAGTGTGTGGCGTGACTAAAAGCTGGTCAGTCAGCTCGGTGTGGTGCATTTCGACGTGTTGGCATTACTGCGGTGTCAACTCTTTCCTTGTAACAGTTGACAAGTGTTGTTCACTTGTTTGTGCTTTATTTCAATTACACGGCAATGAATGCATTATTCATAGTGCTGTGGTTCTAGGATCAGTAGAAGAGGAAGGCAGTTGCTTTTAAGGTTTGTCTGTTCAATTTGAGCACCAAAGTGAGGAATTCATCCGAGATGGGCCTCAGGTTGGACTCGGGTCTTCGTTGACTTGTGTGCGACATCTTGTAGGTGGAAGTCGTCTGTTGCGTTGTCCCACAGGCTCAAAGCCGAATATTTTTCGAACCGGAGCCAAGCTATCTAAACCTGAACTAAATCTAAGCTAACATGACTCATATCTATCTAGCTCAGCTGCGATAGAGGTTCGTTAAGAACACAAGGGTCTCTGTTGGTGGTACAGGCATGGGCTTTGAACACATTTCTCGTCATCTCTTCACTTTTTGATCTGCTTTAGAGTATTAAGCTTTCTTTCTTTGATTCTCTTTTTTTTTTCCTCTGTTCTTAAACCTTAGCTAACTACAGACATGAGATTATTTCTTTGCAAATGGGTAGGTTACAAGAGCAACCACGTCCCTAAGCCATACAACCGCCGTCCTCTCTCTCGACACTGAATCTACCCGCTAAGCCTGCTGCAACACAGTGACGCAACCGTAAATCAAAAGGTGAGTACCTTCTTCTTCTTCTTCTTCTTCTTGTGGCGCTACAGTGCGGGGTGAACCTGGGCCTCGGTCAACAATCCTCTCCAGCTGGCACGTTCTTTAGCCAGCTGCCTCCAACTTCGCACTCCAAGTTGGTTGAGGTCTTTTTCCACTTGAGTGCGCCCTCGGGTTCGTGGTCGTCCTCTATTGCGTTGACCCACTGGCTCGGAGTCAAAGACTCTTCGGGCTGGAGCAGTGTTGCCCATGCGCTCTACATGGCCTAGCCATCTTAGGCGTTGAATCCGTAGACGCCTGACTAGACTCATGTCGCTGTACAGCCCGTACAATTCGTGGTTGAATCTTCTTCTCCAGGAACCTTCAACGCAAACAGGACCAAAGATTGAACGCAGAACTTTTCTCTCGAAGAGACCAAGTGCGTCTTCATCCGCTCTTGAGATGGTCCAAGCTTCCGCGCCATACAGCAGGACAGGGATGATCAACGTCTTATATAACGTGAGCTTTGTCTTTCGAGAGAGGGCTCTACTACTCAATTGCCTCTTGAGCCCAAAGAAACAGCGGTTGGCAAGAGTTATTCTGCGTTTAATCTCGGTACTGATGTTGTTCGTACTATTAACTTGGGAGCCAAGGTAGATGAAGTCCTTTACAACCTCGAAGTTGTAGCTGCCTATGGTGACGTTCTGACCGAGTCGTCGGTGTTGTGTGTCCTTTCTTGATGACAGCATATACTTTGTTTTGCCCTCATTTACCATTAAACCCATTTTTGCCGCCTCCATTTGAATACCAGCAAACGCTTCATTGACGGCTCGCTGAGTTCGGCCAATCACGTCAATATCGTCCGCGTATGCTAGCAGTTGAACGGACTTCTGGAAGATCGTGCCTCTAGTGTTGGCGTGTGAGTTTCGCTCGATCTTCTCCAACACGATGTTGAAGAAGTCACATGACAGCGTCTCGCCTTGTCTAAAACCTTTTTTGACATTGAAGGTCTCGGTGAGTTCGTTACCTCGTCGTAGCTCGTCTCTATGCACACTGTCATATGCGGCCTTAAAGTCGACAAATAGGTGGTGGGTGTCGATCTGCATATCTTGGGTTTTTTCGAGCATCTGCCGTAATGTGAAAATTTGATCGATAGTGGACTTCCCAGGCCTGAAACCGCACTGATAAGGACCTATCAGGTTGTTGACGAATGGTTTCAGGCGCCCACACAGAACGGCAGAGAAGATTTTGTAGGCGATGTTAAGGAGACTTATCCCCCGATAGTTGGCGCAGTCAAAGGGGTCTCCTTTCTTGTGGATCGGTGAGTACCTATTTGACGACTATTAGCGCAAGGAATGCATGAAGCTTCAACTGCGATTCCCAAAAGGAGGCTCTAAGCTCCTACAAAGCTGAGCTAGGACGAGGAGCAGTCTCAGAGCACTCTCGGCTTAGTAGAGTGCCAGCATCGATCTCCAAATCACACAGTTTCTTCCATAAAGCCGACGGGAAATGGACGTCCTTCGTTAAATCGATTCTCCCTTCAATTGCCTCGAATGTAACGAATGCCAGGACATTTCTTCACATACACGGTGCGATCAACAATATTGAATCAAAGACACCCTCCCAACGTCGAGATCGATAAATGTCTGGTGTCTTTTGTTTATCAGCAGCAGAACAATACACTCCAAGTTGGGTGATGTTGCGATCTTCAGGCGATTTCATAAAGGATTCCCACAGGTAGGCGTACTGTCACCCCTTCTATTGACCGTTGCTGAACGTAAAGCCATTGCCGATCTTGTTCAACATTTGATTAGGCGATCGCAATTAATTCTCGGACCGATCGTGCACAGACCATGTCCAACGATCTACAACTGCCGGGTCCAATATCCTCATTCAAGTTAAGCCAACTTTATCTCTCAATGGCGTCATTTTTTATTCACAATTCGAACGTAGACCTTCGCCGTCTGGGTCGACGCACTCATTCACGGTTTTTGCAGCAATTTCATGGCATCATTTATTTGAATTCAATTCCCGACCAAGCCGAGTGATTGCCTCGATCACTTGATCCGTGAAATAATTTAATCCAATCACGATTTGTCCCAAAAGACAGCACAATTGAACAAATGATGCAGGATAATGTAGGAAAATTAAGGAATTCAAAATTCCACGATCCATTCACCAACGGACGGCACCCATCAAAGTTATCTAAGATCTCGTACTCACCCACACCAGCCGTTCTCCGCTTACGGATGCAATAAACATAAAACAGCCACTGACTGACTGCGGAACGGCACGTGAATACGAAAAATCTTCGATCCCGGTTCTCCGATCGATTCTAGTTTGCGGATTCACGGCATAAGGCCAGTGACACACATCTCAAGGCATGAGGTGGGCCTTAATTGCCGCTCATTTTCGCATCCCCGTCGAATTCCATTCACGAGCAGCTCTTACCTGAAACGATAGAAAACAAAGAGAATCCATTAGAATCTGCCACAAGATCAGAAAGGCTTTTTATTGCCTCTCAGTTGGTGGTGGGAGGGGGGGCCTTCATTCGCTTCATTCTTGAATTTAGCCACGAACGCCTCTTGCGGTTGGCGTTGACCTCGTTTTCGGTTTCAAAATCACCATAAATTCGGCATTATCACCGTTGAATGCATTCGCGTTGAATTTAAGCCGACACTCAAGCCATGTACGCGGGCACATCAATCAAGACAAGAAGCCACAGTCCACGTTTGGAGACAGTCGCTTTTTTTGTTGGAGTTTAAGTCGACCCACTTTGTCGAGCGGTGTTTATCTTGACCGTGAACCAGCCATTGATCGGTCCAAATCTGACAGATGTCAACCTGACCTGTGACACTTGCCTGCGCCATGTTCATGTCACGACTGCTGACAGATGCCATGAAAGTCAAACAAGGTTCAAGCGCTGTTTACTTACTGACATGTTTGCTGGGTGGCTTATCGTCGGGAAAACAAAAAAAAGAGATGAGAACACAAGCTTGGGGTTATCACTGTTGACGCATTGCGCACGAGGGGAGGCCGACGGGTATGTGTGTCTAACGATTTATGAGGAATTCAATGTCACTTCGAGCCGGGACCTAATGATGTTTGTCGAGAGATTATTGATGGCAGATAATCATGTGTTTGCTTCGAATCGTGGAGGGACGGACTGGGCTAGGGAGCTGTCTGTAAGTTGATTCATTGTCAAACGCAGGTTCTCACAGAGTTTGGGCATGGCTTTGGGGAGAGAAGAACTTGTGTTGTCTTCATGGGCGCAGGAGTCAACAATAAAAACCGACTGAGACTGACAAATCTTGGCACGCCTGTGCAGCTCGACAGAGGCGTCGGTTATTTTTTGGAGGTGCGAGGTTTGGACTCCGTGCCATTGGGAAAAAACGCAACGTCGACGGGTGGCGTTCTCGATCGAAATGGTGCACACAAGTGGGGAAGGGCTTCAAGCAACTTGGTTTGCGCCGAATATCGTGCTGACTGGAGGGGCTTGTTGGTTGAGGCAAGGATCCCCTGGTTGAGGCTTCAGTTGCCGTGGTAGAAGCTTTCACGGCGATTGGACAACAGGCTGGCCAGGTTGCTATGGAGTTTGGTTAAGACCCAGGATCATCCCGGTTTAGGGAGAAACGTGAACTCTACAAGTGAGAGCTTTATTGACGTCCGACGTGGAATCAGCCTAGGATGTCATGGTCAGGATCAAATTGGGCTCACTGAATCGAAGGAGCAAGGTCGGGATCTACCAAATGACTTTTGTGTAATGCCAGTACCTCTATAGGCAGTTGAAAGGTAGACGATAAGACAGACAGCAAGACACCAAGAGAAATTTAACGTCGGATGGAGCTGTCTGTGATGAAGGTGAATAAAGGACTGCACAGTTCGACCGCTGAGAGGGAATGATCACCAGTGCTTCGATTTAGACTGTATTCGAATCCTCGTGGTTCGAGACTGAGAAAGGAACATCGAGTCACCGGGAGAAAGACCGTCGTGACGGGCCGGAGACAGCTTTAGAACAAGACAATTCCATTGGAAGTACGCTATGCAGTGGAGTCCGCTTACGCAGGCAGGCAGATCAGCGGGACGCCCTAGGCAAACATGGCGCAGAAAAGTTGAAAAGGAATCGAGTTCTTTAGGAATGAGTTGGAGGGAGCTGAAACGCGTTGCAGAAATTCGA
The DNA here is from genome assembly GCA_916610145.1 of Eristalis arbustorum. Taxonomy (NCBI): domain Eukaryota; kingdom Metazoa; phylum Arthropoda; class Insecta; order Diptera; family Syrphidae; genus Eristalis; species Eristalis arbustorum. The sequence goes on along the minus strand of OU744316.1, from coordinate 63,328,925 downwards.
ACGAGATGGCGCGCAGGTGTGGTAGACGCCCTATGCCCCCGAGGGGTTAAGGGACTTAATGCATGCAGTTGACTGTTGTGACCGAGAGTGTGAGACGGAATTCATTGCACCATCTCATCGAAAATGAGACTGAGTTAAAAAGCCTTGTTAACCGATGTATGGATTTCCATGCAGGAATGATGCCGCATGCCACACAACCCATATTAAAATAGATCTTTTGCACCCAATTGCTGTTCTGCAGTCCCAGTGATGGCAATTTGCCACCACGGAGCTGCCATGTGACGAGTTTTGACTCTTTTTCTGAGATTGAATCAAGCACTTAAGGCGAATATCATCCACGAAATGCATGAGCTACAGCCGGAAACATTCTAGGTCCTTGAAAAATTGGGGTGCTCTACTACATAATTGATGGGAATATTTATTTTTACTAACAACGCCATAACACATGAAAAATTATTTCTTTTTTTCATTTTGAATGCATTTTTAAAAATAAACGTGTTTAGCACACCCTATGCAGCTCAAAGCTCAACGACATTGGCGTGATTGTTGCAATACAGCGAGCCGTTAATGAAGGGTTTACTTCATTGCCATTATGCTGCCATCAAGAACGGACACACAACATCGACGACTCGGTCGGAACTACAACATCAAGTAAAGGCCTTCATCTACCTTCGCTCCCAAGTTAAAATTACGAACAACATCAGTTACGAGGTTAAACGCAAAACAACTCTTGCCAATCGCTGTTTATTTGGGCTCAAGAGGCAATTGATTAGTCGAGCATTCTTTCGAAGGACCGAGCTCTCATTATATAAGTCCTTGATCATCCCTGTCCTGCTGTATGAAGCGGACTATCTCAAGAGCGGATGAAAACGCACTTGGTCTAGTCGAGAGAAAAGTTCAATCTTTGGTCCCGTATGCGTTGACTCGAGAAGAAGATTCAACCACGACCTGTACGCGACATGAGTCTAGTCAGGCGTCTACGGATTCAACGCCTAAGATGGTTAGGCCTTGTTGAGCGGCTGGACAACACTGCTCCAGCCCGGTAAGACAACGCAATAGAAGACGACTACGAAGCTAATGGGGCACTCAAGTGGAGAAGGACCTCAACCAACTTGGCGTGCGAAATTGGAGGCAACTGGCTAAGCATAGTGCCAGCTGTAGAGGTTTGTTGTCTGCGGGCCAGGTTCATCTTGGACTGGAGCGCCATAAGAAGAAGAAGAAGTACATCTTCAAGGGTAGATATATGACGATAGTAAGATCCATCCTGTCATGCGGTTATCTGGTAAGGAATGTCTTCGAAGCTTACAAACAAGACAGGCCTAGGATTGAAGAGTGGTCTTAGAACAGCATCGATAGCAGCCCTCACACACTGTTGTCTTATCAGCGTCCCATCGGTTCTCAAGTTCAGAGAAGCTGTATTCCAGACGGATACGGAGACAACACAACTGTCAAACGGGCAGTCTACTACTAAACGTCGCATTCGGAGATGAGCTTCCACCTAGGCACATATTTTTTCTGGAATACAAGGAAAGGGAGAAAACTCTTTTTACACTAAGGCTGCCGCTGGGGTCTTCTGTGATCACAAACAGACGTATGTAGCACCTTCTTACCAGGGACTGTGCCCGACTTTTTGCAGAAGCTGAAAAGAAGACAAAGAAATAGATTCTGTCCAACATCTGCTCTGCGAATGCCAAGTTGTAGCAAAGACATGGAAGAAGTTCAAGCAGCAATTCAAGTGTTGGCTGGTGGACTTAGCGGCGTAGGAAACTCTTTCAAGTGGATGTGAACTGTTTTAGGGGAAAAAACAAAGTGTAATGGCAGGAACACATCTCCTCTAAAGGGCACGCTGGACACGGCAACGAGCCCCAACCTACTAGACTCGAATACCAGCCAATAGCCTTTTGCAGGTGACTGTTGAACCTTTTTTTGATAAAATATGTTCCGCCAACCTACCGCGTTATCAGACTGTGCATTGTTCGATTTTGAAGTGACAGCGAGCCCAAGGCAATTGTCCCATATCCTTCGGTTTTAAGTCTGGCATGAGACGGCTCTTGGAAGTCTTCAAACCAAGACCAACTCTGCTGTTGTGAATGACGACAGATTTTTGATCTTCTCTAACCTCGTGAGAGAAAGCAATGTTTTCCTCGACACCGCCTCAGAAAGAAAGGAAAGCAGACAAGTAGTCGGCTCAGATAAACGAGTGTCCTGTGTTTTGACAAGCTTCAACAACCTTCTTAAGAAGACGCACACAGTCATCAGTTCTGAAATTCATTAAAGCTTTTAGAAGGTGCGACATGAACTGACTCTAACTTCGCCCTGACCGCGATGGCAGATTGCAGCAGATAGCAGGTGCGAACACAGCCAACATCGTTGAGGAAGCAACCGCCCAACACATCACAGGCAAGTCTACAAGTAACCCTTGGGGGCTTTGATTCGTTTCTTTTGCGAAAATAAAAAGTATGGAAAATGTGTCCTCCTGGCAAACGTTCATCGTGCAGTGAAATGCCCGCAAGTTGCAAGCTCAAGTTCCAACACATCAAGTTTATTTGCCAACACATAACAACAAGCACATTTTCCCTTCCCCCCGGCACAGTCGTCAGCCCAAAATCCATTCGAACTTGACCCACGAAAGGTTTCAGGGCTTTACCGGCTGGCTGGTGCATAAATTAAGTAGTTGCTTGCCCCAAATCTGCTTCGCTATTTTATACGGCGAGCACAAATAGGCGGCAAGGTCACGAGCAGCGTAAACACAAAAAAGGTTCCCAGTCCCGCGGCAGTCGCAAGAGCCAAGCAACGGAGGACAACACGTGAGCGGGGAGAGCAAGTTGCGCGAACATACATTCAAGGACACTTTACCTGAAAAATAGACCGCCCTCCACCCATGGCACGCGAAGTGACCCAAAGCGGAGCAGGCATATTTACACACTCCACGCTGATCTGAGAATGACGTCTGACAAACTGAGTTGTCTGTAAACTGTGTCAGACAGGCGAAGCGGGGTCCTTGTAATCGGCGGAATGGTGCTGAGTCTGCTGGATTTATTGCCACCCACTCTTCGCCCCATATCGCATCTGTCGGGTGCTAACTGTTGTGTTAAATGTCAAATGATTAACCCAAAAAAACAGCAGAGAAGAGTGCTTCGTGCTGTTCGTCGTTCGACGGGGAGACGACGCAGAACATGATGCTTATCGATTCTGCTCACATGATGACTGGGAGTCGCAGCTATTGATGTCGTGTCGTGTGTACGAGGGGGAGGGGGGCTTCTCGCACTGGTCGAATGTAGGTCAATGTGGTGGGCTTTTACTGGGCCATGTCTTCAAGTTGGCACGTAAATAAATTACTGCCTGATACCGTCCGTCGTATGCAGTCGTTCCTCCGATGCAGTCGCTGGGAACGGTCACACTCGGTGCGGGATGCATGATTTATGTGTGGAAACACGGGCCACGGATTGGCGGAGAGTTCGATTTTCCTTGGGATTATTAGCGTACGTGCCTGGAAGAGTGGTGTTACGTTTGCCATTTCCTAGACCAGAGAAGACGCTCTGTTGGTGCTGCAGCTGGAGTGGAGGTGCCTTGACAAAGAACGACTGCTTCGAAAGAAATTGATTTTTTTTCTCTGTTTGAGGGCAGGTTATGGTCTCTTTTTGTTAGTTTCGAATGCAGTCAATGCACGAGCGTTTGCAGTTGATGATAAATCGATTGCACTTAATTTTGAGATTCAGATTAGAGCTTGCTTCACTCGCTGTTTCTTGCCAACGACCACAAACTGAGTTGAGTGTGACTCAATTAAGGTGCAATTTTCAGTGCTTACAACCTCACGGCTGGGGGCTAACTGAAATCTCTTACTGTCGCTGTTGCGACTAGAAATCGAGACGAGAAGGTGGAATCATTTACCACGAAGAGGACAAGGAGGTACAGATAGTTACAATGACACCAAGCAAGTTGACAAAAGCGAGGACAGGGACTAAGTACAAGGAAAGTCGAAGTCAAAATCGTGGCGGTAAGGCCAAGACTAAAGTCTAAATGATGAATAAGGCGGACTTAAGCTCAAGCTCGAGACAAGAAGTCGGACAAGCTGGCGCTAGGAAACAAATCCAAAAACAAACTAAACTTAAGGCAAGCTTGACCGGGGACAGTCAATGGGAGGTTTGGGCCGTTTCCAAGATTAAGGATCACTTAATGGACGGCAAGCAAGCGAAAAAAGATATGAAGTCAAGCTCGAGACAATTGACACATCTGGGAAGAGTGAGTCTGGTTCGAGGCAGAATGTCTAGCTCAAGATCCTAAGTCATGTTCAAGACACTAAGTCAAACTCGAAGCAGTGAGCTCCTCAGAAAACGTCTAGCAGGAGGAGGCAATAGGCCAAGCTCGAAGTCATAAGTCAAGCTCGGGAGTAAGCCCACCCGGAAGGAGTAAGCCTGGCTCGAGGCAGTATGTCGAGACAGTGGACACATCTGGGAAGAGTGAGTCCGGTTCGAGGCAGAATGTCTAGCTCAAGATCCTAAGTCATGTTCAAGACACTAAGTCAAACTCGAAGCAGTGAGCTCCTCAGAAAACGTCTAGCAGGAGGAGGCAATAGGCCAAGCTCAAAGTCATAAGTCAAGCTCGGGAGTAAGCCCACCCGGAAAGAGTAAGAGTATGTCTGGCTCAAGATCCTAAGTCAAGCTCGAAACAGTAATTTCATAGCAATAAGCCAAGGCCATACGTCAAGCTCGGGATTAAGCCCACCCGGAAGAGGTAAGACTGGTTCAAGGAAGTAAATCCAATTCGGGACTATAAGGCTCTAGATTAAGGAAAAATTAAAACAAACTTTGCCACTACTACTTTTTTTTTTGATTCCTTAGTCGAACATAGGGCCTTAAAAGCCAACTTAATAGCCCTGCGATGTGTCACAAGTCAGAACTGCCTTACAACAGCAAGGTGAGTGTCAAAATTGTGAGGTTTTCGTATTCCAAGCAGAACCTCACAATTTGTGAGCATCACAGCAACGAAAACTGGGACGAACAAACACCACTCTTTCTTATGGCATACCGATCTGCTACCCACGGCACGACATCAACATCACCGGCAAAGGCAATTTTCGGATCGCACTTAACGCTTCCAGCAGACCTGAGGATTGGCGTATTGATAAAGGAAGAAGAGTTGTTGTTGTCTGGACCACATTCATCGAGACATAAAAGTGCGTACGCAGCTCAAGAGGGACAAAATGAAGGCAAGGGGGACAAGAGAGACAATTGGTGTTGCTTCACAATCCACAACGGAAGAAAGGAGTGTCACCCAAGCTACAGAAACATTCGGAGGCGCCGCACAAGGTAATAAAACGGATCCAATTGAACGCCACCAGCAGAGCAAAAATTAAAATCGTCCATCTGGGAATAGCAAAAAACCTCACAACAAATATTTACATTACAATTTTCCCAATGCAGATATTTGTGACCACAGCACAACCCGAATAGGGGCATAAATCTAACTTTGTTGTGAGCATTAGCAAAGACGTCATACAAGGTATAGTTGGCCTTGAGCCTGTCTTCTTCAATCGTGCGTTACCATAACTTAGCTGGCGCCCTGGGACATTTAGAACTCTGTAGTTTCCAGCGGAGAGCCTGTACAACGATGTTGTTATTTGGTCGTCTTGCTGTGTAGTCAATCTAGGGAACTGCGGCGTTTATCAGGTACTAGACTATACTTGCCGTCATTGTCGTCATTCAAAATTCTTTCTAGGCAAAGACTTACGAAAAACTGATGTAAAGATTTAATGTTGGTCGTTTCATTTCCGGATTCTCACCAGTAGGTTAGGTTATAGTGGCTGAATGCTAAGGGCATTCACACTTAGGCCAGAGTAGGCCCATTGTGATTCCATGCGGATTGACTTCCCCTAACATCGGAACCAGTTGGTGCTTCTAGTAAAGCGATTTAGCTGAACAATGCTGGCACTGTTTAGCTCGTTACGGCCGCTGAAGTAGAAGACCGTACGACTAGCTAGAGCGCTGCACAAGCAGAGTGGGTGATGAGTATTTTCGTTTGTTTTAAAGCATGTTGTGCCTTCTAGCCATTTGTTATTAGTGGTTTTATTTTGTGAATCTTTAAAAAATGGTAGGCTGTAGCGATCGGCATGAAAGGTGGTACCTCTGGGCTTCAATGTTGAGGTCTTGGGCATAGACACCCGCACCCGTTAGTCTTCGCTCCGTCGGTGAAAATACGCAGATGATCTTCCAACGTTTGCCTGTCAGACATCCAGTCCGATCTGGAAGCTGATCGAGAATTTCTTCTCGACGATAACCTGGGGTATTTGGCGGTCAGTGTCGCTGGGAAGGAAGTTGAATTCCTTGAGAATGGTTGAGTGGCCGATATTGAGTTCCGAATACAGTCGAAGTGTTTTGAGTCTCAAGGCTGTGCTGACGGCTGTTTGTTTCCTGAATATTTCCAGTGGTGGATGAAGGATGAGAGTATTCAGTGCGTCTGACGGAGTACCTCTCAGTGCATTGCTAATGCACAGGCAGGCCAGTCTTTGTACTCGTTTGTGTGCCTTGCAGTTGATAGCCTTGTTTAGTGCTGTGCACCAAACTGAGACAGAAGTTTCGGTCTGACAATAGAGCGATGCGTGGTATTACGCCCCATTTGCATCTAATGGCTTTTTCTCACCAGTAAGAGAGGACAGACTTTATGTGAGCTTTGAATATAGAGAGGTTCGTTCGTGTGTAGGAACGCGAGATTTCGTCCTCTTTCGGTGTCCAAATCGTTCCACAATGCCCAGATACACAAAGGATTGAACACCCACACTCTGTAAACTAATATAATATCAGAAACCATAATAGCGCCGTATCCGCTGTGCTTAATTTTCGTTTTTATGCGAGTGCTTGATCATTTTTTCCAGATTATCGTGAAGATGACAGCCCCCCACATAGGCCTTCTGCGCATTCAAGATATTCCAACCACATTGTATGTCCCATGAGTGAAGATGTGAGTACCTCGTCTAAGGTCAGCACAAATAGTAGAGGCAATAGCACGCATCCTTGCCTAGTTCTAGTTTTAATAGAAAATGGATCAGAAAGTAGACCACAATGACATACCCTTGAACCCGTGAAATTAGTGTCTCTGACATGCCTCGCTTGAGCAAATTGCTCCAAAGACCAGGAAGCTTTAGGCTATCAAAGGCTTTCTTAAAGTCAATGAACGCTGTGGATATTAAGCATCGAAACATTTGCATTGCATTGCTCAAGGAACTTAAGTTTGTAATGGACAGCAAGAGAAATACGCTTCATAATCAGCGATGTCAAGATTTTACTCGGTATCGAGAGAAGTGTTATTCCCCTGAATTGTTGCCGTCTGAGGCGTCGCCATTGTTCGGAATTTCAATAAGAATTTCTTGTTACAGCTTCTCGGAAATGTTTCGTTTCTCCGTATCTCTTGTAAGATGGGTTACCAGATAGTCACTGTTAACACTTTAAGAACTGAAGATAGACGTACTCACTTTCAGAGGCTTTGTGCTTAAGTGCCCTTTTTGGGCTTGGATGGGTGGCTCGGTCCGTGTTTCTGGATCAAACATTAACGAGAAACAAGTGACCAAGCGTAGGAAACGTAACAAGCAAGTTTAGAATTGCAATCGAATCTGAGGAGTCATCCAAGCTGAGCTCAAAGACTAGAAGAAACTCAGTTCAAAAGAAAATCGAACCAGGTTTCAAAGGGACGTAAGGTGTGTGCAGTTGGTGATACCATCTTGGATATTATATCTGAACAAAGAAATAAACTAATCGTAAGTTGGCGGGACTGCAGTCAGAAGCTTTCGAATCACAGACGAGTATTGAAGCTAGGCTTCTAAGTTCAAATCTTTAAAAAAGGATGGAATGTTATCGCCTTCGAACAGGAAACGAAGTGGTAACTCATGCCAAAGTTAACTCTAGCCTCGGCCAGAGCTCGTTAAAAGTATTCGCCTTGGAGTAGCCAAAGGGTTGTGGTTGTAATTAAATGAAAGGAGGGCACCCCAAGCCGAGGACAAAGGTGCCATGAACACTACAGGGTAGGGCATCAGACTGATCGTCTCAGCGCCAAGGTCAGATCGAATCGGCTAAATGCGCTGGTAGCGGTGGATTCTCAAGGCTTCAGTGGTATGGGAAGTAGCCGCACACAGAGTCGCGAGTAGTTGTTCGAGTTACTCACGAGTAAGAGTGCAGAAGGAGAGGAACAAAAAAAACCGAAGCATTGAAGGCAAAAAAATAAGAAAACCAAACCAAGGTGAGCTATTAAACAAGAACAACCAGTTAAACGGAGTTTGTACTTCAAAATGGATCATGTCTACGATCAGCGGAGGGATAGTGAGAGAACACCGTCTCTGTGCAGGGTCCTTTCCAGCTTGAGTCAAAAAAGGATTATAGGGATAGCTCGGTGCAGTGATGGATTGGTGTTTGGGGGCATTCTCGATCGAACAACTCACGTGGTCGGTCACAGCACCGAGTTGTTCAAAGTGAAGCCTATATTGTTGAAAAACCCCAAACCAAATTTTCTCTCTAGCCGTATGCGTGGGCATTCGAGGTTTTCCTTGAACATCAAAGACGGTACTAACTGAGTCACCCTGTCAATGACATCGGCACGTGCGATCCAACACGATCCCCGACAGGACACATTACAGAGAAGCCAGAAAGTACGGAAGACAGCCAGGAACCTCAGGTCAGAAAGTGTGTCGCAAAGGGCATGGAAAAAAAGATTGAGCCAGGGCACTGGACCACAAGAGCATGGCAGATCAAGCGGGGATCGCTCGTAAGAGGAGCCTGATTTGGGGTCTAAGTCCTAAAACGCATCCTGGCGCGGTCGGGCTCACAGATTGTGGCCTCGTATCCCGGTGCAGCGGAGTTTTTGAGTTTCAAAAGTTCAAAAATATTGCTTAGATTAAGAACAGAAACAGAAGAATGAAGAAACCCATTTTGTGGGCGAAACCCACTTTTGTGTCGCGATTCGCAGGGATGGGGAATCGACCGGAAGGGCAATCTCGTGGCATTCATTTTAGCAAAATGAAGAAAAATAACTAAGTCCTTCTTCGCTGTTGGTCCGCAACTCTGGTCCGATTTAATGTTCAGTCACAGCCCAGAAGGCGTTTCCTTGGCTCAACCAAATCCACTTTCAACAAGAATCAGGTCAAGTCTGTCTCTCGCTCAAAACACATCGTTAAGACAAAAGGCTGAATTACGCTCAAGGTGCTTAGAAATCGAAAAAGAAACAGAATCCAGCACAAACCACCATATCCTGTCAAGAACGCAAGAAGCACCATGCGTAGCAACATTCATCGAACTCTGATTGACTGATGATGGGTGGCACACACAATTGCCCGCAAATCGAAATTAGGTCAGCCGCGCCAGCAATCAATCATACCGCCAAATGTGATGACTAAGGCTTCATAGCCGGCGCCTCTAGGCACGAGTGGATTCCGACGAAATCCAATTTCCGGGCTGACCTCCGCCGCCACAGTCAATCAATAACGAACAAGAGCTTATTGGCGGAAGGCGATTATTATATTTTGACCACTCTCTGAGTCACTGTCCCACGTGGACTCTCACCTGGGAACGGTGGTCTGGTTAGCGGGGGGAAGCTCTCGAGTGCACAGTTCCGAATTCGGCATCCTTCCCTCGTTCTCACCAGTCACCACCCCCGACACTCATATCTCAGCATGGTTCCAATCTAAGCGAGTCAATTATCGTCACCCTTGCGACTGGCAGGGGATGAAGGCAGGCAGACTCCTAGCGTGCCCATGTGCTTATGGCTGACTTGCCCCAGGGGAGGGTGGTGCATTTTTGTGACCCGCTTCGTTGTCGACATGATGACATAATAGATGAAGACAATGACTGCCGGGGGAAGGTAGTCCCGGCGAGGACCAAGAAAACATAAAGGGGTTGGCCAGGCAATGAGGCCGCATGATGAACGATGTTTCATGTTTTCATTTTTTCTGTTGCTTGGTTTTTTTTTTTGTTTTTTTACTTGTCTCGTGTCGGGTGACATAATAGGGGTGAAATGGTCTCGATTTTGGGGGATTATTAATTTGTATGAAGTAAGCCAGCTTAGGGGGTGGTCATGGTGGAGGGGTGGCTGCTAATTCATGAGTCATGTGCAGCGTGTGAGTCAAATGGACTTTGGATTGTTGTGGCAATGAAATAAGGGACACTGTTTGGCACACATGCACAGTCACGTGGAAACCAATTATGTGGTCGAGGGTCATTGACACAAAGGTACTTAGCTGCTTTTTGGGCGAGGAGGACATTATGGCACTCCACACGAACGGATGCCTTGATTTGGTCGACTGCGTTCAGGAAACTGGCCTGGTGACTGTTGTGGAACGCTTAAGTGGGGTCACGAGAGTATTTTCTATAGAGGGAGATTGGCTGTGGCCCCGAGACGAGACGATAAGGAGGGTTCTTAGGCCCTCTCGTGCTCAATGGCACACTTCGTTGCAGGAACTAGAAGCGATTGTCTCAAGATGTCTGCGCCGAATGACTGTAGGGAGGTCTGTGCAAGGATGACTCACTTGTAATAAAATCTCAGCAGTGGGTGTGACTCAGAACCATGCATTCCCTTTTAGTCAAATGCCAGGATACCCTTAAGTGAAAACACAGCCTGGGCCGACGGCGGAGAGATAGAGAAAAGCAAGGTGAGGTTTTCAGTGAGAAGAGCTTACACAATTCGCGTAGTGCGGCCTAAAGACTCGTTCTGAATTTAACCATGCGTCCAAGGCGAGCTTGATGAGCATTTATGGCGTAAGACAGGGATTGCGGCTAAGTTCGTGAAGCGGAGGAATACACTTTAGACAGGCTCACTTGAGCAAAGTCTGTTGAAAGGGCGAACGTCGGGGTTCATTGATTCTGCGATTGCTGTCGGCGAGTTGGTGGAGGATGATCAAAGGAGAACAAGGCTTTATAAATTAAAGTCAAGTCAGAGGGGTGGTGCCATATGTCTTGCATCGATTGAGGACAACTAGGCCAAGCGCCGATCGTTTAAGTTACAGCACACAACATTGAGATTTGTTAACAATTGTACTCCATCCTTCTCACTTCGAATGTTCGTAAATCAACGAAATTCAGCATACACCACCATTTCAATTCATTTTTGTGACCACAAAGAATTCGATGTGGATACCCTGTTGAATGAGTGCCTGTCTGTGAGGGATAGGGTTCCTAGAGAAATCAAAACATTATTCAGTTCAATCTAGATTTGTCTAGTGTCTAGAGTCAAGATAGCCATATCTAGATTGAAATCGAACAAAGCTGCAGGAACGGAACTGTTTAAAGCAGCTGGAGATGATCTGGTTGGGAGCACGCACCAGCTCATCTGCAAGATATGATCGGAAGAAAGCATGCCGGACGAGTGGAATCTTAGTATGGTTTCGCCGATTCACAAGAGAGGAGACCTCTTTGACTGCGCCAACTATCTAGGGAGCAGCCTCCTCAACATCACGTATAAGATCTTCTCCACCGTTTTGTGTGAACGCCTGAAACCATTAGTCAACAACTTAGTATGTCCTAATCAATGCACGCCTGGGAAGTCCATCATCGATCAAATATTCACACTTCGGCGGATCCTGGAAAAGACTCAATAGATGCAGATCGACACCCACCACACATTTGTCGATTTCAAGGCCGCATATGACAACGTGCATAGAGACGTTCCCCTTTGGAGGAGAAGATTCAAACGCGAACTGTGCGGACTGTACAGCGGCATGCACCTAGTAAAGCGTCTTCGGATCCAACACTTAAGATGGCTAGGTGAAGTAGAGCGGATGGACACCACAGATCTGGCCCGAAGAATCATTGATAGCGAGCCATTGGGACAGCGCAACAGAGGACGTCCTCGCACGAGATGGCGCAGACAATTGGAAAACTCAAGCAACTTGGTGTGAGCAGCTGGCGAAAAATCGTGCTGGCTGGAGAGGCGTGTTGGTTGAGGTCCAGACTGTAGCACCAATCAAAGAAGAAACAGAATATCTAAACCTGTGGTAACACTGTTTATGCATTCATTTCCAAAAACGAGCCAGTCTCTTTCGAGAATTTGTTCAGTTCACTCCATCATACGACAGCCATAATCATTTGGAAAGGTTTTTTCTCTCCTTACTCTAAGGATAGTCGCAAAGAGGTCCTGTGTCCAATTCATTAGCAGAAAATATTCCGTCTGTGGTGCTCTAAAGCTCCTATCTCTCTCTCTTCCTCCCCGTCAACATCAAAAGAAAAAGGCGCATATTCTTCAATTTTACACACCTCTCTTCTGATGCACATGATCCTTCACTTGTTCGTCCATGTCTCAGTTGAAATTGTATTTGGAACCTCTTTCTGTTTTACTGCGAACCGAACATCTGTGTCCATTGCATCCATAAAGGGGCTTATGCGCACGCATTTTGATGTCTATGTGCGCCATTGTGTGAGCAAAATTGAATGTGCTTCCATACGTGAAAGGGTGTCATCACCAGGGCCTAGGGCCTCTCAGAGTTGCCTCAGCCTTTCGGCGAAACGGAACGAAAGTGGAAACTTACGGCGCGTGGGTGTTTTGAAAATTTTATTGAGAAATGTGAAGGTTGATCGAATTTCATAGCAATTTGCTGTCATAACTTGGAAATTCACTAGAGGGATCTCGAGAAGGGATAGTGTCCCCCGAGGGATTTGAGATAATTTCGTATTTTTTTGTGTATTCCTAACATCTCACTCACCACTGTGACTGCCAACGAGACGCCCACTGGGTGGGTGGCCATGGAACAGCAAGGTAAGTCTCACAATTTTAAGCGTGACAAAGTATAGAGTACTCACGAATGCGAATGATGCCATCGAGGCCAACCCTGTGGGACAACGTGATAGAGGAAGACCTCGCTTCTGATGGCGTAAGCAGCAGGAAAAAAATCTTAATCAGCTGTGGGTACGAAACTGGAGGCGACTATCCCAAGAACGCGATAGTTGGAGAGGAATGCTGACTGAGATGAGATCAAAGATGCCAAAAGGCACAGGCGCGGTTTTTTCACCGAATAGTTACACAGTCAAAGAAGCGGCCAGAAAGATATCAATGTTGGAAATAACACCGGCGGATATTACCATTACTTTTGGCAGTCAAGTGGTCCATGAAGTAATCTCGGTTTTAGGTTATAGAAGGACGGTCGCGTGCTGGCGTGCTGGTAAAACTCTGTAACTCTACGTTTGGTCACAAGGACATAAGAGGCGGTAGATGAACCCTTTCCGGAAAGGGACCCAAATCGACCCATTCCAGGCAATCCTAAACACCCTCCATTGGCAGATGTCAATAAGAAAGTGCATGGTAGGCTAGACTAACGGTGAAAGAATGAAGCGCTAAATCCGACGAATCCCTGAAATGCGTTAAAAAGCTCCTCAGAGTCTTAGTCGGAGCGCTTACAAGACACAACCATCACAAGTGTCATGAGAACGAATAGGCTTTTACCCATAACTACATCAGTAAAGGCTGTGGAGACGAAGAAGAAAGAGCGGTCACTCCACTGTCCAAGCGTCTGCCGATTGTGAAATGGAACACTGGCAGACGACCTTCACGGCCTTCAAAGTTAAACCATTAACATCTCTTTACCAACTTATTAGAACATCGCGCTGGTTCAACTTAAAAGAACTGGACCCGGAGACATCGTAAATGGGATGGAGTAATGAAAGTGGTGGCCCGTGGCGTTGTGGGTATGTGCGTCAACCCCAAACTCGACGTCGTACGTTCCTGCTCAGTGCGACGAAAACAATTTTCACGACCCCAGCTCTTTCGAGTCACTGACAATGCTCAAAGAGTATTTTCTGTCTAGAGAAAGCTTCTCAAACTTGGCCGTTCGGAGTCGGCATAAAACTGTAGGTCCCTTCCACTCGTGAGAGAACAATAACACGCACAACACGTGTGGACGCAGAGAAGCTAGGCTGTAACGCCACCATATTATTATTATTATAATGAATGCAAGAGGCCCCTCAACGGGAATCACACAGAAAAGGTTGAGTCTCCCTCGTTCTTGTGAGTTTAGGATGGTAAGTGCGTTCAGTGCATATGACCTTCCGGTCGAAGCTCAGTTGCACCCACGTCTTGGAACCATTGTGCCCTAGGTCGTGTGACTCTCTTTGCATCTTTAGTAGCATTCACCCCTTTCTGGTCCAAAGGAAGTCCGATTTCTGCACAAGGATGTGGTTAGCTTCTTACCATCAAACATCGCTCTGTTGTGGTTTAAAGCAAAATCTTTCATTTGGAATTTAAAAACGAGTGATACACCAGTTTTGTACAACTCTCTGACCCTTGCGCACCACGACGCACAAATCTAACAAAACTGCATCGAATTCCAAGGAATAACTTGAAGAGTCAAACTTACTCAAAGTCCGACAGTTTTCCGAGTTCCTCTGAAAGATCGTCCCCTTCCGAGATATCAACAGAAGTCGTTTCGAATGATTTCCAGAAATTCAAGAGAAAAAAACAACGCAACGGAAATTTGTTTATCTTGAAACTTGAAGAAATGGTTGCAATTTCGTTGGAAACAGAGTATCACAGTGGAATCACGATCGTTGTCTCGATCGTTGCTCGATCACTAGCAACTTCGGCGACGTTAACTCAGTTTCAGATGACATCAGACATTTTTGGATCGTGGTTCGAGCTTGGTCTTTGATCACTGCGATCTTTCTTAAGCTTGATCCTCATTCAAGATCTTAAAGACGTTCCAGTAGAAATGATCTGGCAGGCGGCTTGAATGTTGTCTGTCAGTTTGTGACGTTAATGGATGACAATGGTACGTTTTTTTATGGTATTGAGTGAAGCATTTCTCTCCCTCTGCATCATGATGTGATATGGGTGGCGCTGCAGTTGGAGGCGGACCTGGGTACCTACCCATTACGGCACGATATAACGCTAATCCACCAAAAAACACTTATAGATTTGTTTTGCGTATAATCAACGATTTGATGTGGCAACACCTCTGGGCGGCAGTCCGCCACAGCCACCGCTTAGCTCGCGTATGGGGCATTTGCCCATAATTGCCCGACTGCAGCCGATCACCGAACAATGTGGAAGCAGAGTCAAGGAAGTTCCATCGCAAACGAGTAAATAGCGTTAACTGATGAGGGGAGCTTCAGAAAGAAGACCTCTCCAAGGCACACAGTTATCGACTTCAGCTTTTTTCCATTCCGATGAACAGAAGCAGAATGGGGACAGAATGGGTGTTAAATTGGCTCCAAACGAACATTTTACGACGTCTACTTTTTGTCCATCAGTGCAGCTCCACCTCTTCCACACCGCTCTGCAACAGGCGCCACAAAAAATAAAACCGATTAAAGTTTGAGAAGGTCACTCGTTGCCAATTTCAAACGTGTACACACTAGACAACGCGGAGAATCACTTTATTGCGACACTTAAGATTACCTCTGAGCACACTAGCATCACTTGCCCCTCACATATCCACACGGCGTGCATACGAAATTATTTGATCACCCAGAAAAAAAATATATAAAAATACCCAATGTATTGCGTCAGCTGCGTAATTAAACAGAAATTCCCCGAAAAACTGTTGCAAACAATAAATGATAACACTTGTGCTGCATGCAAGTCTGTCGACTTAGTACGAGTCAAGTGATGGAATCGCGCACCCACGTATAATTTGTCGGGGAGTAAATGCATAAACTTTGCAAATAACTTTCTCTTATCTGTTTTGATAAAGCGATCAGAATTTATGACCACCATGTGCAGATAAGATGGATATGCGTGGAGGCGATGGAAAATGTTTGTTTTGATGCGTCATTGGATGTTGTCATGTTAGTAGACCGTCCTACTAGAATGCACGAATCGTCACGCAGATCTCTTCTACGACACCTCTGGTAAGCTTTTAGGCATGCAGTCGTGTCTGCATTTGAAAAGCTACCGGTCCCCGTAGCTATTTGCATTGATGTCCAATGTTCTTTAATTTGCATGTCCTGAGGGACCACTTTCGATCTAGCCTGCTCTGGTGGTTGTATGAAGTCTATCTTTTCAAATGTTTTTGACGTAGCTAGGGCAGCATTTATACATAACTCTGTGAAAAGCTTCGTTGCTTGACACTTATTGATGAGTCTTACTTACAAAATTCGGACCAAGTTGTCAAGCACTTTCTTGCCTACCTGCCTGGCCCGACGTAAAACTGACACATTGGAAGAATCTCTTGAGGAAACCTCTGAAATCACTGACAAAGTCTTAGATTCTCCTGTTGTAAATAAGAAGGCGGCGGATGACATGTACAGATCGTGTATGGTACTAAATCGAGCAGTACATTCAGATCTGAGAGATACTTAGCACCTTATTTCAACTGATGGTTCTCGCTCGCAACACAGCACGGAATTATATTACTGCAAGCGAATAATATTCTTAGAGCGATCCCTTTTAAGCCTCGAGATCGTGTTCGTAAAATACTGCATGATAGTCTGTGGAATAGTTCTGACAATGCGGCTAGTGCTCCCCTACTGTTGGTGCCCTCAAATCGTTCAAACATCTGGGCAAGCATAAAGAAATGTACCGCGTGATCGTTCCAATGAATTTCTTAACTGTCCGCGACTTTTCTGTCATGGGAGCGAATCCATATCGATTTTCATTTCACAACTGCACACCCAGATTTCATCGAAGGAGTTCGAACACTTCTGTAAGTCCAACAGACTAAACCTTGTAAGAACACCGTCGTTTCATTCCGCTTCGAACCGTTGTTGAGCACTTTGATAGCACATTGCTGCTGAGCACATGATGACTTGTAGAACAACACCAAATTCGGTCTCCCGATGGACGACGAACAATTCCATCGCAAATAGCACCATTTGTCGAAATTCATCTTCTATAAGGTTTGCCGAAGTGATCCAATGGAACGTTGGTGTTACTCCTTGGCACGATGACTTATTTAGTTAGAACCGCCAAATCCATTTTGATTCAATTAAGAACTAGACCAGATCAAGACACTTAAGTTTCATGACAGCAGAGAAAATGAAGGTTAAGGGTTCAAATTTCGACCGAAAAACCAGAAGTTCCAGCACTACACCTTCAGCGACTCGGAGTCCAAGTGCAGAAGTCACGACGAAAAGAAGATCGACTCGCACATGTTGTCCTGTTGTACGTTTCCAACATTAAGCATACCTCAAACATACCTCTGGAAGGTGTATTTAACCGATGGGGAGGAGTGATGATTATGTGACTGACAGAAATTACACATACCCTAAACTACAATACAAGCAGCATCGGTCAGTACAATTCATCTCCACATCATCTGCCAACACGCCTTTAATATCTATTTTTGATACCTACTGAATGTATAACTTAATTCGTGGGGTTTGCTAAGAGATGGCGTACCTTGCATTATTCCATTGGAACATGCATTGGAAAGTTACTGTCATTGTACGTCATTTCCATTAAAGCCGAAACAAGAATAATTCTTTTCACTGAAATACGTGCAACTTTATGCCTGAAAAAGTGTTTTTGCGGAGAGTTCTTCCTTATTTCCTAAATATGAAGAAAACTGCTGCCGAAAGTCATCGCATTTTGGTGGAAGCTTATAGTGAACATGCACTAGCGGAGTAGGAAGCTTGGAAGACGATGACCGTCCTGGGCAGCCAATAAAGTTAGCCAATTAAATGAAATTGCAACTAAGAAGTTTTTTTTGTCAGACACTACACCATCTCTTGCCTGTTGGACGCTATGACTGTCTCTTGATGCCGAAGATACAACTTTTGGGACCATATCGGCTAGAACTCAAGATACGATGCCATCTTCCGTTTCTGTTCTTTCACTGCAAGTAGGATCAACGAGGACCCGAGTAGCCACTATTTGTAGCAGAATCCATGGTACATACCGAGGTCCCAGGCTCACTGACGTTTGGAAGCATCTGGAATAGAGCTGCTTGCTCGATTCCCAACCTGGAAACGCGTATATTCCTGATTGGTTATAAGAACAGTTTCGTTTCTATGGGCAGTCAGTTCTAGGCCAGTATGTTTCAGGGATTTTATTTTTCAGCCACAGCTGCGGTTGTGATTTTTTTGCGTCATAGTATCCAATCGAAAGCACTATCGCACATTAGGTTCAACAAGAGGGGTCCGAGGATCGATTCCTGCATAACTCCAGCACCACGGCAGACTGTTGTTTACGACTCTTCAGCGTCGTCAGAACTGAAGGGCGGTAGGTAGACACCCAGCCGCAGTATGTCTTAAAGACACAGACGCACATCGTGATTCGAGATCAACGTTTAAGCTCCTCCACTGTCCCTCTGCCGATTAATGACTCCTTAAGTCCCCAACTCCATTCCCTTCAAAAACACCAACCGAGGTCAAGTACTTTCACAACCTTTCCAGAGCCAAATGCACACTCCACGCCCATGTCTTCAACAGTTAGCCTTGCGTCTTGAGCAAAGCCATTGACACATCAAAAGCCAGCCCGAGCAAGAAGAAGTACTTTCAAATCAAGCAACTCGGCCACTTTCGAGCACTTCTTCGAGCTTCCAGTAGGTCGACCTTGTGTCGCCTCTTAGATCTCTTGCACCACACGAGGTGCCAGACCATACCTGCGCTCAAGTGTCCGCTTTATTCTCGCCCGACAAGCCAACCGTTCACCGATCATGACACAGCCCACATAAACATGCCACCGTTGGCTGTTTGAGACACTTAAATTGGATTTCTTTCCCAGCGGGCTGAGGTAAAAGTGCAAAGAGAAAAAGCAACTCTCTTTGGGGTCAAGCCGGACGATGGCCAACGGTCGCAGAGTGGTCCCGTGTGTGCGGTGCGAAATTGCACGACCGCCCTCCCACAGCTGCTGCTAAACGCCTTAAGTGCGCTAATTTGGGTCAGAAGCCTCACACTCGGGCGTTCGCTACAAGGTCTCGCTGTGCCTGCACTGACGTTCAACTAACACCCGACGCATCTTCACGGCGCCGTGCGGTGAGTCAATGATCGACTGTTGGTTGGAGAGGGGGAGCAGCTGATTCACTACGAGAGGAGACAGTCACCGGTTTACACCGAAAAACCGGTCATCTTAGTCAGAAATCCGTTCTCGCTGTGATTAGGAGCGGCACCGCGGCAGCAAGATTTTCCACTAAGCGCCTTTGCGCGGCTGAACATCGCCTGAAGTCTATTTTTAGCGGCACATGGGGCCATGTCGGTGCGGCGCGCTCCCAATTGCCAGTCGATGCCCGGACTGAACTGGACTGGACTGTTCTTCTGTCAGCCGTAAAATAGAAAGTGCACGGCTCGTGAAAGTGGCCTTTATGAGTGTTTTGTTTGAGCGAACAATTCACTGCGATTGCGGTGCGCAATGGCCGGCAGCACGGAGAAACTGGCCGAATTCATCGCGGCAGACAAAGACGACCGATTATTCGTTCGATTTTTCGCATTCTCTGGGGGTTCTTTGTTCGCGAATTCTATGCAATTAGCAGTGTTTATGTAACTCGGTGCTAATGAATGACCAGTTTGCAGACACACACGGCGATTATCACATCAGCGTGATGAATTCGAAGCGAATTTTGAATCCACGATGGGGGAGGATGGAGTAATTGGAACAATGCCAAGCGATCGGGTGTTCATTGGGAGCGCGATTCCGAGGTGGGTTGCTTTTGTCAGCGTATGACAACTGATCGCTTAGCGAGTGGTATCAGTGTCGCAATGGTGGCTTGTTTGGGTGAACAGCCTTAGCGCAGCTCATCGGCTATCGTAGTCTAGTCCGTGATCGTGTTGAAGATTTGCTCGATTTTTCGGATGATTTTCGAACAAGATCTTTTTAATTTTTATGTAGATTGAAAATTTTGACATATTAAGGGGAGAATGGATAGTTTTGATCGAAGGAGTAAGTGCATCGAGAGCCTGTTTTTGACAAATGTGTGCCTCTAATTTCCAGTTGTATCGACTCTTGGCACTCGATTGAAAGAGAGGTCAGGTTAAGAGGTTTCAGGTTAAAGTCCAAGCAAATGTGGTCGGAGGAGGTGTCTGCGTTCACAAAAAGTGGAACACTGAGTGGATCGTGCTTGAGTTGGTTAGATTAACCACACCAGCAGCAGAGCACAGCCGATACGGCGATGAGGACATAAATGCGGCTTCCAGGCAAAACTAAACTGAATGAGCTCTAGAGTCTAGACGAGGTCAAGATAAGAATATTGAGACAAGATGTCAAGCAAACTAGCTGGTGCACATGATGGTTGGTAGGACACATTCTCCACAGCATGATCAACTTGTCGCCGACTCATTTGGAAAGCACTCTTCTCGCTTCTTGCGATCTCTACGCGCGCTACGAGCACGCAAAATAACCAACATAACGATCTCTATCTCCTCGAGTTAACCGGCAAGAAGAGCCATAGATGCTATGGACATCTTGACTTCGAGGACTGTAAGGTTATGCAGACAAAGGCTGTCCTACCCCGTAATGGGTACCTAGTCACACTGGCATTCAAGGCAACGAAGAAGCAGACAGTCTCACAATGACGGGATCCGAGGTAGATGTTTCCCTGGCAATCCCTTACGCGTGCGCACGCCGCTCAGCTCTATAGGAAGAAAACAAGAAGACGAGGAGGTTCACAGGAAATGCAAAATCACAGCCAGCCATCAAACCAGCACTCCCCAACTGTGCGCTAACCCATCAAACTAACTTAAAAACCCAACGGAACGGCGACTAATTGCCTCACACCGGCCAACTGCACAGACCTAGTCACACACAACGTTCCAGATAACACACAGTTCCCGCTGTACTTTAATCCCTCGCAAGGCAATCGAAGTGTAGCCGCAATTCCACGGAAAACAATGTATTTTCTTGTAATCACTCTAAGCTCCGTCTGGGAACTTGTACTTGAAGAAACACGTGCGTCACGATATAAGAATGCCCGTCAATATGATTTCAATTAATCAGAAACAAAATGTACACTCAGCCAGTGGCCGATGGAGACGATAGCAAAACGGTGAGCACATCACGATCGAATGCAATCGTTTCCGCTGCAAACAGAGGTGACACCCCTCCCACCGCACTGATCGCGTCTTAATTACGCCTAGCTACCCGCAGACAGTCATCCGCGATTGAATAAACAATTGAATTACTCACCTGTCGCACTAGCACTCGCAAAGATCCGCACGTTCTAAGTCCGCTTGCGGACATAAACAAATGCCTGGCTTGTCAGCGATTGTTGTTGTCGCACATTCATTCGTGGCAATGCATCTCGAACGATAGGCCGAGTGATTGCGAGCGCGTGTGTGCGAGTGTGTGAGTGGGTGTAGGGCGTATGCGTCCTCATTCAGTTCGCCTTATCGCACAGTGAGTGCACTTCCCGGAAGTCAAGTGACAAAAATGCTCACATTTTCATTCAGCGGAGCTTTCTCTCTCTCTGGCTTTTAGAGCGGGGTTCGCACATCATTCCATTGCGAAGGTTCATTAGTCTCGGACCCAAAGTGAGCACCCCTAAGTCGGGCACTCGAAATTAACAACAATTAGCATTTTAATTGCATTTTGAAGCATGTAGCGTGGTCGTGTGCTGTTGGCCTGCTGCTGGATGCAAACAGATGTGGAGTTCCTCGCGCTTGTTCGTCGTCGCATCGAAGCATGGCCGGGGCGAGTGAGCGTAATTGAGTTTATATTTGCATGCACATTGTCAGTGACGAGGGTCTTGTCCTCATAGATGCATGACGTGCAGTGTGGTCGACAAGAGAGTGGACACTATGTGAGCACAGAGATGCGCGAGTCTATCTCAAACTGCGCCATGATGCTTCGAGTGCATTTTCAAACTGTTGGCTCTCCTTCTCCTGTGAGCTTGCAGTCTTCTGTAGAGGTCGCTTTTAAAAGTTTAACTGAACATTGACCGTGAAGGGCGTGACTTTGACAGGACATGTCGTAGAAATTCCAATTCATTCAGCGACACCAACGGAGGCATTAGCTGCCTCTGTCTGATCGTTCAGGTCTGACTAAACGATGCAAAAAGCACAGCGTGTGACTACCGAAGGTCAACGTGGTTTTTTCCTCTTTCTGTAATTCATTAATGAATACTGGTCGGGTAAATGACGAATGATTGCATAAAGGGGTAAGAAACGACTGAAGATGATGATTCAGCAATCAACACGTGCCCTTCCCTGTGGCGTTCTATGCCCAAGAATCATTTTACCTTGTTTTCAACCATTCGTAGCTCGAAGATTTGGTCAGAACGTCACCATAGGCAGCAACAACTTCGAGGTAGTAAAGGACTTAATCTACCTTGGCGCCCAAGTTAATAGTGCGAACAACATCAGTACCGAGATTAAAAGCAGAATAACTCTTGCCAACCACTGTTTCTTTGGGCTCAAGAGGCAATTGAGTAGTAGAGCCCTCTCTCGAAAGGCCAAACTCACATTATATAAGACCTTGATCATCCCTGTGCTGCTGTATGGCGCGGAAGCTTGGACTATCTCAAGAGCGGATGAAGCCCCCGGACTGTAGCGCCACAAGAAGAAGAAGAAGAAGAAGAAAAAGATTCGTGGCTCAATTTGATTGAATTTGACTTTCCCCGGAAACATTCCCACTGGGAGACTTTGGGTCTCGTTGAAGAACAGACATCATTGCTGTCAATTCAAAAACCTGAAGCCCTTTGATTATCATCTTGTTTACATCCACGATGACTTGGTCTTAAAAATTCCCTTCTGCTGGACGCCATCGAATCGCAATTTGTTTTGTTTCATTGTTGAAGTAAAGGATGGGACCAAACACACTCCCTTGTTGTATATCACTTTTAAGTAACTATTCCCACACAAGTGCCGAACCTGCAGAGACATCAATTGGGCGAATTTGCATCGAAACTTTCGAAGGACAAGATACACGGTGTGTCACAAGGACGCGAGTACCACGCGATCATAAGGATCTTTTGTATCCCCTTCTTTAGTCTAGGATTTAAGCTCTGTCTTCAGGAATTGTACAACTTTGTTAGGTGGGATTTCATTAAAGTCTGTCCATTTTATGGATGTTCTTTTTGCTGTTTTGCATCGTTGTCTGGCAAGGCTTGGGCAGTCTGCCAGTTTGTGGTCCATAGTTCCCCTATCTAGGCCACAGTGCCTACAGATTTCTCAGCTGAGAAATTCCATGCATCGTATTCTGTTAACATAGTGCAATCTTAGGTCACACATTTTTAGTGCTTCAGCTTCTTTATGTCGTTGGGAATGGCAGCTTTGTTCCATGAACGCCTTGAGTGGTATGCACCCTCTTGGCTGTTCCAAAACTTGTTGTTTATTATTATATACCTATTTATGTTAATGGAGGTTTGTAGGCAAGTTGTTAAATGCATAAAGGGGCGAGAGCTCAATGAAGGCTGTCAGAGTCCGTGCCTCGAATTTGTACAAGCCATTGTACAAGCCATTTAATGCATCCTTTTTCTCATGAATAGGTTCGAGCATGTGATACGGTCCACAAACTGTTCTCCTAAGCCCACATAAGACGCTAGACCTAAACGTAGAATCTACAGCCAGACAGAGGTGAAGGCTTGAATAAAACAAGTTTTTCATGTAGGCAAGTGCACCGACACACTACGCCACGGCGACTAAAAGTCAGTCCCTTCCAATGAAACAAACAAGTGGTTGGTATCTCAAGCACAGCATGTTTAATTTAATTGGCAACGTGTACTCGTCGCTATTTGAAAACCCATGAACAAAATAACTGTCTTTGCAAACTGATTAATTGTCATTTACAAAAGTATCCTTCAAGTCTCAACTGACAATTAATTAATCATCCTCTGCAGTGGCAAAGCCGATACTGTGTCACAAACTACTGGGGGGTGTTCGAAATAAAACGATTTGCGAAACTCATCAATTATATGTGTCAAAGCGAGGGACTGATCACATGGTCAATTGTGTTCAACATGTGTGGAGTAGACCCTTGTGGGATGCAATGAAGGCTCATTGTGCCCACCATGCAGAGAGACTTTAGGACACTTTCATTGATTAACCCTTTGACAGAACAAAACACTGAATTCATTAAGAACCAAATGAGTTGTAAGATTAATTTTCACAACTAGCCTCTAGGACTCTCTATGCTCTACATCGAATTGTCAACGATTCTCGTAGTCGACGGCGACGATTTGTACATGGCGTGTACATTCCTGTTCCGTACCCGATCGATAGCACGTTTTCATTTAAATGTACTCTCGGGTCTATGTTTATCAAAGTAAGCGTAGCATCAGCACACGTACCCAGCAGAGATTAATGGAGGGCAGAAATTCAGTCAGAGCTTCTCGTAGTCCATGCGAAATTGTCGACGTTTGTGAATTATAATCTAAGAGAGTGGTCGACTTCTCTAGGAGTATCGGATAATGCCTGAATACACATGCAATAGCGGCTCATTCTTAAATTTGACCACGATCACTGACTGTTGTAGATTAGCCAACAACGGCATTGCCAGGACATAGACTACAGGCGGCAAGGAGAGGAACACACAGTACACCAACTCGCCTTCGTCTAGGCAAACTTCTTCTACCTGAAACTCATGTTTATATCCGAGATCACTGACTGTTAAGGTTGGCTAAAACGGCATTTCCAGGACAGAGACTACAGAAAAAGGAGAGGAACAAACACGGTGCCCTGTGGTACACCAGCTCGCCTTAATCTAGACAAACTTCTTCAAACTGCAACTCATGTTTATATATCGAAAAATCCGACTTAATTGGAGTTGACCGCACATCTACATCGTCATTTTGGCTTCCGCTGCTTAGAGTCTAACTTTACATGTAGACAACTTTCCTAAGCAACACCATCTATTTGCAAGGATGGGTGCTTTATTATCCACAGTAGTTAACAGTAAGATTTCGTGCCAAATTTTGTCAAAATTAGGTCACGTTTGCGACTGAGGACTAGCCTACGATGTCCTATCCACGCTGCCACAGGCTTGAGAAAGCTCCAAGACACAATTTCTGTCAAAGTTTCTGCCCACAATGAAGGAGTGTTTACACTTCGTGCCCCGCAAAACATTTGCTCCAATAACACTCCTATTTTTGACAGCCACCTCGGCAATCATTGAAGAACATGACAAAAACGACAAGATGACACAATATTTGTATTCCCCAGATTGATCGGAAAAGTGAAAACGACAAAAGAAAATCCATTCGACGAAGAAGTCATCTCACTTTCAATCACATCCACATTGCAAAGACCTATCTCGAACGAAGAACTTTCTCTTGCCGAACAAACTGTCAAAACATAACGACAACTTGCAACAAAACAGCATTGGACCCCTATTCAATTCATCATTTTCATTGAAGCGACAACAGAAACAGTGCGCGTTCATTGTACGGCTACAGTGCTCTGCACTTCAACTGGACAACATTTAATTAACTTGGCTAATGTTCAAGTTTGGTTTACAATAAAAGACCTCCTCCGAACAAAACAGAAATTTATGCGATGTGATGGTCACTCACTGCTCACCCTTCAAACATAATTCATTCAAAATGACAGCGAATAACTCACGGATAAAGAATATTTCACTTTTGAATTTACAATTGGGATGGGATTTTTGTTTTTTTTGACATTTTCTGATCGTGTCGCCGCACAACTGTAGGCGCCCTCGCCAAACAAGCCCCTCCGTGCGGACGCGCATATCGTTGACGGATAAACATAAACGTGCCACCCTTTTAATGCAATCGTTGCAGAGAATCAAATGTCAAATGTCAAATGACAAATGACATCCAGCCAGAGATGACCGCCGATGACAGATGACAGTTCGATACGTCGTCGTCGTCGTCGTTGTCCATTCAAGAGTGCCCATTGTCTAGACTCAAGTCTGGCCTGTCATCTGTTGTTTTCTTTCCCCCTGGCCATCGGTGCACGAATGTTGTTCTTCCACTCGAATCATGACCTCAAAACTTTTGCAGGAAGTTGCGTGTGGAGACTGAATGCGTGTGCCGGTTCGTTGATTGTCGCTCTCGCTCACTTTTCACTGCATTCTACTACGTTCATTTCGTTAAGCCATTCATCATATTGTCACATCCGTTAGCTGTACATAATCACGAATTAAGATTCATTCTCTTTTCTTTTTATTTCGATTGTAATCATTCCTCTTTTTGTCTCGAAATGATGACTTTAGTGCTTCTTACAAGTGGTTTAATTGCGCGATGCATGGTGCGGGTTTTGAGCTGGGCTTTATCGATTTTTAAGTGCCTGTGTGTGCGCCCGCCTACGCCCTCACGACGCGCGGCATTCAATCAAATTTCGAAATGAAATTGTATATAGAATTGATATAAAACCGTAATTACTGTGTTAATTGTCAATTAGAACGTGGATTATTTTACTGTTACTCAGAAATTCAGAAATTTCATTGTAAAACTTTATTTATTGCTGCGCATTGAATGCTGCCACAGATGATGGCTCGAGTACAGACTCCAAGTTTGAATGTTAATTTAATTAACTTGTTTCATTTGTTTTGTACTTGGCCGCATGCATGTGTGCGTAAGCGCCGCGTTGCGTGATTCATTATTCAATTAAATCTCCTTGTGTGTGGTTGAAGTTGTTGTTTTTTTCTATTTTTCAAGACAAGGAAACGACTCTGTCTCAAAGCGCGTCTTGTGACACGAGAGACAAGAAAACCTGTTTATACAGGTTGTCTAGCAGACAGTCGTTGAACTATTTACTTTTCATGTTTGTTTGCTTTTTTTCTGTTTTTTTTTTTTTTGTAGATACTCACTATTAGATGAAAGTGTATTCCAGTCATTTTGACGTATGAGCTGTCAGTTGTCATGCACTAAATGTCAGAATCTCTACGAAATGACATAAATCTTGCATGACTTGTGACTAATTACGGAGAATGGGGCAGTTTTTGACAGTTTTCTGATGAATCATTGTTCGAGGTTTGTCCAAGTTTTTCTGACTAAACAGTGGCTATTCTGTGAGATTCCAGAATGTATTTGTCTGACTAAGCGGTGACTACTCTCTGGGGTGTCACAATGCTATAAAGATGCTTTAAGTGATCTCAAATGAGGCATCAAAAAGCACATACGCATGGCGCTCTGAATGCATAGCGAATCAGCATTTAATTATACGTCCAATGGGAAGACTTTACAGCTCTCGAGAGAACTATCTCGGATAAGAATTTTCGTGATAAACTCCGTAGGGGGCGAATACGCGGCATAAGGATCCATACCAGCTGGAATACCGCTGGAGTATGTTCTTGGGCCTCCCTTTAAACATCAAAGGAAACTTATTTTGCCCTCTTGCTGCCAATAATGTCGAAGTGTGCTTCGGAAAAACCACATCAAAACTAGAATTATTCTATAGTATCTCCTTTCGGAAAGGAAGAATACGAATGCAGGTATCTTTCAATAGTCACCAGTCTCAGTCTCTCTCTCACCAGTCTTAAATAGTTACCAGTCTCAACAACAGGTTAGTGACTGTTAAAAGTCTCCTGGATTCGTATTCTTCATTTCCGAAGGAAAATAGACTAGACTAGTTCTCGTTTGACATGAGGACCGAATCAGGCTGCCTACCTTCATAGGGATTTAAAGCAAAAAGCTGTCTACCTTGTGTGGCACAACAGATCCGAATAGACGTGTCCCTAGCACGATCTGTAACAAGGTGCTGTTGCACACCCCAATGGTTAAGATTAATTTCACCACACCAGCGACAAGCTAGGAATCTACATTCATAAGTCCTAAACTGTAATGTCCACAGGACAACAGCTACAACGCTGATTGACAAACTTCACCTAGCCCAATGGAGCAATGAGTCTTAAGGGTGTCTCGGGCTACCCAAACGACTAATGGGGTCTCCTGTAAGCAAATCCAGACGGAGACAGACTTAGGCTCAACAAGGAAGGTAAAAAGATTGCCAATGCGCTCTCTTACTGGCCTCTGCTGTCTGAAGTACCTACGACCTTAACAAGACTTACAGAAAATCACTACAAAGAGTCTACTAACTTCCACGTCGATTCACTAAATCACTTTGGATCGCGGTAGCGTTGCTTCTACGACATTTGTTGTACAAGTGGACCAAAATGACACAGTATCCAGTGACAGGCGACGATAAAAATTCTGACAGTCGACCTGCTGTATTGTGTTCATTTCGTAGTGAGGTGCTAGCAAACCACGCTAGGTGAGATCAGTCGTTTCAAGCAGGTCTCCTTGTATAAAGTGACCGTATGGGTATCCCAGATAGGAGCATCTTACACAACTCATGCCACCATCTCTTTCGACTTACTGAACATGCTCAAAAAATGGTTCTAAAGTAGGGTGTTCTCTCTAGTCACGAGACAACACGAGTGGTTTCTGTTGAATCCAATCAGATGAAAGTGTATTCCAGTCATTTTGACATATGAGCTGTCAGTTGTCATGCACTAAATGTCAGAATCTCTACGAAATGATATAAATCTTGGATGACTTGTTACTAATTACAGAGAATGGCCCAGTTTTTGACAGTTTTCTGATGAAATCATGAGAAATCGAGCTTTGCCCAAGTTTTTCTAACTGAACACGGTATGTATTCACACAATTTTCAGCACAAAAACCTCGTCGTCGGTTAATTGTGTCTTTATGAGCTTTAAAGGCAAAATGTACTACAAACGTGGCAGCATTGAGAGTACAGTCTGTCTTCTTTGATTGCCGCTACAGTCCGGGGTGGACCTGGGCCTCCAACAACATGCCCCCACAGTCAGCACGATCTTTCGCCAGCTGCTTCCAGCTGCGCATACCAAGTCAGTTGAGGACCTTTTCCACTTGTGTGCGCCATCTCGTGCGAGGACGTCCTCTGTTGCGCTGTCCCAATGGCTCGGTATCGAAGACATTTACAGTCTGTCGCTGGTTTGTTGATCCACGCGTTTTCTCTCCATATTTAGAGACGCAACAATAAAAAACGACAATGCAATGAAGAACTCAAAAATAAAAAAACACATTCTTTGAGTTTCTTTCACAAGCGCGGGTGATTATTTTGACGTTCTTAATGCTCGCAGGTTGACTCTATACGACTCCATACGTGTACACTGGACGCCAATGTCTTCGTTCATTCACCGTACATTGCAAGCAATTCAATTAACGCAAGAGCCACAACCAACTGACCATAAACAGTGAGTAGATTATAGTACTCAGGTTTTATAGCTCTCTCGATAAAGAGGACCACCATTTTGGGACACAAATGGATTTGAATAACTTCGCATATAAAGGGAATGATCATTACGGGCATACTGAACCTGGTGCACTGTGTAAATGGGATTGGTAGGAAATAGATATATTTGAGTGGCTGTCTAAGGGACAGGGATGACGTGGTCAATTTTTACATGGCGGGACAAGGTTTAAGGTAAAAGCTAAAGGTGGGTGCAATATATTTTTTGGTATTGTAGGTTTGCTGCCAGAAGCTTCTCGTCACAATTGGTTCACAGCGCTGAACTGCGATTTCCAGAAGATCTGCTGGTGGAACACCACAAGATACAACTGTCCATCTCTCTCCTACAAGAGCTGAAGGGGAGACACTCCAGAGAACGTCACCTACTTCTGCCAAATACCAGACGAAACCAATCATTGTTCCAGAAAACCTCAATACGGTTTCACTCGTCCGCATCGACAGTAGGCAGCCTCCGCTGAAGCCTCTGTACGTTGGTCCTTATCCACTACTGGATGAACAGCGACTCTTGTACAAGTTGGCTATGCCGACTAAGGATGCATACGTCTCGACACAACGTCCAGAACCAGGTTATCAACTTGAGGATTCGGATAAGCCGACGCCCACTGCAGGCAAGACTCATACAACACGTTCGGCAAATCGCCTGTGCGCTACATCCACCGAACTTCATCTGCGAACATAGTCACAAGAAGAGTTTCCACACGTATAAGGCACTTTTTGACCAGACATCTGTCAGTGACAACGGTCTTTTTCTTGGTTAATAATGTACATATGTATTAATGTTCTTTGAAAAAGGTAGGATCGAGTGTTTCAATTCGCTACAGTATCAAAACTCCCACCTAGACACCAACCAATGTGCAGTAGCAAAAGTGGACTTAGCACAGATCCATGTGGTTGGCCTTGCTATCGCACGATGTCAACACGACAGTGGAGAGACTTTGATCTCAAATCGAATACATTGCTTGCTTCAAGATGTTTCAAGATTGCTCTCTAAAGAGTTTACGAATATACTTACGTGTCTGGGGTCAAGACGCAGCACCGCCCGAAGGTATTGAGAGGGAGAGAAAGATAGGTATCTTTGCACATTGTGAGAAATAGTGGGCTGTGATCTGCTACCGAAAGCAGACTTAAGGGTAAACTGAGGTGCATTAGTAGCAAAACGGGTATTGAGAATGAATTCAAGGAGAGTAGGAAGGCAGTTGGCTAGCTCACTCGACCCTCGTTTCTTAAAAACACTAATAAAGAAGACACGGTACGAGCGAGTCTAATTAGTCGTGATATTGTCGTCTTCTATTAGTTTTATCACTCGCTTTTGCATTCTGTCTAGTAGGAGCAGCGTTGTCCTTGGAGGCACCAAACCACATATGAGCGTTGCACTTAAGCTAAGGGCGAATAAGCCAAATCAGAGGGAGTGAAATATTTCTAGGGAAAACCTTTGCATTTCGCAGCATTTTTGACGACCTCGAATAATGTTGTGTTGATACACATATCCAAGGATTGAAAGTTTTCCGGTTCCATCAATACAAGCGCCATTCGTGGATGATTGTCAGGGGTTCGCGGCTTTAGTGACAGCAGGCAGCATTGAGTTCAATTCCACTCTATTGTTTCTAACCCAGTTAATTATGACGATCGGAATTCAATGTGCTTGGCATACGCTGACGTACCAATACTTCGACTGAAGGGCAGGATCCTGAGCCATGGAACGAATATGAGAAGATGAGGGTGCTACCATCAGCGAAGGGGTTTATTGGACTGGAAGTATCAGGCAGGAGATCATTAAAAAATCAAAGAAAGTGTATGGCAGGCAGAATACCGCTTTGAGGGACTTCTTCTTCTTTGTGTGGCGCTACAGTCCGGGGTGGACCTGGTCCTCAACCAACATGCCTCTCCAACTAGCGGGATCTCTGGCTAGCTGTCTTCATTTCGCACACCAAGTTGGTTGAGGTCCCTTCCACTTGGGTGCGCCACTTTAAACGCGGGCGCCCTTTGTTGCGTTGCCCGATCGGTTCGGATTCGAAGATCGCCTTGAGGGACACCAGCATTTATTTGTGGATATCAGACTTGGACCTATGCAAAACAACCTGAATTGAACGGTTCGAAAGGTAGACGAGAATCGTTGGCTTGATGACAAACTAGGTCCAATGCCTTGGAAATACCAAGCGAACGCCTATAATGAACAAAGATTGGTTCCACTCTTCGTTGAGATAAGCTTTCAAGTCTCCAGTGGACCTGTTGCAGAAAAAGTTCGTACGTCATTTAGTAAGAATGTTCTTACTTCCTATTCATCTGCCTTCTTCCTCTTTCCAAAACATTTCAACGACCCACGTTGTCACATACTTGTATAAAGCTTTGCTGAAGACAAAAAGGGACATCCTCATTTCTCTTCGCGGAGACTGTCTTAGATGGCTTCCATGCGGCAGGGTTAGTGGACTCAGACGTCGAAGATCAGTGAATGAAACCCCGGTACGAAAACCTACCATTCTCTTCGCCATTCTCTGAAGTCGCTGACAACGAGATGAGAAGCCGTAAGCGAGTGCCACGCAGGCAACGGGTAGCAGGAACGAATGTCTCCTTAGTCTAACTCAAGACATTTCCGAACTCTAAACTCGACCGATGACGCTCAGGCGACGGCCGCCTCTCGATCAGTCTCGTCGCGCTCACCGCTGATCACCACTCGCACAGAGCCATGCATCTAGCGATGGTTTCTTATTCGATCTTTATTCAGACGATCGCTGCATCCTCTCATAAGTCTTTGAAAAAGTAAAAGTCATAAAAACATCGCAGTGAGGGTCAACACTTGACTTCATTCTCATGACTCAGAGTGTAGACAAGAACCCACAACCATACAATTAAGAAACCCTGATCGTTAAACTACGCCTCCCTGCAACCACCTGGCTACAGCTGCGATCCAAGATAAATTATTATGCAAACGAATAAAATGGATTGGCCGCACGTGTCCAAAAAACCATCAAGCATCAATCAGCTTGCACATCACTCGCAAGACGCAACCACCTGCAGTTGGTTCGCCGCCTCGTTAAGTGACTCCCCCTCCAGCAAATACCCACTCAGTGCTCGAAGAGGGAAGGTGCAATTGCGTTGTTCCAACAGCATCCCGCACTGAAGCACAACAATTTATTACGCCAATCAAGCAATAATCCAGGAAACTCGCACTTCTAAGTTCACCACAAAGCACTACACTCTCTCTCTCGGTGCAGCTGCATCACGGGAACGAATGCAACTTCCGGAGCAGTCCACAAGACGAAACAAAGGACCCACCATTCCGTTCAATGTAAATTTCAATTAATCAAGCAACCTTCCTTCCAGCAGCGCAGCGCGGACGATGATTCAGCGTCTAAATTGAAATTGGCAAGCTCCAGCCCAAAACGGAAAGGAGATAAACATCTCAGCAGTATTAAACTCGAACCGAGTCCGAAGCCGACGGGTTCCACTTAAATGCGATCACTTGGGTGTGCAGCAGAGCTCGCAGTGAATGCCGCGGGGTGGAGGTAGCGCGAACTTCGCGCAGACCGTCGAACTGACTGACTGAAGAAGATGCACATGAGTGGGCACGGGAGTCTTTTTTTTCCGCCGCGCGGGGCCCGAGCTGGGATGGGTATCGACGTCGGCACTTAGGATCCAATCCGATCCAACGGGATGCGATGCAATGTCGGGACGGTGATTATTTAAATTTTCGATGAATATTCAGCGATTCTTTGGGTGCAGTCGTGAGTCGCGGTCGACTGGGGAACAATGGGCGTGCTCGGGGTGTGCTCGGTGAGTGCAGTAGGTGCCTTGTCTCCGGTCTCGGGGTGTGTTAGAATCAATTTGTTGTGACTCCTTCGAGTGAAAAAATCGCGATTAGGCACTTCTGCCGGGGCAACGTTTAACAGCGCGAAGTGATTGAAGACTGGATAGCGCAGTGCAGCAACTATGGCATGCTTTATGGAGTTGCTTTGTTCGCAGTTCGATGGATGACAGTTTATCTAATTCACGATTTGTTTATTCACAGAGCCACCAAATAAATGCGAACTGATGGTGTCTTGTCTTCACTGGGAGCGTGAGTGAGAGTGAGGGAGAGAGCGATTATTGATTTCCGCTTCTCCTCGAAGCAGGACGTCGAGATCGAAAGAAAACCGAGTTTGGAAGGCAGGGTCTTATTTCGGTACGCATTGAAAAAACACAGTTCTGGTCTTCGCCAACTCTACTTGTGCTACTGGTACGCGTCAACAACTGTCAGACAGGCGCCCGCGCTGTAGGAACACCGTTGCGTCTTAATTTCTCACTTGAAAGCCACAAAAATACCGCTGAATGACAAAAATGGACAACGTCCTGTTGCGAAATAAAGTCGAAACGGGCTGTTATTTCGAGCGCCCTGTCGAAATGCCTTCTCAACTAGGTCCAGTCATATCTTACCGTGAACAGGAACGTTTGTTTACCAACAAATCTTGTATAAATCCATCCCTACTTTTCATTTCAATAAGTGATTGGTTACAGAATGGTTTGTTGAATGTAGAAGATTATATAAATCTAGGGGAGGTTATGGGAGGTTTTTAATAAGCGAAACTGGAACACTTAGTCTCAAATGACTAAATAACGCTGTTTCCTCAGAACTTGACAGCAGTCTATTAAAAGATGACAGTTGACTAGAGTTGTCTTGCATCTTGTGTTACCGAGCGGGACATTCAAACAGTCTCTATCACCCCCCGGGAGTGATCAGACGCGCGTGGATGACTAGAGAGTGATCCGATTGAGAAAGGAAATGACAATGCGTTCAAATTAACTCCAGAGAAGTTTATAATGACAGACAA
The DNA here is from genome assembly GCA_916610145.1 of Eristalis arbustorum. Classification (NCBI taxonomy): domain Eukaryota; kingdom Metazoa; phylum Arthropoda; class Insecta; order Diptera; family Syrphidae; genus Eristalis; species Eristalis arbustorum. The sequence goes on along the minus strand of OU744316.1, from coordinate 63,295,087 downwards.
TCGTGCTGAGCAAAAATGCGTGACTTCAAAGTTGCCAAATCCCCGCAATCTTACTTAACACGACCGCGACGACCTCCCCTCAAAACTCTTATCGAAGATCCGAAAATTATGAAATATGCACCGACCGCGCGGCATTTGATATGAAACAAGCGACAATCCAACCACCATAAACGTAAGCGGTGGTGATTCATTATCAAAATCGCACCTAAACGTATGCGAAAGCCATTCAACTCGACCTTTACCCATTTCGGCGTCGCCAAGTCTCACAAAAGCCTCACACACGCCTGGCCACTTCCAAGTTCACCAGCGGTACGGGTAAACAAAAGGAACTGCTTTGCAAAACATGTCACATATCGCTGCTCCATCGCCCACCAGTTCATTCTTTGTCTCTCCTTTGTTGTCTCCTTCGTTTCACCAAAACCAAATACTTCCACGTAAGGTTCACGAGAAAAAAGAAAGAAAACAATCATCGTCACTCGAAACAAAGATTAAGACAATTCATTCTTGAATTTGGTCGCACCGGTGACTCTCAGCTGCTGCCCGGCATAATGAGCTCGGGCGGGAATGACCTCGGCGATGGGGAAACGCCGCGTACATATTCTGTTGCGGCCGCGCTTTGTTGGGGCAGTCAGTGCGTTGTGTCCCAGATAATGCGAAACGCACACTGCACGAGGTTATTGACTCAATGCGGTTGGGGGAGGCCAAGGCGGCGAAAATGTTTACAGAATATTCGTGGAAATGCCAGACAAATCGAGATACGAGTGCATAGATAAGTATGGACTGGCTCTTACCAAGAAGTGGGTGCGTGTGCCTACGGTTTATGGGCCTCGAATGTGTGCACTCACCTGAAAAGAAATGAAGATGAAAAAATGATTAACTGTTTCAGAGGTAAGTGAATTGGAAAAAAATGTAAATTTAAGTGTGGCAGGCTAAAGGTTCTGTATTTGGGCCACTGAGCCTCGATTTGTGCAACTTGAGAGAGTCGTTGAATGAGGAAGAGTCAGTCAAATCAATATTATGGATTAGGTGCAGACATTCGGTGGAATTGTTGGTCCGTATTGTTTCACTTTACCATCAATAGCATCGACACCTGGTGTCATGGCGGGTTGAATCGAGAGTATTTGAATCAAAATCCTGGGATTTAATCGCGTAACTATTGCGACCACTATCCTCCATTCGATTCTCTCCAGTGATATCATCGATGATTTTCTATCGATCGCATCGTTAGTCGATAAATTTCGTTCGATTGATATCACTTTGGGTACTGAGTACTGAGTTAGACTCAGTCGACTGAGAATCGTGCTAATTGTGAATGAAAAACATGCATGTGCTAGTTGGTATAATTCGGACAGCTATTCCTATCAAATCAAATCCCAATTCGTGTTTGCATAGACCTGAGGAGAACAGGAATATTAGAGAGAGACTGACTTAATATTAGCAATAATATGGGTGGCGCTACAGCCAGTAGGGGGCCAGGGCCTAGCTTCTCAGCAACCACTCGTGTTGTGCGTGCTATTGTTCTCTCACGAGTGGAAGGGACCTAGTGGTGGCCCGTGGCGTTGTGGGTATGTGCGTCGACCCCAACCTCGACGTCGTAGGTTCGATTCCAGCTCTAAGCGACAAAAATAAATTTCACTAGCCCACCTCTTTCGAGTCACTGACAATGCTCAAAGAGTGTTTCCTGTCTAGAGAAAGCTTCTCAAACTTTGCCGTTCGGATTCGACATTAAACTGAGAGACTGACTTGTGAGGTTCAATAAGTTAGAGGGAGATGGTAAGCAAGATGTTCGATTTGCCGGTACAATGTGCGATAAAAATGATCGACAAATATCGATATTCACAATAGTAGACCTGGTCGACAGTCGTGAACTATCAACTATCACTTAAAAATCGACACTCGCAATAAGGGCGTATATTTAAATTAAAAAATTTAAAAAAATGTCTGGGATCAAGTGATATTTACTGATGGTGTAAGGAAGCCAGACACTGCACTTAAAGCAAATGACTTAACCCCTACAGTAAAGCATTGCAAAGGCAATGTAATGTGGTGGGGATGTATGTTGAAGAGGTCCTCTTCCGGCGTTGGAAATCTAGTTTTTATTGAATCAACTATCAACAAATATGAATACTTGAATATTCTTAAAGTGCGAAAAAATTGGCCTCGGCAATACATTCATATTGCAACAGGATAACCCCAAGCACACATCTTTTCTGCTAAAAGAATGGTTGCTATAGAATGTTAAAGAACGGATTGAAAACACTGCTCAGTCAGCAGACTTTAATCCAGCTAAGCACCTTGGGGTCTAGAAAGAAAGATCCGAGACCGCTCAATTTCAAGTAAGACTGACTTGAGGACCATCTTATTTGATGAGTGGCACAAAATTTCTCCAGCCAAGTGTACGGAGACTTCTTTTGCAAGTTCTTAATCGTATCAGTCCCTCTAAAGAGTGATTTTTTAGCTATTATCTTTTTGGCAACACCGGTTTCAACATCTGACTCAAGATTCGTGTTTTGTTTTACTGTCAAACATCTTCTGCTTAGTCTATAATTTAACCGTGAATCGTCTTACAAACGAACGACGCTTGCAAATCATTGAATTTTATTATCAAAATGCGTGCTCTGTTAAGAAAGTTCATCGCGCGCTTCTTCCGAAAAATTGTGTTCAGCGACGAAGCTCATTTCTGGCTCGATGGTTACGTAATTGAGCAGTATTGTCGATTTTGGAGTGAATATCAGCCAGAAGCATTGCAAGAGCTACCAATATATCCAGTAAAAGTCACAGTTTGATGCGGTTCATGGGCTGGTGGCATCATTGAACCGTACTTCTTCAAAGATGATGCGAATCGTAACGTAACTATGAATGGTGAGCGCTACCATGAGATGATATCCAACTTTTTTTTGCCCAAAATACAAGAGCTTGACTTGCATGACATGTGGTTTCAACAAGACAGTACCACATGCCACACAGCACGCGCAACAATGGACTTATTGAGAGGCGAGTTCAGTGAACAAAGGCGATTTAATGCCTTTAGACTATTTTTTTGTGAGGCTTTGTTAAAGCGCATGGCTATACAGACAAGCCCGCTTCAATTGACACATTGGTAGACAACATTGAAGCATTTATTCGTAAGATACCGCCCATTTGAGGCGCAGTCGAGGTCAACATTTGCATGAAATAATCTTCAAACATTAAATTATATGGACCGTACTATCGACTCAAATAAAGATTTCAAGCATTTTTGTGAATTTTATGTGTTTTTGTTGACAAACTTTGCAATAGCTTTTAAAAAATCACCCTTTATATGGCGCGGAGGCATGGACTTTTTCAAAAGAGGATGAAGCTGCTCTTTGTTGCTTCGAGAGGAAATTTCTTCGTATGATTTTCGGTCCCGTCTGCATAGCTGGTGAGTGGAGGAGGAGATATAAAGATGATATGGGCTGTTCAGCGACATCGGCTTAGCCAGAAGAGCAAAAATCCAACTATTGAGATGGCTAGGTCATGTAGAGCGGATGGAAACCAATGCTCCGGCCCCAAAGAGTCTTCGAATCCACCTCCGAGGGACGGCGCAGTATAGGAAGATCGCGACTCATGTGGACCACGCAAACGGAAAAGAACCACAAGCAACTATGCGTGCAAAATATGAACAAAACAGGGTTTGTGATTGAAAACAAACAAGACTCTAATGACAAGACGAAATGAGAACACACTAACTCAACAAGCGAATGTTCATGCATGTGAGGATATTGTTGAAATATGTGCTTCATAAATTTGCGTGCTTACTGCTCCCTCAGAAACCGTGTCCATTGGTGGCCTAATTTGAACAACTTTTTAAGTGGAATCCATCACTTAAGTTACACACGACACTTAAGCTCACTGTAAAATCGGGCATTTGTCTTAGACCTTGCAGAGTACTTTTCGACTGTCATTTAAGCGAAGACGAAAACATTGCAACTTCACAGCCGCTCACAATCACTTTCTAAACAATAATCACCAAATAACCAAGAATTACAGAGAAGTGAAAGGAAATAATTAGTTGACTTTGAACTTGTTTCGTCACGCCACACAATTTACAACAAAAAAAAGAAATGCTTCATATGAACCCAATGGAATTGTACCTTCCGCTATTTAAGGTACTTATATCAAATTGTTACTTTTTAGAAAATAGACTGTAGTCTAGGTTTTCGATTCAATTCTCTAATCTGCGATGAGGCGAAGCGGGTGAGATGAGACAGAGTTTGGTGATTTACGAAACAGTGTAGAGGTTCTGTCATGGCTTAAAAACAATGTGATGTCAAAAAGGGATATCACCATCTGTTCCGATAGTCAGGCCGGCATAAAATCAATGGACAATGTCATGTTCTACTCAAAAACAACCCTTAATTGCAGGCTGTCTCTTAACGAGATGGCCGAGCGTTTCAACATTTACCTCATGTGGGTGCCGGGACACTGTGACATACCAGGCAACTGCAAAGCCGACGAACTCTCTAGATGTGGTACAACCTCATCAATATCGATAGCAGGGGTACCGCCTTCCATGCCGATCGCTACAGCTTACCATCTTCTTAACTAAAGCCACTTATGACAAATGGCACCACCTGCCTTAAACCAAAGGAAATCTATACATCGTGTAACCTAAAACCGTCACTCAGTCTACTTGGACTCAGCAAGCCCTCATTAAGGACCCTCATTGGAGTCATAGCCGGGCACTGTGTAATTGGCACTCATGCTCGCAGGATGGGTGCTCCATATAATGATGTTTGCAGAAGCTGCATGGATGAAGAGGAGGAAGAGAATACTCATCACCTTCTCTGCTCCTGCAGTGCTCTTGCCAGTCGTAGGTTCCTGCACCTAGGAGCCTATTACTTCAGCGGCCGTAACGAGCTAAAAAGTGCCAGCATTGGCCAACTAAATCGTTTCATTAGCAACACCAACTGGTTCCAGCGTTAGGAGAAGTCAATCCGCGTGGTATCACAATGGGCCTACTCTGGCCTAAGTGTGACTGCTCTGCAGCAGTCAGCCACTAATACCTAACCTAACCTAACCTACGAAACAGTGTTCCGTTATAAGCACAAGTGGCCAGCCTCAAGATGACCAGTCCGTCGTCTGTCCAATTGAGTCCTTCGATTGAGATTTCGTTCTTATCCTCTTGCAGATCAAATGTTAACAACTTTCTTTTGTTTTTTCCAACAAGTCTGTACCCTCACCCGATGGAAGAGTTTTCCTACAATTCACTTAAAAGCAAAGTCGCTTTAACAGTGCGAAAGGCGTACATGAGTCACACCACACCTAAGTTTTCATTTTCCAAAGCAATCCATCAGAAATCTCACGCACCAAACGATTAAAAGAACAATCCCCTAATTTCCCCCCACTTTTCTGCACACAACTTCGGTGAAACTCTTCAACAATCCCAGGCACCGTCACCGCTGAGTACGCACAATTCTCCTCCCAAGAGTGCACCATAAACCCTAAACCAAGTCAGAAGAGGCGAAAAAAATAAACCTCTTATTCATAAACTTCTCACCATCCACAGAGTCAATTCCGCTCCAATTAGTGAACAAGTCGCTGCTGCGCCCAGAGTGCCCTCTTAACCCACGGAGGCAGTTACAAATCCATCGGAGCGCACGTTGTGCGAATGTAACCTTCGCTCGCTGAACTACAGGCCTGCGGATTAACTAACCAAAAAACTCAGCACGACAACGGGTCACCGCTAGGCATTGGCAAATCCCACCCGTTGCCGTCGCAGCAAACTGATCGCAATTGAGAGGTCCAACACTAATTAACCCCGCTTTGAATAACAGATTTTCGAAACTATCTGTCGCCGCTGCTGGGCGCATTAAAAGCGAGTGTATTCAATTTCTTTGGGTCACCCTGTGACAGATGAATGTGCACCCTTCTACATCCGTTCTAGATGGACACATCGTGCAAATTCTAATTATGCTCGCATGAGTCCGTGCGTGACTGTGTGAGGGGGTCTTGGGAGAAGTCGTCGATGCCGTCGTTGTCGTTTAATTTCTAAAGAGGATTACTATGAAAGGCGTTCATGTGATGTGTGCATCATTTGTGTGTACATGGGGTTAGGAGTTTAGTGGGCCCCGGGACTGAGCTAAAGTGATTCTCTGTTCGAGGGAGAATGGTGGACAAATGATGGGAAATGGAGAAGATGACTTATGAAACGTAGCGGACACGACGGTATTTGGGTCGACAGAGGCGATTGCATTTAGTGCTCCGACTGAACTGTGATTTGATTTTGAAAGTGACAATCCGGCGGAGCTGATGAAATGGCGCTCAATCACTTGGGACGGGCTTTGGGGGGTTTGCTGGGGTTAGTCATGCGTTCACTCGTATTTAGAAGGTGACTCAAACGAAATTAAGACATGAAGCACTTGGGCCAACACTCATAAAGGTGTTCTGGGACGAAGGCTGCTTCGAACTGGACTCTTTTGCGTATACACCGCACAGTGATGACCAGTCCTTCCTTTCCAGGCCCTACTCCGGTCACAATTTCTTCAGAAGTTCACTACAGTACTTGATATCGCGGAGATTCCTTTGCCACCAAATATGCTCGAATGTTGTGATCTGTGCGGCGTAATGTCAATTGGAGCTTCTTGCCTTAAAACACTCGATATCGTTGTGGTACAGCGAATTTGCCTTTGCACGCATTGAGGACATCTTTACTGGGGAAAGTAGCACGACTCTTTTTGATGCCCTTGTTGACGAATGAACTTCTGGGCCTCTTGGTCTCTCGGCTGATAGCTTATTGACAGTCCAGCGGCCAAAAAAGCATGCTAGATCCCAGATCGTAGAAATAGCCGACAATGAGGCAGCAGAAGAACTTGTCAAGGAAAGGGGACGAAATGGACAATCAAATGGATTCAACTGCCACCTCTGGCAGATACCAAGATGTAAGGGAATGATAATAATAAATCCCAGCATTAACAAACAAAAGGCGGAGCTCTGTAACCACGTGAGAGACAACTAGGGTGGTATGGCTCATTTTTTTGTACAGCAAGCTACAAAGGACATAGCCATCTGAAGTACCATCAAAGTTGGTCTGTCCCAAGACTTCAAATGCAGAGGATATGCAACGACGAGTGTAAGAAAGGCAGGGTAACTCTCACTATCTCTGTCACTGTTGGAATTGAGTCAGCAAGGAATTGGGCCTACAAAAAAAAAAAAAAAAACACAGACAACACAGACAGTGTCCAAAGCGAAGGTTACTGACAGCTTTATTAAGATCAGAGACAGGACATGGGGGAGAACGTGTTCGCAAGCAGATATTTAATTCAGCGTGCAGTTGTAAACATGGCAACGTCGCCCATATCCATGCAGTCAAACTGTTGAATTATGCAGATGTCATGCACATCAGCGAGCTTTCGAATGTACGCACCGATTGAACAACATGCGAAAGGACCTAACCTAAATGTCACAGAAAATGAAGGAAAAATCAGCTCCTGTGAGCTCCTAGCGGGCACCCGAGGTATAGCCCCCCTTGGCAGCCGATGCGAAGCAACTTGTGTCTACTCACCGTAAACTTGATGCGTAGATAATCCAATTTTAATAGCATTCGTATGAGAAACTCACGAGTTTCCTGTGCTGACTCACATTTTGAGTCACCCAACTGAATCTACCGGAACATTTTTCGCGTAAGAAAAAACGATGCACGGTCAATAGTTCATTCGTGAGATTCAAACAAATGATTCATCTGTCCCTTCACCCAGCTCCATCCACACGAATGCTGGGTTCGCTTCTAACGAACGTTGAATCCTCATTAGAATGCGCAATCCCCTGTCCATTCACCAGCCTCCGAGCGAGGCATTGACTGGCAATCAATCCCACTTATCTCAGCTACAGCCTGTCGGTGAAATTCCCATCAAACTATCGTTCATAAGTGGATAATTGTTTAAGTTTTCACAGAAATTCGCTAGTAGCAGTCTGATGCGGCAAAACATGCCGCACACCCCCCTCTCGGTGGTTTCTAATTAGCTTCAATTCAAGGCATTAAGTTTTCTTAATTGTTTTTAATTTGCGGCTAACAAAAGCGGTGCTCATTAGAAATCGATTAAATTCAACTTTCACGCACATGAGTGGATCTCCGAAACTCGGAATCACTTTTCCCTCTCGTGGCGGAAGAAAAAACAAACAGAACGGAAAAATTGTTGGAAGCAAATTCGCGCATTTCAGTTTATCAGTTTTTTTTTCGTCAAATGCTGCCGCGACGAGAAAGCGATCGATGAAGGAAGGCAACGGCAAGCAGTCGGCTCTGTTAATATTCATATTCGTATCGTTTGACTGAAGATAACGAGTTTATTTGTCCGTGATTTGTGGCATATTTTTTGAGAGATACTTCTTGCTTCATCGCCATCATGCTCCTCATCGTTGTCACCGCCGTCGCCGTCGTTGTCTATGGGGCCCCACGACGAACCGGTTGCATTTAAGCATGTTGACTGTTGAATCATTTTGTTTTTTTTTTTTTGTTTTCGTGCGGTTTTTGTACTAATCTCTCAGAAATGCGATGCTGGCGCGACGGAATCTTGCTGGCTGCTCGGAAGCGTGTTGTTTACATGAATTTTTAAAGACTTCATAAAAAAAATGTGTATCTTTTGTCGGGGTGTGCGCTGCGCGATAATGGGGTTTTTGTGCTGAAATTTTTCGATAAAATCGCGGCGTTTGTTTTTTTTTCTTGTTTGCCGGAAGGACAGCGATGAAGTTGTGAAAGGTGCCAGGCTGGTGTGCAGGTGATGAAATAAAAGCTTTGTTGGACGTCCTTGCGTTGGATCATTTAGATATTTCGATGGAATTGCTTTATTTTTTGTTCATGTTTTAGGTGGAAGTGCGAAGCTCTGGCTGGAGGATAACTTGTGCCTACTTTATCTCTTCAACTATAAATGCAGCTTACGTCAACTTACTGCTCTGTGCGACAAAAATAATGTTCACGGCCCCACCTCTTTCGAGTCACTGACTATGCTCAAAGAGTATTTTCTGTCTAGAAAAAAAAGCTTCTCAAACTTGGTCGTTCGGAGTCGACATAAAACTGTAGGTCCCTTCCACTCGTGTGAGAGCAATAGCACGCACAACACGAGTGGTTGCTGAGAAGCTAGGCCTTGACCCTCTATAGGCTGTAGCGCCACCCATATTATCATAAAGTCAAACTCTCAAAGAGTGCAATAAGCCTAGGCCTTAAACTTGATGCCAAACTCATGGAAGGAAAACACGCTGAACTGTGCATTTTCATACTGTGCGCACATTAGATAAAATGTGAGGTCTTAAACGACATGTGATATACTCTACAGCGTACTCTCTTCCAACGGCCACCCCTCATAAGCGGACACATTATTTTGTTCCGAAGGTGTGAACTTATGAGTAAGTTTGCTGTACGCTTTGCACCCATTTCACACAGTCATCCAAGGATGTGGCTGCCATTTTTTCTCAGAACAAAACCGATGGTTGCACTCCAGGCCATGCTCTGCCTCTCGTCTCTTTTTGGATGTTGCTTGATTTGTTTTATTGTGCCATTGAAGTGTTGATAGCTTAATACTAAGAACCACGAAACGTTCACTAAACTTTCAGCAGCTGGAGTCCACGAGACCAATTGTTTCTCATTGAACCACAGGCAATTTCCTTCAGGGCAGATTCAAAAGCATCGGAACCATGGCGAATATTGCGACCGACTTGGATGCACCATGAATAGTTCCGTGCAATGAGTCAGTTTGACATCTCATCTTGAGAACGTCCAATTCTTCCCATACTTTTGGAACCACAGGGCCGGAGCACATGTAATTGGCCAAACCAGGGAAGAATGGACGGCTTGAACCAGTCTTTGATTGGCCAAAACAATTTTATGGCGATCAACCCTTCTGCTCGAAACATTCTATGATCTTGACGAGGGGTCCACGTTGGAATGCACTCTTAAGTAGAAGTTAGTTAGGCCGTGTAGAAAGAGCATCAGTGACAACTAAAACTGGATGCAAAGCGCAGAACAGGTCCAGAACTCGCCTGGCTTGGGTATATTGGCAAGCGCACTGTGGCCAACGCTGATCATGGATGGAAGATGCTAATAGACTAGGCCATACGTACACAGGAACCTACAGCCTAAGCTCCTTGCTTGAAGGTTTCGTCAAGCTCAACTCTCGAGAAATAAGACAGCACGCTTTTAGCCGAAGCGAATCTAGGGAATATACTTCTAAAAATGCTAAGAGGACAAGGACGTTCCCCCTTTCAGTCAAATGTCGTCAGATTGTGAGTTGTTCCGGCAGACAGAGAGACAATTAACCTCAGTCTTTTCTAAGAGGCAACTCTATCGACCTGAGAAACACACGTCCCTTGTAGCAACATTTCTAGACAGGAGGATCAATTTCGAGTCAATAGTGGACTAAAAGAAAAAGAAGCATCTACGAAAATTCGAGCATTTTTTGAGCCACAAAATGAGGCCCTTAGGGCAATCTTATCGGCGGTCATGTAGAGAGCGAAGGAAGTAGCACTTTTATGATGAACTTAAGCTCCCTACACAACTGTGGTCAGATTCACCCAACGACCCCTCCATCTTCGGTGCCCACCTGTATTGCCCACTGCCAACGATTGGCACGAATAGCAATGAAAGAACTAAACGCCTTGCAACTGGCAACAATCCTGGCGCTTTGGATGTTACCAAAGAGGCCAACGCTTCGAAAAACAAGTCTGTCGGGGATAGACCTATTGGTCAATCCAGCCAGACAGACTACAGCAAAGAGATATGCGTTGAAAACTTAACTGATGCGCCACCAAGTTGGTACAGAAGAGCCTGCATCACGATGAAGACGGTTCGAGGGCGAAAACATAATTCACCCTCCGACTCCGGGCGAGGGTCTTAATATGTGCAGAAGATGAAGGTGGTGTACACAAGTGCTGAAGATGACCCTCGCCTCAACCTTGAGCAATTCTGCGCCATGACTTCCGGAGAAGCCTATTGAAGTGGATCAAAAGAACTCAATGGTCTAGTTCGGTCCACCACGGTCCAACACTGCATCATCTCTTAGCACACAACATCTGAAAAAGAAACCCCGTAGCACATGTCTAGTGTCATGTCTACCAAATGAATGGACGAGTTCTGAAAACATTTGAAGGAGTGCATGATTGACTGAACCGAATTGATTGATGGTCACAGATCTGAGTAACGAACGAAAGATATAAGTTAACATCGCGAATATTCAACATTCCAGAACAACAGCCTCAAATGACATAGCGTCCGTTCCCAGCACAAGCAATCGCTGACACAACGTCTGGACCACTTGACACCAGTGCATTCCACCACGTCCAGCGCGGTAACCCGATGGGAACCGTAGTCGACGCTGCGAGCGGGTATTTAAGGTAGTGTACGTATTATTCTAAGTTTTTCTAAGTTTGCCATTGTAAGGGGTAACTCTGCCCGAATAGAGTTGTGGAAAATACATTTGTTTTTTAAGTAAGTGCAATTTAAATGTATACCTCGCCATGACTGCACAATGTTCAACATTCAATGAATAAGACATCAAAAAGTTTTCGTCCAACAAACCTTCACGGTCACTCGCCCAAAACTCAATAAAGACCTAGATTAACCGAAGTCAATATAAAAGTCTCTCCGTAAACGAGCATCGGCTCCGCTGTCTGGAAACTTTCGAACAGCTGTCTAGTCATGGTCACATCCACGTGGCCGGCCACCTAATCACTTAACACAGAGACGGGCGCACATACATAAATCATGTACAATTCCAGTGTTTAAGGCAAGAAGTAAACCTCAGTTGCTGGTGGTACTTAAACAAGAAGAATATTGCTGACCACAGTCACACCCTGTTAATTTCAGTTCCATCCACCCGCACATGTGGCCGCGATACAGACGAGTGCGCGTCCTTCCCCCGCGAACATTTCCACATCCACATCCGAAATGGCAAGCTATGTGCTCCGGAAAGTATCCAAGGCATTAACTGTCGCCTCATTTATTCAATTTTTCTTTCCTTTTATCTCTCTCTCCCTCTCTCTCGCATTTCCTTCCTTCCTTCCTGATGATGAATGTACGCTCTTTTTGTGTGTTGTCCCATGACTCATCGTGCAGTTTCCCTGAATCGCTCGTTGTCCATGACTTTCGTCACAAAGTGCTATTCATCGATTTTTTTTTCTCTCTCTTCTCAAGTAAATGAACTGAGATAAAGGCGCCGCGCCGCGTCGCTTGACCCCTCGCACTATCGGGCATCTTAACGGTTTTGGACGGGATCCATCGGATCAAGGTCGTAAAACTCGTGAAGTGTATAAATTGCAAAAAACACGCGAGCAAACTGGCCGCTGCGCTGAGGTTCATTGAACTTTTAAGAGATCTTCAAATGTACACTGAACACAGCAAATGTCTCTCGCTCTGGCTCACCCTTCCAGTCTGACTCGCCTCCACCACACTCGATGTGTACAGAGATGTACATGTGTTTGCATGCTCTTTAGATACGAGTGCCGCTGCTGTTACACTTAGAGTGTGATGCAATTTCTGGGTGCATGTGTGCTGTATCTGCGCGGTCTGATAATGTTTATCTTTCACTTTGTGATTTATGAAGTTTGAGGAAACAGTTGAATGCATTGCGACACACATTCGATGGCTTGTTTGCTTTGAACTCCATTTGTATTTCGAACTGGCAATGTCACATACTGGCATAAGCACAGCCCTCGCATTCTGATTGTGTGGCTTCGTGATTAGAGACTGTACGGCAACGACCGAGTTCTTTGGATGGGGCTGAGCGATCATCTGGTACGCGGATTTGACGTTTCTGTTTCAAAACGCGTTTAGTTCATGAAATGTGTGGAGACTTTCTTCTAAAATATGTATCTATGTTCGTCGCATTACGACCAGATTGTGACCGAGATAACCACACGCACCACGTTCATGAGAGCGTACTTGAAGCAAGGCTGTTAAGAAAGCCGAGGGAGGAGAGTGACTCTATTGTAGGTGCCTTAAGACCACCTTCTCATCGGAAGTCAGGCTCTACAAAAAAAACGGCTGCCTTTACAGAAAGTGCTTGCAGAAGATCCATATGAAAGGTGCAGCTAGGAGAGATCCACTGAGATCCAATTTATCACAAATATGCGAAGTTTTCTTCGACAACTTGTCTTTTTCATAAAAGCCCTGACTGAGAACTGGGGCAGTCTATCTTTGAGGTGAATAAAAGAGCGATGCTTAGGAACCCCCAACAAAGATGCCGAAAGTTATGGTCAGTGACTAACTATGTGTGTGGCCAATGCTCCTCCTATTGGTCAAGGCTGTTCACTTCTGGACAAGTTTGTCTTCCCTCAACCGTTGCAATCGTTGACAGTTGCAAGGAGAGTAGGTAGAGAAGAAATATCACGAGCTGTTCGGTCAGATGACAAGTCTGAGGGAGGAGCTGAATAACTTTGGCTAAATCATTCAACCAACTGGCGAAGTCCTTCAATGTAGCGTACGGCTTGATGTTTTATGCGTGCCTTGTCCATTCCAATCGTTTAGACAAAGGCAGATTGTTAAGCTCATCTTCCACAAGCATCGAGTGGTCCTACGATCCACATTGGCAACTACGTTTCGTTGACATGCTTGTCAGCAAAAAAAATGATACCAATTACTCACTCTGGAAAGCAGTCAACGGCTTAAGAAAACCCCAACCACATGCGGCCCCAATTCGGAAAAATCAATAAGAGTGGGCAAAAGAAGATAAAGATAAAGCGGATCTCTGCGCAGAACATTTGGAAGCAACGTTTAAATCACGCGACGGACAAACGTTTTCTTTAAACTCCCACGGATCAAACACAAATAATGGACATTTTTGTATAAGAAATGCAACTTTGACAGAACTTACGGAATAATTGAAAAATTCCCTGGTAATGACTTAATCACAGGAGAAGTTCTGAAAGACGTACAACAGAAAGCACGTCTTACCTAATTAACGCCGCCTTTAGATTAGAACATATCCCTAGTCTGTGGAAAGTGGCGGAAATAATAATGGTGCCGAAGCCGGGTAAGCCCCCCACCAGGCAAAACGTTTTATAGACCGATTTCACTGCTTCCTATAATGTCTAAAGGGTTTCGAACGAATATTACTTAGGCGTTTAAGTCCGGTTGTGAAAAAAGAAAGACAGAGAGTTCGGTTTTAGAAGTAAGCATTTAACTATCGGCCAAGTACATCGAATAACTGATGTTACAGAAAAATCGTTTGAACAAAAGCAAGTCTGTTCAGCTGTATTTCTCGATGTTTCGCAAGTCTGTGACAAGGTTTGGCACAACAGTTTGAAACACAAGCTGCCACAGTTCCTCCCGAGAAGACTTTACAACAATTTTATCGAATTATCTAACTGATTGAATCTGCGTGTAAAGTATGGGAAAGAATACTCCCTATTTAAACCTATACAAGCTGGAGTACCACAAGGAAGTGTTTTTGATCCCCTCCATTACTTCTTGTATAGCAGCCATATACGGCAGGACGTAGGCACAGTGCTAGCCATTTTAGTAACTGTCAAGACGGTCGAAGAATCAACCGGAAAACAACAATGTGCTCTAGACCGGATACACGAAAGGACGAAAACTCGGCGAATTGAGCTTAACGAAGCTAAATCCGTTCATATACGTTTTACGTATAAGAGAGTGAGTAACTTGCCCGTTTTTATAAATAATGTTCAAATACCCTTCGGTTGAAGCCAAGTACATCGGCATGGCTCTCGATGTAAAGCTTAAATGGAAGGAGCATGTCAACAAGAAATGTAAAGAGCTCCAATTAAGACACAAAGACATGTACTGGCTTATTGGAAAATATTCCAAGCTAAGCATTGACAACAAGCAAGTGCTAAAACCCGTCTGGACGTATGGTATACAACTATGGGGTTGCACCAAAGACAGTAATAGAAACATATCACAAACATTTCAAAATAAAGTGCTAAGGGCCATTGTCAACGAACCCTAGTATATACGACACAGCGACATCCACAGAGATCTTGGAATTCCATCAGTTCGAGGTAAAATTACAAATGTTGCTCGTAAGAAAGAGCAGATAAACTCCGCTGTCCTTCCGATTCTCGACGAAAGTATCGCCTGTCGCCGTCCTCAAAGGACTAAACCCCTTGACCAAGCACGATGAATTCAACCCGCGCTTAGCTGCGGCTATAGCAAGAACTCTCAATGGAGAATTTCTCGTCAACTGCACCTTATCCAAGAAAGTAAGGTAAGTAACTGCTGGATAAGTGTAAGACTTTGTTGTAGTGGGTTTTTTACTGGGTAATTGTGGGAACGGTCCCCATAGTGTCTTTTAAAGATTTACACCTACACTCGCAAAAAAAAAAATCTGTTGAATTTCACTGAATTCTGATTAATATTTCTGGGCCACCAAATCGGAGAGAAAGTTCCTCGATGACTTCTCGAACATTTTTTGGGTGAAGAAAAAGAGATGACACAGCTTTAGCAGCTCCTTGAAGCCACTTTGATCGACTAAGATGCCTAGTCACGGTCCACCCAGGTCTATCACAGGCAATACCACTACTTGCTGTAGAAGTGGTTCGATTTTGATAATAGGCAACAGCGAAATTTGATTCCTGGGGCTTTTTGGGTTTAATCGTGTGACAACCCCTACATCGAGCTTCTCAGGGACCTTATTCAAATAGTCCCCAACGATTTTTTGTTTGAATAAGATCCACCCGTTGCCACATGACGGTAAGACTTAACCACTTGGAACTAAAGATCGACATTTGGGGATTAATTGGACAAAATAAACATATTTTTTTCCAATTTCCCCGTGAGACATTGCTCGGTGGCAACAAACAACCGGAATCTTGCAGAGCATAGTAAAGATCATCAACCTCGAAGCAGAGAATAAAGCTCCTAAAAAGCTCTGACGATCTCTCCCTTTAGTTGTTCAGAATCAAAAGACCCCATCACTGGCCCCCCTCCAAGGGTCTTCGATTCACAGATCATTTAGCATTAAACATTTCTACCTGCCCCTGCTCGTGTATGCATCCCCGACACACTCGCACGACTGCGTTTCCCACGTAGAGGGGGCCTAATGAAAGCTTTACTCAAAAGCAAATTTCCATTAACGACGCTCCATTACGATTGATAGCTCTTCGGTAATGTGTAGATTTATGACCAGTCCATTAAGTCAAAATGAAACTCCTCCTCCGCTCAGAACGTGTGCAGCTTCCTCGCACGGCTTGAACGCACAAGACGATGATGCACTGATGGCACATATCTCATTTCAAACAAAGTAACATTAAATACTGAATCGACCTCCAAAAAAAAAAAAGGAAATGCCGAAAAGAAGAATTGAAGAAGCAGCCAATTAAGACGGAAACCATCTATGTAGCAGCAGCATTCCTTTGTGGTTATTTTTACATCGAATTCAATGAGGAGAACGAGCCACACAATGAATATGAGGCGAAACATGACTCATCCCATGGATATGGATTCCTCTCAGCGGGTCCAGGCACTGCTGATGTTGCAAGGAACGTGGAATGTCAAATGACGAGAAGGAACAAGAAAACACCTGGACGCCTTAAGGCACACCACAGCAGCAGCTGAGCAGAAACCGGCGAACGTGGCAGCGATGATTTCCGCCGGGAACTGGTCTCTCCGCCGCTCTCTGGAGAGGGTGATCAGGGGAAACCAGTAAATATTAGACATGAGCAGACTAAGTAAATTTTCTGAACCACGTCAAGAGGGATGGATGGCAAACAAGATACACAGGTGACAGATGACAACAAACTAGAAGGAGCCAGCGGCGATAACAGAACGAACAAATGTCTGAGCAAACAGCAAACAGGAACAGAGAGTGTCGTTGGCCTGGCTTTTGTTGTGGCAACGGTCAAGAGATGAATTGCAAGTTTTGCGCCGTGGAAAGTCACAAGTTGCGCGCGAAGAAATGATCGCATTTCGTGGACCAAATGTGACGCGGTTTGACGAGATAAGCAAGGCGAACACACTCATGGGAATTTCTTTTGTGCCGTGGCCGAGGTTTGAAGAATTCACTGTGTTGTCGCGGAATATTGCTTGATTCATCGAAAACCATGAACTTGTTGTCGTTGGTTTGTAGACTGTTGGTCGCCAATTAGGTATGACCTGCTTTTCTGGCGACAATTAGTTTATGGCTTATCGTCTAAGATTCCTTTGAACTCAGTGGGTGAAGTGACGCGATAGTTTTATCTACTGACGTTTCTTCGTCGATTACGTAATTGCCTCGCTTTAGTGTTTCCATGGAACTGGCTTAACATTTTCGATCGGTGGCCTCGAACTGAATGATTGCATGGTTCAGTCGGGGTTCAATGAATTCTGTTGCAGTCATACAGCGCCAAGCATTTACCCACACAGATGGGTGTCAGGCCAGAAAGAGCGCATCAAAATCATGAAATACGCCGTGAGGTGACAAAGATGAAGCCTTAAGCTAAGCTAACTGTGCGACCAGGTTAAAGTAGTGTTTCCATGGAGTATCATCCACACAGCAGAGACCAAGGAACAATCACCCATTCCATCGTAATCGAAAATATGCTACGAACACTGGCCAATTACCGGCGAATATCATCAAAGGATGCGCCACTAGACTACACATGAAACCTTGCCACTTCAAAATTAACCAATCGGTGTTCCTAGATTAGTTGCATAAGCACCATGTTGATACAGAATTTAATTGCCATTATGATGGACTGACTATGAAATTGTGTGTCCCCAGATTGTGTAATTGAAGTCAGTCCTGTGATCAATGCCCAAAGCTTAACGTTCTGAAACTGGAATTAATTTATCTGTTTGAACACCATGAGCGGTCGGGGGATGTCTTCATGCAAAGATATGACTTCGTAATCACACTCTTTGTTATCAATCCTCTAGATAACGAATAAACAACACATTTCCAGTCCGATAAACGACCACGGGCGATGACGATGTTGCCAACCCAAGTAGATACTTTTTGCGGAGACTGTGTTTAACATGCACAACTTTATCCAGAGTCAGCGAAACCAACTCTGCTAAAGACCATGGTCGGTACTCAAGCGTAGACGAAGTATGCGCCAAGTGGAAGGCGGGTCTCTTGTTGACGATGGTGTGGTTTTCAAGTTCTGCGAGTGCCGCGAATTAACTTGTGAACATTTTAGATCAAATTGGGTGATTATCAACTTAGCTCAGTCCACATTCAGCTTCTGGATCAAACGGAGGATCACACGGTTCAGGAGAAGGAAACATCTGAGACTCGACACGAGCGTCACGAAAAAAAATGACCAGAAAAAACGTCGTCTCATTCTTCACAATCGTAATCTGCCCCAACTATCCCCCAAAAACCTAGCACTAGTCAAGACATGTGCCTTGATGAGCGAATATTATCTCCGAGACACTGTTAAAGTTCAGCGAATTCTTGGACCATCCAAAGATCCGAACAATCGCAAGCAAATACCTAGCACTTGTCCTTCTCCCTTGGTATGGCGACAAAAATATAAAAATCAATTTTACGTCATTTCTATGGCCTTTCCTGGCGCCACAGTCGACAACGCCACCAGAAGAAGCAACGAAAAAAAAATATTAAGTAACAAAGAAAAAAATCGATTTTAATCCAGTCAACTTTTTTTATTTATTTGAAAGACTCTCCCCGTACATCACTAGACAGTCAGCAACCTTGAAGCATCACATTGCAATCGAAGCCGTTGCACATCTCCGGCGAATCGATGGAGTGCCTCTCATAAGAACCATAGAGCCAATACGACATGCAGCCGGATGATGCAGGTATGCGTACGGTGTGGTCCCTGCCATCCCAACCCCTGCGGTTATTGAGTGTCAGTGCTGAAGTACACCCTCGTTATTGTTATTTGTTTTGATTTTATCTCTATTATCTGACTTGGCTACTGTCTACCTGCTTGGGCGAGGGACCCTGAGGTGTTTGCACAACGAGCGGTATTCAAACGAATGCAACAACGCTCTCTGAAGTGGTGTGAAATTTGTGGGCAGAAAGAGTGAAAATCATATTAAATCATAAACCAACAGCAGGTGTACGACTTGCTGAAATACTGACACGACCTTGGAGGGAACTGCAAAGAGTGCTGATGTTGATAGCAACGATTCTAAAAATAGTTCACAAGACAAACTGGCTCCGAGGCTCATTAGCATTCCACAGCTTAACCGTTTTTGCTGAGTTGTGACTGTCAGTGAGGACGCGAGATAAATTTCAAATGATAAGACTGCTCGAACTGCACTGCACTCACCTTTTATTGAATTTGGTCCATTACTCGTGCT
Organism: Eristalis arbustorum; assembly: GCA_916610145.1. Lineage (NCBI taxonomy): Eukaryota > Metazoa > Arthropoda > Insecta > Diptera > Syrphidae > Eristalis > Eristalis arbustorum. The sequence goes on along the minus strand of OU744316.1, from coordinate 63,275,871 downwards.
CGCTGCAGCTACATCTATGAACCAGATCAAAGCAAGCACGCTGAAGACTAGATGCAGTCTCTTGAAATCCTTATGTGCGGTGTTCCCCCTCATTTTTGTAAGACTAGACCGTGCTACTTCCAGAAATTCCTTAAATCTTCTCAAGTAAACTTCCATATTCCGATACCATGCCCCCGGATGCAAGCGCCACCGATTTCCAATGTTATTCAATGCATTCAATGAACCCACTTCACATTCGATCATACTTCCGCGCGTTAGAATTGACAAAACCGAAACAATCACAATAATTAATAACTAAAACATAAGTGAACACGAATACAAATTAACCCTCTGCAACCGGAACTTCAGCTTTGAAGACCACGCATTGATTGCTTGCTTGAAGGTAATTTCTGAAACCAATAGGATGACACAACAGCTGGTCTGTGCACTTCGTCTTGTAAACAAAACCCGTGTTAGCAAATTTACAGTAACGATTCCCAAGGAAAAACAATAAGCGAAATTACAAAATAAATTTTCAACAAGAATGCATGCAGAGACCGCGATGAGAACGTCGATTGAATTTTCATTCGTTTTTTGTTGCTTTTTGTTCGGCTATTGTGCGTGGTTGGTTTTCTTTTTTGCTTCTTTTCGATTTTATTTATTTTGTTTTTGAGACAGAATTAACACGAACGAACACCCGAAAAACAATCACCAACAGATACAATTTCCGATCTCGAACTGAACTGAGTACGAGTTCAATTTTTTCATGTGACTTTACCTAAAGAGAGGATGACAGCGATTTTGACAGACGTCAATGATGTGCGGTGGCTCTACGGATGCGAGTGGGAATTTGTAAAAGTTTTATTTTAAGGTATTGATACTCTTTCCTAGCACATATGTAAGATTGGATGAATAAGAATTTTTGTAATTTAAAAATGTAAATACTAATTATCAGAATTGAAAGTACAAAATTGTACTAGAATAGTGCAAGAGGATGGAAGAATAACTCGCAATTGAACTATAATTGATTTGAATTTCCCTGGGTTTCTCGAGGAACTGTACGCAATTGTTTGCTAGTGCAGATGGTTCCTATTTTTTTGCGTCTTCAATTGAAAAGTGAATTTTGGCAATTGATCGCACCTACCACCATGATGACTCCTGCTGCTTTCAATTAATTAGAAGATAGCTGATACTTGACGTAACACAAGGCTCATTTTCTGAATAAAACACAGCCAGACGCAATGAGGATGGAAGACGCATCTTTGTTTCCTTCACATTTACCAGCAGACAAGCAGCGGTGAATAAAAAAATCCGCGGGGAGTTATCGTCATCTACAATATAATGGGAAAGAAGTGCAAACGCAATCTCATTTAGAAATAGACAGAATTAACTCGTTAAGTAGTGTGTTCACAGTAAAGATGAAACGCGACATCACAAAACGGTTTCACCCTTCTACCAGTTCATCGACAACGATTACAGTAGAACACACATTCGCCTACATACTTTCCTCTCTCCACACCACTTAAGTCATGACGAAAATCCACTAAACGCATTCCACACAATACCAACCCATTGCCGTACAAAAGGCGAATCTGTGGGCACAGAAATAAGTTTCATCCCGTAAATATGCAACAGAAATTGAATTGTTGAAAAACTGGTATTCTACTAAATAGATTACTGGGTAGTGGATATCTGGCCTTGTGTCAATTGCGTTAAAATGTTAACCAGGGGATACTTTCAGAGAGTGGAGTGTGGAGTGACATATCAAGAAACTTTTCTGTTTTAGAACTGCTTAAAATTTATTTCAGCATCAACTTGTGATTCAAATGGTTGGGTACCAATGGAGGAATTTAAAATCTGGAATAAGCTGCATAACACGAAGTGCCGTGCTGTTGAGACCACACGCGTTGGTGTCCATATCACCCAATTCAGACCAAAAGAAGTGCGTAATCATCGAACTATTGCACTTGCCATTGACAGTGATGACCGGCCGTTCTCAAAGAAATATGAACCGTGGACGCCCACGAATCTGATCTGATCTTTATAAGAGACATAGAAGGAGTATTTAACAATCCTGGGGGTAAAGGCTTATGTACACATAGCAAAGTTGCTGACTGCACCCGGCCTGGTAGGATGCCAGCGCGATCCTAGCTTGTGCATAAGTCAAGTTGACATACAGCCTCCACGTGGCGCCCCTAGATAGCCATCACAACAATCGTTGTGTGATGAACTTATGTATGCAGCGATCCGACGGTCAGCGGAGGCGGCAAAAATGGGCTTAGCGGTGAATGAGGGCAAAACTAAATGTATACTGCCATCAAGAAAGGACACACAACATCGACCACTCGGTCAGAACGCCATAGGCAGCTAAAAACTTCGAGGTAATAAAGAACTTCATCTACCTTGGCCCTCAAGCTAAGAGTACGAATAACATCAGTACCGAGATTAAACGCAGAATAACTCTTGCCAACCGCTGCTTCTTTAGGCTCTCTCGCATCGAGCATCGAGCTCACATTATATAAGTCCTTGACAGTCCCAGTTCTGCTGTATGGCAAGTAAGCCGGCACTATCTCAAGAGCAGGGCAAAAATCTTAGCAGTGGACAGTAAGGTTTTTCTGATGGATTTCATGACTCATCTTCCAACTGCCACAGCGGCCATATAAGGCCTACCAACGACATGCGCACACCTTTTTGAATGTTCTGGTGTGTGTTTTAACAGATCCTGAGAGTTTGGAGTGCATCCGACAACATTGACATTTTGGCTGAAAAAAACCCCCCCTCGGTTTCGGTTCCCTTGTCCAGAAAACCTTTCGGTTCCTTGTCCCGAAACCTCTTTCGGTTCCCTTGTCCAGAAACCCCCTTCGGTTTCCTTGTCAAGAAACACCTTTCGGTTTCCTTGTCCAGAAACCCTTTCGGCTCCCTTGTCCAGAAACCCTTTCGGTTTCCCTGTCCAGAAACCCTTTCGGTTCCCTTGTCCAGAAAACCTTTCGGTTCCTTGTCCCGAAACCTCTTTCGGTTCCCTTGTCCAGAAACCCTTTCGGCTCCCTTGTCCAGAAACCCCCTTCGGTTTCCTTGTCCAGAAACCCTTTCGGCTCCCTTGTCCAGGCACCCTTTCGGCTCCCTTGTCCAGAAACCCCCTTCGGTTTCCTTGTCCAGAAACCCTTTCGGCTCCCTTGTCCAGGCACCCTTTCGGCTTCCTTGTCCAGAAACCCCTTTCGGTTCCTTAGTCCAGAAACCCTTTGGGTTTCGGTTCCCCTGTCCGGAAACCCCTTTCGGTTCCCTTGTCCAGAAACCGCTTTCGGTTCCCTTGTCCAGAAACCTTTTCGGCATCCATGTCGAGAAACTCTTTCGGTTCCATTGTCCAAAAAACCTTTTGGTTTCGGTTCCCCTGTCCGGAAACCCCTTTCGGTTCCCTTGTCCAGAAACCGCTTTCGGTTCCCTTATCCAGAAACCTTTTCGGCATCCATGTCCAGAAACTCTTACGGTTCCATTGTTCAGAAAACCTTTTGGTTTCGGTCTCCTTGTCCAGAAACCCCTTTCGGTTTCGGTCTCCTTGTCCGGAAACCCCTTTCGGTTCCCTTGTCCAGAAACCCTTTCGGCTCCCTTGTCCAGAAACCCCCTTCGGTTTCCTTGTCCAGAAACCCTTTCGGCTCCCTTGTCCAGAAACCCTTTCGGCTCCCTTGTCCAGAAACCCCCTTCGGTTTCCTTGTCCAGAAACCCTTTCGGCTCCCTTGTCCAGAAACCCTTTCGGTTTCCCTGTCAAGAAACCCTTTCGGTTCCCTTGTCCAGAAAACCTTTCGGTTCCTTGTCCCGAAACCTCTTTCGGTTCCCTTGTCCAGAAACCCCCTTCGGTTTCCTTGTCAAGAAACCCTTTCGGCTCCCTTGTCCAGAAACCCTTTCGGTTTCCCTGTCCAGAAACCCTTTCGGTTCCCTTGTCCAGAAAACCTTTCGGTTTCGGTTCCCCTGTCCGGAATCCCCTTTCGGTTCCCTTGTCCAGAAACCGCTTTCGGTTCCCTTGTCCAGAAACCTTTTCGGCATCCATGTCGAGAAACTCTTTCAGTTCCATTGTCCAGAAAACCTTTTGGTTTCGGTTCCCCTGTTCGGAAACCCCTTTCGGTTCCCTTGTCCAGAAACCTTTTCGGCATCCATGTCCAGAAACTCTTTCGGTTCCATTGTTCAGAAAACCTTTTGGTTTCGGTTTCCTTGTCAAGAAACCCCCTTCGGTTTCCTTGTCCAGAAACCCTTTCGGCTCCCTTGTCCAGGCACCCTTTCGGCTCCCTTGTCCAGAAACCCTTTCGGTTTCGGTTCCCCTGTCCGGAAACCCCTTTCGGTTCCCTTGTCCAGAAACCGCTTTCGGTTCCCTTGTCCAGAAACCTTTTCGGCATCCATGTCGAGAAACTCTTTCGGTTCCATTGTCCAAAAAACCTTTTGGTTTCGGTTCCCCTGTCCGGAAACCCCTTTCGGTTCCCTTGTCCAGAAACCTTTTCGGCATCCATGTCCAGAAACTCTTTCGGTTCCATTGTTCAGAAAACCTTTTGGTTTCGGTCTCCTTGTCCAGAAACCCCTTTCGGTTTCGGTCTCCTTGTCCAGAAACCCTTTCGGCTCCCTTGTCCAGAAACCCTTTCAGTTTCCTTGTCCAGAAACCCTTTCGGTTCCCTTGTCCAGAAAACCTTTCGGTTCCTTGTCCCGAAACCTCTTTCGGTTCCCTTGTCCAGAAACCCCCTTCGGTTTCCTTGTCAAGAAACCCCTTTCGGTTTCCCTGTCCAGAAACCCTTTCGGTTCCCTTGTCCAGAAAACCTTTCGGTTTCGGTTCCCCTGTCCGGAAACCCCTTTCGGTTCCCTTGTCCAGAAACCGCTTTCGGTTCCCTTGTCCAGAAACCTTTTCGGCATCCATGTCGAGAAACTCTTTCAGTTCCATTGTCCAGAAAACCTTTTGGTTTCGGTTCCCCTGTCCGGAAACCCCTTTCGGTTCCCTTGTCCAGAAACCTTTTCGGCATCCATGTCCAGAAACTCTTTCGGTTCCATTGTTCAGAAAACCTTTTGGTTTCGGTCTCCTTGTCCAGAAACCCCTTTCGGTTTCGGTCTCCTTGTCCAGAAACCCCTTTCGGTTCCCTTGTCCAGAAACCCCTTTCGTATTCGGTTCCCTTGACTTAAAACCCTTTTCGAGGGATATACCTCTTAGTTTTTGCTGGAGGTAGGATCGCCTTTTTGTGGATGGGGCATGTGGAGCGGACATTCCAGTAGCCGGGTCTTCCCAAATTAGGCAGATTATCTGGTGCATGCGGTCTACCAAAGCATCGCCACCAGCTTTAAAGAGCTACGATGGTAAGCCATCTGAGCCTGCGGCTTTATTCTTCAGCCCTTTAATGGCTGTACTGACTTCTTCAAGGCTAGGTGGGAGGACTACTTCGTCGACTGGAGTTGGGATTGACTGGCTTCCTCTCACTCTCTCCTGGTCAGGCTTTCTAAGCAGCTGTTGGAAGTGCTTCTTAGATTACCCCCGCGGAAGAGCCTGGTTACTTTTATTTAGGTCCGTATTTCTTCGATATCCTTGAGCCGAGATGTTGCCGGAGAGGTAGCCTGTGGTAGTTTTCGCTACCGTTTTGGTGGGCTAGCGGCAATGCAACCACATATCGTTGGCGTTCATGTTCGACGAAGGCAGATGGGAGAGTCTTTCACGGTAATGCCCTGGTTACCTGCGGCGTCCAGAATCAAAACTCCTCTTTGATGGAACCGACCAAACATTTGGTACTTTGACCACCCTATTTTTCAGCTGCGGAAAAGAATATTCCTGAGAATATGTACTTACCTGAAAACAACGTCATTTTAACACCTACTCTTGACGAGAAACCCTTGTATTTTAGCATCCAACTTGAGTGGGTACTGGGATATAGGGAACTAATTCCATACCCCTTCCGAAAGAAGAGGATCACTTTTTTTAACGAAATCCTAGAAGGGCACAAATATTCGGGAACTAAGGCAATCGCCTGTCTCGACGACCTAGATGAATGGCGATGAGAGACATCTTGGGCTGAACTCTAGCGAAGTGGCAGTGGCAACAGCTTTGACGGTTTGTTGACATTTCGGCACATTTTGCGGATTTCAAATTTGCTCTGACAAAAACACTGGAGTTGTCCGGTTGGCTGTCTAGCTTAAAGATGTTCAGGAAATCCGAGGGACGACACCCTTCAGTACCTCTGTCACAGCTGCTCTTCGCTGGGACGCAGAACAAATATTTCTTCAGTGACCTCCGCTCCCCGTCTACGCACTGAGCCACCCTAACCCAATGCCACACCGCACTTCTGAACACACAAGTATATTTGCACACTTTTCTAAATATCATAATTAGTACTCTAGACTAAAAGAATGTCCTGTCCTGTGGACTGGACACCAACCAACTACCTGTCCAATCTCTCGTGAATCGCTTGGACGTTGAGACCCTTCGTCTCGATCAGAACGAAAGTGACAAATAGGAGCGCGGCAACGCAGAAGGACCCGAACAACCAAAACGAATAGTACGGACCCAATGCGTTTAGCTCTGGAAACCAGCGTATCACAAAGAACGCCGGCAGCCAGGCCAAGGACGACGCAATGGATATGGCGATTGGCTTGATGTTCGACGGGAAGATTTCACCGAGGATCGCGAACGGTATTGGACCCAATCCAAAGGCATACATCAGATTGAACAGGACCAGGGCGGGGACCGGCAGCCACAAGATGGCTGAGGCGTCACTGAATGCTTGGACGTAGAAGAAGGTGCCCAGTGCGAACAAGGCCAGGCTCATGCCAACGCTGGAAATCATGAGAATGATGCGCCGTCCAGCGCGGTCCACCACGAAGGGCGTGATGAAGTTGGCCACCAACTGCACCAGGGACAGAATTATGGTGGCGATGGCTGGATCCAAGGACGATCTGGCGCTGGTGAAAATCGACTGGCTGTTGAAGGTGACCACGGTCGTGCCGGAGAGTTGCTGGAAGCAGAGCAGTGAGCAGATCATGAGGAGAGCCTTTCGGTGACCACGGTTGCGGAGGATGTCGGGTAGGGTTCCTCTATTGGCCATGGACTCCTCGACTGCAGTCTGGATCTGGGTCATTTCCTCGTCGACGGAGTCTGCGCTTCGGCCACGGAAAAACTGAAGGGACTTCTTGGCCTCCTCGGGGCGACGCTTTATGATATGGTAGTGCGGAGTGTCGGGAATGAAGAAGAAGGTGACAAGGAAGACTATGGGGACGGCTAGGCAGCACCACTGCAAAACGATGTAGGTCACATAGGGACCGATGATGTATGAGTAGAGGATGCCAACTGCAAGGAAGAAGAAGGCATAGATTACATGGTGTACCACCTTGAGAGCTGTGTCTTACCAGTCATGAGGAAAGTTATAAGTGAGCCTGCACCTCCGCGGCAGTCATCTGTGGCTATTTCACCGATGAACATAGGCAATGGCGTGAGGATGAATCCCCCCGAAAGGCCCTGCAAGCGCGGCGTATAGGAGACGAATGAAGAAGCTTAAGAGTGTATGACGTACCGTAAGGAAGCGAGCCGCCAAGATGAACCAAACTGAGTGTGCGACTATGAGGAGAATGTAGGACACTGTCAGAATCGCCGCACCTAAGAGCAGAGCCCATTTTCGGCCGATCCAGTTCGCCAGTGGTCCGGCTACTAGCGATGCTGTGGAAAGAGACTAGGTTAAAGACTAGGATTGTCTGACTTAGGACTACACTGAAGATGGGGAAAAAATTCCTCTTTTCCCCATAAGTATGCAACAAAAATCGAATCGATTTGTTATAAAACTGGTATACTGTTCATCGGTTGATGGTTTCGTACTTTCAAAATTTAAAACTTACAAGCAAAAGCACTCACAACCATAATTGAAGATATCCATCCTTCCTCTTCTGTAGTTATGGGCCTGCTGAGTGGACTGTCATCAGTGTGGTCTCTAAGTTTCGGAATCGTTGGTGATGACCATCCGACGCATGTTCCCAGGGCGAGATTCGATAGGCATGCTGAAGAAATACACTTGTGGTCAGACGATGGAATTAGCAGCGAATTGGAAGTTGCTTACCATGGAGTGTCAGCAGGTAGATTCGATATGTCTTAACCGGTTCCATTTTGGTGGGGTTGAAAGACATTGGACAAAGAGCTGGATTGTAAGAGCATAAGTTTAGTTTGCATTTTTTAAAGAAAATAGCAAGATGTTGTAAATGCTGAATGATGTTCATGAAGGAGTCTATCTTGGGTCTGTTCAATCATACACTCAGAGCTCCCTTTAATCTCTGACCTTGCAAATAATAGGTGATTTATTGCTTTGTTGTTAACAGACCCGTGTGATTCGTGACAAACATACTGAGTTAACAATGTCAGTTCGACGTGGACAAATAATTCAGTTTTACTTCGTGGAACGTACGCTTTTATTGAAAAGTAGTACGGGCCCAATGAACAAGTACAAATACACTGGTTATTGTGGTGTTTTTTTTTTGTATAATTTGCGTGTGATCAAGGGTGGTGGCCCGTGGCGTTGTCGGTATGTGCGTCGACCCCAACCTCGACGTCGTAGGTTCGATTCCTGGTCTGTGCGACAAAACTAATTGCCACGGCCCCACGAACTTGGCCATTCGGAGTCGGCATAAAACTGTAGGTCCCTCCCACTCGTGTGAGAGCAATAGCACGCACAACACGAGTGGTTGCTGAGCTAGGCCACATAGAGGGGCCACATTTGGGCTGTAGCGCCACCCATATTATATTGTCATATCAAGGGGTTATTAATACCCTTGATAGTCCGGGATCAAGACACACCGAAGGTATAGAGGGAGAGAGGGAGAGGAGGTACATGTGCACATTGGTCTTAAATATCTGCGGATTGTAGTCGATGGGAAACATTGAGCTGGGAAGAGCATTCCATGTTCGTCTGGTGCGAGTCTCTAAATTCCACTGTGCGTCCGAAAGCAGGCTTAGGGGTAAACTGATGGAGGAAAGATGGAGAGAAGGAATGCAGTTGGCTAGCTCACTTTAGCATCGTTTGTTAAAATAACGATAAAACACGGACAAAGAAGACACGGTACGTCGATGTTCCAGCGAGTCTAATGAGTCGAGCGAGTCTAATGAACCCGCGATATCGTTGTCTCCTATAAGTTTTCTCGCTCACTTTTGGATTCTATCTAGTAGGTGCAGGGTGGTCTTGGGGACACTAGACCAGATATGAGCGTTGTACTCAAGCTTAGGGCGAATATACGCCTTATAGATCAAAGCCATATCAGAGGGGGTGAAGTATTTTTTGCATCGATTAAGGAAGCCTAAACATTTCGCAGCATTTTTGGCGACCTCGAATATGTGTGATCGTTCCAACTAAGCGTTGTGTTGATGCACATACCAAGGATGGAAAGTTTTTTTCCGGTTTCGTCGATACAAGCGCCATTCATGGATAATGACTGATTATCAGGGGTTCACTTTAGAGACAGCAGACATCATTGAGTTTTGGAAGCATTGAATTCGTCTTTGTTGTGCTTACCCCAGTTAATTATGCTGTCCAGATCAGAATTCAAGGTACTTGTCATACGCTGCCATTCCAATACTACGTCCGAAGGACAAGGTTGTGAATTTTGGAACGAATATGAAAAGCTGAGGCTGCTGTCATCAGCAAAGGAGTGGGTTGGATTAGAAGTGGCAGACAGGAGATCATTTATAAAAATGAAAAAGAGTGTCGGAGACAGAACAGAGCCTTGGGGGACACCAGCATTTATTTTGTGGATATCAGACTTGAACCCATCCAAAACAACTTGAATTGAACGGTTCAAAAGGTAGTTCCTAATCCATAGAAGCAGAGATTAATCGACACCATAAGCACGCATTTTGGACAAGAGAGCTTGATGCCAAACTCTGTCAAATGCTTTGGAAATATGAAGCGCAACTATCTTACTTTCGCCTGTATTGTGCAAAGAATGGTTCTACTTAACGCTGAGATAAGCTATCAAAACACCAGTGAACATGTGGCTGTGCCGTAGTGTCACTGCCGCTATTCAAGACATTTCATAAACCGACGATTAACCAGCGTTTTGCATGTCCTTAGAAAGAAGGGACGTAAGTGCTATGGGTCGGTACGAGGCTAGTGACTAAGATTCGCCGTTTTTAGGGGCGCGCTGGACAAATGCTGTTTTCCATCTACTCGGAAAGAGACCTGAAGAGTAGGATAGATGAAAAAGCTTACGCAGTGGTATTGCCAGCAAAGAAGAATTATTGGGAGAATACCATCCGGGCTAGTGGATTTGTTCACGTCGAGATCTTTAGGTACTTTTGCAACTGTAGGAAGTGAATTCCTCACATGGTGAAGACAACGCTCTCGAGGAAAGGTGGAGGCATATTACAATCTGGCAGTGTTGAGCTGGTTGCAAAATGCGCCGCAAGCAGATGGGCTTTGTCTACAGAGATGACAGTTGGCATTTCAATGTCAGTGCCTCATTGAGGACGAAGCGGAATTCTTTGAGTTTTTGACAAATTAACAAAAGCGTTTGCTTCTTTTGTGTCCGTGTGTATGGTTTGGCAGACGAATTGATCTGCATTTTGTTAATTTTGTTACCGCAAATTGTGCCCTTATTCCTTGAGTGTTTGAAACTTATTCCGAAATACTCAGCCTAGTCGATGTATGGATCTACGGACCGTCGAATCGCCAAATATGCCCATTGCCGCAGACATGCGTCACATAACCTGGATATGTACACATTCAGAGGTGCATACGTCGACTCTGAATCGTGGCAGCAAGATTCAGAGCTCCACTGACCAATGTTAGAGGGCTGCACAGCAAAGAGAAGTTCTGACATTGGACGCGTGAGCAAACCGGAGATTGGCAGAGTCTACGAAGAATACTTCTCTAGATCTCTCATTGAATTTGATACACACTCCCACAATAACCACCATAGTCTCCGCATTGTCCTCTTCAATCAGTTCGCACATGAATCCTCTACACTTAGCATCGCTGACATCGTACCCTCAGCCGAAGTTTCGGCCCAGGGTGCTGCAGATAATGGTTTGATTGCCAACAAACCACGGAATTATATCCTGCACAGAATTGCGTTGATTGAATGTTCGTCTTCGCTCCTAGAGCCTATTTGAGTGCTTAATTATCATCTGTCAATGGCAAGTGGTACGGCCCGCAATGATCAGCAGGAAAGGGGGAAACTGTTATAATCAATTATGTAAAATATTGCTATAAGACTATTATACGCTTTTCTGGCTTAAATAAAAACAGAAATTGCTTCGGAGATGGTGTCTTTCTCATGGTCTGTGTTTGATCGAAAAGGTGACCAGGCCTGGTAGCATTGACACTAATTAAAACGGACTAGTATATTCTTGGCCGCTTCGAGACAAAAGTCCTTCGAATTATCTTCAGTCCCGTATGTACGGATGGTGTTTGGACACTGATCGACGAACTGAACGCTGTACATCGACATCGATCTAGTCAAACGACTGCCAATCTCTCGTCTCTGATGGCTAGGTCACGTCGAGCGAATGCCCACCAATACTCCGGCCCGAAAAGTCTTCGACTCCAACCCCGAGAAACAACCGGCTAAACGAAGACCACGCCAACGGTGGCGCACGCATCGAGAAGGAATAAGTTGAACGTGCGTGGCTGTAAGCAACTCGCACAACACCGGGTTAGATGGAGAGGCATGTTGGCTGAGGCCCAGGTCCACCCCGGACTGTAGAGCCAAAGAAGAAGAAGAAGTATAAGGTTGTTCAAAAAAAAGTCCACAATCCATGAACAATAAATATAACATGACAGTACTTACATGTGAGTTCCTTTCCTGTTGTCCACTGAATTCTATTCTCCAGCACCACCACCGTTAGATAACTCTCTTTGAGCGCAAATGGCACACCAACTGTTGTATTTAAATCCGAGCTATAATGCCCCTTCACGCAATATCCAAAGTCTTCCAACTGCACCGCGAACAACTGAACTAAGTGATTTCACAATTCTCCACTGCACGGAACTGTGATGAATTTGATGAATTTTGTTATCATCAGTAAGTGCATGCAGAGTAGATAACAACTACTTTGCCTTCGCATTTTCGATAAGATCACGAATCCTGCGGAAGGGAAATTGATTGGATTTCAAGTTGAAGTCTGGAGATCGGTCAAGTGCACCCGTGCAACGTTGAGTGCCAACCAATCGAATGCACATCGCCTATGAGTGCCTACTAGGCGTGAGCTAGATAAGGTTTCAACTTGGGATTATGGAGATGATTAAGCATTAGAGTACCCGGTTTGAGTCACACAACTGAGACAGAGGTTGAAGGTGGACGCACAAGGAATGGCTGACGCTGCAAAATGTTAGTCGGTGGATAGTTAAATCGGCAGCAATATGATAATGATTAATTAATGGAAGAAAAACTAATCTTGTTGCGTGTGGTATTGTGCAGAAATCATAACACGCCTTAAAGCCTTAGAGCAGACCATATTGCTCCGAAAATTACTCGTATGCACAGTCCCAAATCTGTGAACATTGTTACAAAAAAATAAATAGTGTCTTTTGAGATCAAGTGGTAAGAGAGGCAGACGTTAAATATCTTTCCACTGCTTAATATCCGCTGTGAAAGCGCTGTTCTATTACGTTCATTCTATTACGTTCATTCTATTACTCTTGAAAGAAGATACCTTCGCCTTCGACAACTCGGCACAATGCCGTTTGTCATCCAGAATGGACCAGAAAACCTATTCATACGCCTCAGAATACCAACTTGTGATCTACACGGATGGATCGTAGCCAGACCACGTGTAGGTGCAGCATTCTTCTCGGCGACTCTTACCGCCTCCCAGTTTACTCAAGTGCTGACGTGCTACAGCAGGGAGGCGTGTAAGCTTCTCAACAGCAGCTGCCCTTATGGAAGAACTGCAGCGATCTGCAGCGACAGCCAAGCATCCATAAAGGCCGTCACATCAGCAACCACCTCCTCTAAATTGTGCAATAGTGCAAGGAAGAACTCATAGAGGTCAGCTGTAGGTGAATCAATACTCTGCTCTCGGTTCCAAGCCATAGCAACACACAGGCAAAACGAAATCGCCCACAATCTGGTCAAACAAACGCTTCCAGCAATGCTCCCACTAAGATGGAAGGTCCTGGTCTGTTGGCTAGTAGAAAGTGGGCAAGGTCATCCAAGTACCATCTCTCTGGGAAAACCTGGTCCTCTTACTAGAAAAGTATAACTGAGAACCTTCTTAATAGAAATCATTCTGCTAGAGTCGTGGCTGCAAGCACAGGGCACTGGCCAATAGGGATCCACGCTGCTTTACTCGGAATACCTTGCCTCGACACCCACTCAGAGAAGAGAGGAAGAAAGGTTAGGCTAGGTTAGGTTGTAGTGGCTGACTGCTAAGGGCAGTCACACTTAGGCAGAGTAGGCCCATTGTGACACCACGCGGATTGACTTCCCCTAACATCGGAACCAGTTGGTGCTTCTAGTGAAGCGATTTAGCTGGCCTATGCTGGCGCTGTTTAGCTCATTGAGGCCGATGTAGTAGTAGTAAACTCCCAGATGCAGGAACCTACGACTAGCCAGAGCTCTGCAGGAGCATGAGTGCCAATTGCACAGTACCTAGTTGGGACTTCTATTAGAGTCCTTAATGAGTGCTTGCTGAGTCTATGTACACTGAGTGACCGTTTTGGGCTAAGTGATGGCCAGACTTCTTTTGTTTTAAGGCGGGTGGTGCCTTCTTGCCATTTGTCATTTGTGGCTTTGATTGTGTGAATCTTTAGAAGATGGTAAGCTGTAGCGAAGGTGGTACCCCTGCTATTGGTAGGGTTGAGGTTATACCACACCTGGTGAGTTCATCGGCTTTGTAGTTTCCTGGTATGTCACAGTTTCCCGCACCCACATGAGGTGAACTTTAAAATGCTCAGCCATCTCGTTAAGAGACAGCCTGTAATTATGGGATGTTTTTGGGAAAAGACATGACATTATCCAGGGATTTTATAGCGGCCTGACTGTCCGAACAGATGGTGATGCCACTTTTTGATATCACGTTGGTTTTGAGCCATGACAGCGCCTCTTTAATCGCTATGATTTCTGCCTGAAAAACGATACAGTGATCAGAGAGCTTCAATGATATCTTGGGAATAAACATCCGCACACACTCCTTCGTTAGTCTTCGATCCATCTGTGAAAATACGCAGAGGATCATCCAACGTCTGCCTATCCAGTCCGATCTGGAAGGAATGCTGATCGAGATTTACTTCTCAAAGATGGCCTGCGGTATAAGGCAGTCAGTGTCGCTAGGAAGGAAGTTGAATTCCTTGAGAATGGTTGAGTGGCCCATGTTGAGTCCGGACCACGGTCGGAGAGAGTTTGAGTTTCAAGTCTGTGCTGGCTGCTGTTTGTTTTCCGAATAGTTCCCGTGTTGGAGGGGGGAACTTGATAACCAAATCATCTCACACAGAATTGAATTGCCGAACTCCGCCAGCTGGATTTAGCTAACAATACCATAACAACCCTGGTCTACGAGGGTACTACCGGCTGTGTAGCCACCTTAACCAACCAACCAATTACTCCTTGAACAATTGTTCTACTCCATTTCATGTCTTAATGGACGCCACAAGTCATTATTGCCAAGCGATTTTAAGACTGAACGTTACGTATCACATCCTTGGTGGCGTCGCGATAGGAATTGTATGTTTGGGTGCCACTGGTGCGGTCAACACTCCACGCAGTAGCTGTCTAGGATCCAATTTATTTAGTACACACATGTGCTTGCTGTTGATCAAAAATATTGATGTTGAGTGCTGTTTGGGAAGTGACATTGAATTTCAGCGATTTGAGCATCTAGCGATTGAATGGTGGATCGATTGATGAATTTGAATTTCTTAAGAATTGTTGCGTGGCCAGTTCTGTTCCAAACTCGTTTCAAATTCTCAGAATCGATTCATATACGTTAGAAAACGTCACCAAAGGTTTACACGAGTCATATGTAGAGCTAATATGGTCGCTCCGGCAGTTGGTTTGTAAATTAAATGCCATAGTTCTTCCTTTTCAGTACATTTTCCATCAACAGTAAACATACAAGGCGCTACAGCCCGTAGGAGGCCAGGGCCTAGTTTCTAAGCAACCACTCGTTTTGCGCGTGCTATTGTTCTCTCACGAGTGGAAGGAACCTACAGTTTTATGTTTGAGAAGCTTTTTCTAGACAGAAAATACTCTTTGAACATTGTCAGTGACTCAAAAGAGGTGAAAATTGTCGATGACGTCGAGGTTGGGGTCGACGCACATACGTACAACGCCACGGGCGCCATACCCGACCTTAGGAACGGTATAGAAATATAGAAGGAGCATCCGTAGGCATAGCATACTCAGATCTTTTACACACGCACACTAGTTCATTCAAATCTGCCACTCGATCTACGACACCAGTGCGCCATTATTCTCAATCAGTGTGACAAAGATCAAATTTATCATGCGATTTCCGATCTACTCAAGACATGCCGCCTGTATTGTGCTTATTTGACTAGATTCCGGGCGGTGAACATTGATTTGTATCACTATGCGGCTTTCCCCAGCAGCCTTTCTTCTTCTTCGTCTTGTGGCGCTACAGTCCAGCTGGTAAATTCCCTAGCCAACTGCATCCAATTTCGCACGCTGTTGTTCCCTAGCCAACTGCATCCAATTTCGCACGCTGTTGTTTGAGGTCCTGCTCCTGAAGAAATCACATGACAGCGCCTTGGTTGGTCTCAAACGTAAGTTCGTTACCAACTTCGATGGAGTAGCGAGCATTCTTCATTGGCATCCTGCACAACCAGACCAGTCTGTCAAGAATGTCCCAGCTAGACATGACGCTGTGTAGCTAGGTGTCTGTGTAGGCGGCCGAATAGGTGGTGAGTGTCAATATCCACTTCTTGGGTCTTTTCTAGGATCTGCCGCAAAGTGAAGATCTGATCCATTGTATAATTTGATTGGTGTACTCAGGACTTGTATTTGCTTTGGAACACCCTGCGTCCTTGGTTAATGCTTTAATCGATGGTTGAAGCATACTCGGAGATAGCATGATACTCCAGGACATAGAGAGACTAAGCGGAAATGTCACTCTTCGGGGCACAATCTTCTCCAAAACGATGTTCAAGAAATCACATAACAGCGCGTCGCCTTGACTAGCCTGAAACCTTTTTTGGTATTGAAGGTCTGGGTGAGTTCGTTACCTACGTTACGGAGCAGCGAGAGTTCTCCATCGTCATCCTGCACAACCTGATGTTGACATGACATGAAACTAGACGTGGCGCTGTATAGCTCATCTCTATGTACGCCGACGAATATATGTACTTCTTGGGTCTCTTGCAGGATGTGCCGTAATGTGATGATCTGGTCTATTGTGGACTTTCCTGGCATGAAGCCTCACTGATATGAATCAGATCGTTAGCAAACGGCTTTCATCGATGTTACAGCGTTTTATGAGCGTACTGGCGGGTCTTGGCACTTTCGCGGAACACTTAAATGTACTCGGCCTGTAGGCGACATAATCCTCTCCGATCCCTGTGAAGTAGACGACCACACTGCAAAGGGCTTGCTCTCCGTCTCAGGCATTAGATGCTGATGTAGTGAGAGCTGAGGACGAAACATCATCACGAACGTCGTCGTCTCCGGTTGACAAGGCAATTAGAGTGCATCGGTAGAAGGTCCGTCTCGAAGAATGTTCGAGAACAAGCTTGAGAGACAAAGCAACAGATGACAGCCTTGTGGTGAATTAGAGTAAAGGTGAAACTCAAACAGCGTCGGACAGCCAGCTGAAGACTCGTTTATTGAGCACCATCTAGGGAAGTGTACATAATCGCCGTAATCTCACATTCGTATTTCCAGGTCAGCTCTTTTTAGCGACGGTCTCCACATTCCATCAACTGAAGACCCAGTGCAGCAATGATCATCAGAGGAACTCGGTGGAAACCTTACCAACCAACCTAACTCATTCCCATTGGCTCCTCATGCCACTGGACCACCCACATGACAGCTCATCAAAAACTCACATAAACCATAAATCACATTTATTTGACAGGTTAACAACGACTTACAGGTTTAGCGGCTTACATCTAAGAATACTTTGACGACTTAAACTAAGAACGGAATAGAAGACAAGCAAATCCATCTTTGATCACGCATTCGTCACATCTGGCATCACTCCTCACGTGGGATCGTCTCATTTGCCATTGAGCTTGTCCTGGATCTGCTGCAGACTCATGCCCTTCGTCTCCATCACGATGAAGAGCACGAAGAAGAAGGCGACACCGCAGAAGATGCCGAAGAGCCAGAACGCGTAGTACGGACCCAGCTCGTCGAGAGCGGGATAGAATCGCGTCACAAAGAATCCCAGCACCCAGCAGGTGGATGCGACGATCGAGGATGCAATCGACTTGACATTCGACGGGAACATCTCGCCCAGCACAGCCCACGGCAATGGGCCGAAGCCCACGCAGTAAACGATGTTGAAGATGATCAAGGCTGGTACTGGGAGCCAGAGAATGCCGGACGGATCGCCGGTGGACTGAACGTAGAAGAACGCGCCCAGCGCGAACAGCGCAAGGCACATTACGCTGGCGGACACGAGCAGGATGATCTTGCGTCCCAGTCGATCGGCGATGAGCGGTGTCAGGCCACTAGACGCGACCTGTACGCAACCGACGATGATGGTCGCCACGGCAGGGTCCAGCCCTGTGTTGGCGTTGATGAAGATCGTCTGGCTGTTGAAGAGCACGACGTTGATGCCGGACAACTGCTGGAACGCGATCAGGCCGGCCGAAATGAAGAGCGCCTTGCGGTTGCCCACGGTCTTGATGATGTCCACGAAGGTTCCCTTGTTGGCCATGGACTCCTCCACCACCGACTGGATGAGGTTCATCTCGTCCTGCACGCCCTCGTTGCTCTGGCCGCGGAGGAACTGCAGCGCCTTGGTCGCCTCGGTTTTCTTGCCCTTGCCGGCGAAGTAGTAAGGGCTCTCGGGCAGGAAGAAGAAGATCACGGCGAAGGCAATGGGGACGGCCAAGCAGCACCACTGCAGTGCCATATACGAGACATACGGGCCAATGGCGTAGGTGTACAGGATTCCAGCTGAAAGGAGAAGAGGGATGGTTATGAATCGGAAACGGTCGCTTGGCAGTGCAGCAACTCACAAACGATGAACAGCTGCATGAGGGAACCGGTGGCACCGCGGTTGGCGTCGGTGGCGATCTCGCCTACGTACATCGGTTGGGTGGTCATCACGAAGCCAACTCCGAAGCCCTAAACGGAAGAGAGGTGAGTTTAAGTAGTCTTTGGTTGGGGAGTGAGCTGATGGGTCTGCGTACCTGAATCAATCGAGCGGCGTAAATGATCCCAACGCTCCCGCCGATCATCAAGAGGATGTAGGCGATGACGAAGAAGATCGAACTCGACAGCAGCGTCCACTTTCGTCCAACCCAGTCGGCCAGTGGTCCAGCGATAAACGGAGCTGCAAGCGAGGAAGCATGCGTTATTTATGTTGGCTTGAGGGAAGCTCTATCACTAGCACTGCTTACCAACAAGAGCTCCAATTGCAATCAACGATGAAATCCACGCCTCTTCTTCCTTATTGATGCCCACACTGAGTGGCCCGTCCGCCGAAGCCTCCTTCAGCTTGGGCATGATTGGTGACGTCCATCCTAGGCACGTGCCTACAGCAAAACTTGATAAGTTGGCTGAAAAGGGAAGAGATTCTATGAGTGCCAGGAGACACGAGATAGGATTGAGAAGCAAACTTACCGCATATAGCTGCCAGGAAAATTCTTGAATTCTTCACTGGTTCCATTCTCCCTCGCCGTCCGTTGTCGATCTCAAAAGGACTTACTTCTGCGTACTTTGTTGGTCGTTCCGATGAACTCATTTAGTTTTAATCATATGGCTTTCCCTTTGAATGGCTGGAAGGAGATGGAAGATGATGGGTGGGTCAGTAGCTTGATTAGGGTATCGGAATGGAAATGGCTGAGGTACAAGAAGCGATTATCAGTCAGAGGGATGGCAAAAAAGCTCCAACGTTGTTCAAAATGAACCCAAGTCGATTCGCATAGTTCTTTTACACGACAGCCACGGAGATAAATGGTTTGTAATCAGAGCTGTCTCTGTAGAGAGCAGATTGTCCGCTAAATTTGAGAGGACGGAAGCATGTCCGACGGTTGGAACATCAGCTCCACATGCCCTAATCACAGAAAAGCTATCGCACGCGGAAGGTCTATAGTTCCATGTCAAGTACTATCGTCGTCGTTTGTGAAGGTCTAAAGCTGTCGCTGGGCCGCGTCGGCCCAATTAGTGTGGATTATAATTCTGCCCCGAAAAATCCTGGAGGAGACTATAAAGTTCGAAATCCACATGAACCATCTCTTTGCTTCTTTTTTATGCGACGGCCGAGTTAGGGATCTTTGGGAATCTGATTTTATTGTGTCCCACTACGCTAAGGCATACGCCATGGACCGTGCAGATCGGTTCGTGATCTCCAGTCTCATTTGAAACCTGCATGTCATATTTGCGATCCTTTGATGATATCTACTCATTAATTGGCGATGAGAACGTTGATAGGCATTTTGCATTTCCTTTCACCTCACCAGCATCTAGTGGTATCGCTATCCTTTCACAGAATTGCCTCAGCAAAGCGTGTTCCACATTGATTCAATGATACCGCAGATAACCAGGCATGTTAAGCTCTGAAGAGCACATGGATTTAACAAATTTGCTCTTAACATACGAGCCTCTAAGCATTTGTTTGCAAGAAATTTTTCATATCCTTCAGACAAGATTACTCAAGGGAACACGTGTGCAAAATTACACTTAGGCGTCGAGTGTGTACGCATGAGTTGTAGTCGAAGAGGAGAACTGCCATCATAGACAAGCGAGGTTCCTTGATTGATGGACATGCGGCATGACTTTGTAGCCATCCGGACCGGAGACCTATCGCATTTTGTGAATGTTAAATCCCTAATCTCGTCTGAGTGCTTCAGCAGTCTGACTTCAAATAGGATCAACAGATTGTGTGGATGTTGATTACTGCTTGCAAGTGGCTGGCGGTCTGAAGACAATCTGAATGCTTCGGCAAGGAGAGAGATGCGCTGTCGCATCGTCCTACAAACACGAAGCGATCTAAGGATAAAGAAAACTAAATGGTCTCAAGGATAAGACAAAGCTACAATCGTTTCGTTATACACCATTTTGACCAAAACCCCCCGGCAGACATCTTGAGGCAGTTAAGGAGTGTGCTCTCGGGACAAACGGGAAATCCTCAAATCATATCCAAGTGGAGAACGAATGGAGAATCGCTATTTCCAAACGTAGCGTCTTCGGTTCTTTTATTCGGCTCGAAGGACCATAATCGGGTTACAGAACAAAACACATATTTTGTCAGTATTGCTACAAGGAGATCGAAACTGAAAGACTGGCAGAACAGGGCATAGCAAAGGAAGTCTCTGCGAGGAGAGAATGCTGCACCATGAAGGAAAATTTCCGCCAAGACGGTCTTTGAATCTGAGACTCCTGGTTTGAGAAAAAGAGCAAGCCATAAAGTCTTTAGATTCCACAAGGTCATAGCGGACGAAAGGCAGTCCGGCCTTGATAACTTGAAGCGGCAGATCAGAGCCTCCCACGACATAAGACAGCATCAGCTCTGTCTCAGATTCTGAATGAGGCCCATAAAATGTTTTCTTTATAAGATAAGATTTCAACAGGACTCACTTCTGGTCTCTATGGGATGATGTGTACAAGTTTAAAGTTGGCACACAGCTCATCAATCAACGAGCCCGTCACAAGTTTGCACCTGTAGGCTTGTGTTAGAGTGAGTAGTCTGACTGGCCACTATAAGATGGTTGGCACTTGGAAGTCGCCAAATGCAAGCAAAACCAGAATGATTAGATTCGTAGATACAACGTGCAGGAAGGACAATGGGCTAGTCAACTTGCAATGCCGGAAAGTGATGCATGGGACTACAAGGGTCTAAAGGGAGCACGAATCGGTGAATGAGGGCAAAAGTAAATGTATGCTGATGGGACAAATGACATCGACGACTCGGTCAGAACGTCCCAAGTTTATATATATGAGTGGCGCTACAGCCCGTAGAGGGCCAGGGCCTAGCTTCTCAGAAACCACATGTGTTGTGCGTGCTATTGTTCTCACACGAGTGGAAGGGACATACAGTTTTATGTCGACTCCGAACGGCCAAGTTTGAGAAGCTTTTTCTAGACAGGAAATACTCTTTGAGCATTGTCAGTGACTCGAAAGAGGTGGGGTCGTGAAAATTATTTTTGTCGCTCGGAGCTGGAATCGAAGTTACGACATCGAGGTTGGGGTCGACGCACATACCCACAACGCCACGGGTCGCCACATTTTAATAATCATAAGGCCGGGCCTATTTTTTCAGCAACTACTTGTGTAGTATTCGTGGAAGGGAGATATACGCTTTGAGCATTGTCAGTGACTTAACAGAGATCGAACCGAACTAATTATTTACTGTCGCTCAGACCTGGAATTGAAACTACGACGTCGAGATGTACGGTAAGTGCGTTGGGGTTGACGCAGAGACCCACAACGGCAGGGACCACACAAGTTAATAGTACGAACAACATCAGTACCGAGATTAAATGCAGAATAACTCTACCCAACCGCTGGTTCTTTGGGCTCAAGAGGCCCCCTCTCTCGAAGGACCAAGCTCACTTAGATCACCACTGCCCTGCCCTATGGCGCGGAAGCCTGGACTATCTCAAGAGCGGATGAAGACAAACTTGGTCTCTTCGAGAGAAAAGTTCTTCGTTCAATCTTTGGTCCTGTTTGCTTTGAAGGTTTCTGGAGAAGAAGATTCAACCACGAACTGTACGGGTTGAATCGGCTGTACAGCGACACAAGTCAAGGCTGCCGTCTACGGCGAGGCCATGTAGAGCTCATGGACAACACTGCTCCGGCCCGAAGAGTCTTCGACGCGGAAATAGTCGGACAAAGCAACAGAAGAGTATATATCACGAAGCCGATGGCGCACATAAGTTAGGAAGCACCTCAACCAACTAGGAGTGCGAATTTGAGGCAGCTGGCCTAGGATCGTGTTGGTTGAGATCCAGGTTCACCACTAGAATAAAAAGTGGAGCCCGGTTCTAATATAGTCAAGTATACAGCCACCAAATCTACATTTAGAGCATGACCAAGACCATGTTGAATGGGGACACCGAGAGCTTAAGCTAATGACTTGTTCTTGTCCCGGTGCATCGGTGTGTCTAACTCGAAGGAATGAAATAACTTTGTTTGTTGATATAAAATGACAAAATATCATCGTGCCCACTCTGATTAAAGATTACTAGCTAAAAGCTGGGGGAAAACCTGATAGTACATAGCCTGGCAGTCAAACAGGATCTGCAGACATTTTCCAGGTAACCAGGGCTCAGGACACAACTAGCACCTATCCCTGGAACAAGAGATGAGCTGATTAATATTGGGTACTATGATGCGTCCTTTGATGACTTCAAGTCATCAAGTTTTGCTGCAAAAGGGATAAAACAGTAAAACGTCTGTGGAGAAGATGACGACACTGCAGAGCAGGTCAACTATCCACTGTCTATCCTTGCTAGGATGAGGTGGAGTTATTTGGTGTTAGTGACGCTAGAGCTGGTCATGTAGTCAAATGCAGTTCAATTTATAATAATAATATAAAACTCTGATCGGCGAAGTTTGAGAAGTTTTCTGCAGACAGGAAATACTCTTTGAGCATTGTCAGTGATTGGAAAGAAACTGTGAAAATTATTCTTATTATTGTTCTGGTTCTTGTCGGCGAACTAGGACTCGAACCTACGATATCGAGGTTGGAGACGATGCACATACGTCACGTAATTCACTCCTAAACCGTGAACTTCCTTCATGTCATACCCTCCCTGCATATTTTCTGCTGAAGTTAACGCCAGTCGTTTTTGATGATTTGTTTTCATGAAACTCTGAAGCACTCTCTGAGAGCCAAACGAAAAATGTACCGCCAGTTGCTTGGCGGTGATATGGCTTGTTTAAATTCAAGTACCTACGAAGCGTGTTACGAACGACGCTATCAAGAATTCAAACATCAGCGCAAACAGTGAAGTCGGTGTGTGCATCGCTCTCAGAATATTCACGCCTGCAAGCATTCAAACAGATTCAGCAGCGCTGGTCATTCCTGACAGATTTATTTTCTCTACCTCCAGCACAGTGCACTGTTCAAATATTTAGCCGATCAAGGTGTATGGACAGCGAACGTAAATTGCCACTACAGTGCAGTTGTCTTAATTCACGACTGCGCCTAAAAATAGACATTCCTCAATTCCAAACAAACAACTTTGAACAATGATCAGGAGCAGAGGTAGTGCAAATTTCCAAAGCTAAACAAAGCGTAGCTTGTCTCCTTGATAACACTGCAGGCATCTGAAGTAGAACGAGAAACGCCGTTAAATCTGAAAATACCATCATCGTCTGCACATATTCTCATTTTCTGTAGTCAAACTTCACTGGATGTCGAAAGACATGAAATGTGGCACTAACTACTTACATCCAGAGTATAAAAAGTTATGACGACCCTTTTGACACTTGTATGAGCACAGAGTCAGAGCTCTCCCCGAATCGGACTTTAAGAATTTTTTGACAAGGCAGATCTGAATCAAACACAGATTTCAAAGATCACGAATTTGTGAAGACTTTTGGCACAATGCCTGAGAAAGCGCCTAGAAAAACCAAAATCCCTTGATTTGTTGGCAATTTTGCTTCGATGTCACACTGAAGTACTCAACGGTCACAAGGTGAAAATGAGTGTATTTCCCCGAAGCTTACGCTGCAGCACTTGCATCCGCTTCCCACCACAGATCGAAGCAATCACTCTAATCCACTTGACAAAGCCATTATTCGATGACGGAAAAGCAGGCAATAACCCTAAGCGAACACCATGAGATCGGCTGAGATTTCCCTCCCTCCCCCATCCCATTAGCGGAAAAAATCACACCTCCCACACACGCTCGCACACACAGCATCCATCACTTAAGAACGGGGAACTTAACATAAGTAATCTGTGAGCACTTAGGTTCCGTATTATTCACTCAATTTAATTGTGTCTCGCCTTTTGAATGTCACTTAAGCGCACTCGTCGCAGCTATTCGACTTCAATTCACAATTTCACAGCACAACGGGGGAAAAACAGGTCAAATTTTGAAAACGAAAAGCCTGACACTTACACAAGAACGTCTTGCTGATTGTCCCGCGAAAGCCTACTCTGGCTGGGCGACTCTATCGATTCGAGAACTCGACTTAATTTGACTGCAGTCACCGGTGCTGTGGGTGAATTTAAAGATTTTTTCTTTCGAATTTTCACATTTCCACTGCGAGTGGTGGCGGCGATCTCTCGAGAGTCCTTATCGTATCGCACTTGAAGTGGCTGGTTGGCGCGATTGGCTGCAGATAGTGGGGTTAGATAGCAGATACTGCGCTTTGTGCAATTCGATATCCCCAAGCAATAACTAATCACTAGAAGAGGTGCGCTTTTCAAGAGCATGGACAATATTTGCTTTCGTGGGTACTCGACGGCATAGATCCTGATCTTGGCTCACAATGCGACGCGTATAACCTTTCTAATGAATTTCGAGTTATGTCGGTCTGTGAAATGGGGAGGAATTGATGTGTAATGCGGTTTTTTTTTTGATCGGTGAGGATATGACGGAGTGTGTCGAAAATGTTGGTTATATGACAAATGTCGCTGGCTTCGCTGATTTGCTAGGAAGACCACGCATTCTTCTTGGAATGACGCAAACATTTGAAATGGCCGTTAATGTAACTGTGTACATTCAATTTGATGGGCCGTTCGATAGCGAGCGCACTCGTTGCCATGCGATGTAGACGACACCGTGCTTTACTTGAAAAATAAGCCAACACAGAATGTCTTGAGTCGAAGCGACTATGTCGACTCCTCCGTTCTGCAGTATTCTACTCCAATTCGGGCTAAAAAAAATGTATTTGGAGAGGACACCAGCATTGGCAAGGAAATGACAACGAAATGCAGAGCAAAACAAATTTATATTGGAGCTATTGCGATGCCATGGGGATGTAAACCTTCCATCCCACTCGATGACAGTCGAGTTCCAACTTACAGATTTTGTGCTGTCCCTTCCAGCCATTCGGTGGTCTTGGCAAATCAGCAAATGGGTGGTATTTGCTATGTCTTAGAGCTTTTGGATGAAGATATCTCGGTAGTGACAAAGGTAGTGCGAAATATCATCAATATTCCTCGTTCCCACAGCGTCTGCATATGGTGTCAGGGGTAAGGCAGATTTCCTGTTTGTCGTATCTCCAACTATTACGGCCAGTTAGCGCCCCGACTATCATCCGCAGCAGCTTTTTGCTACGTTGGAGAAGCATGACCGTTTTGGCACTACTTTATGTAGACCATAATATTCGAGTATTGTGGGAAGAGAGTGCCACTTTTCATTGACTAGTCCCGTGAATCTTTTGTCCACTTTCCTCTTGACATCAGCAAGGGGTGAAAGGGAACATGGTGTTACTAGGGACGGGTCGGATATGTTCCCTTTCCCAACAAGTTTACCTGCTACCTCATTGGCTGTTATAGCCTTGAGACCCCGTATAGAGTGATGCCACTAGCTTGGACTTGGTTTCTATAGCCAAAATCGCTTGACAGTTAATTAGAATGGTAGCCGCTTCCTTGAGCGCCAGGACCTTTGATTGAAAACCGTCAGGTAATCTGATCGAGGTGCATGTTTAACAATTTGGAGGAGATGCTCGAGCCTGCCCAATTGTCCATCTTCGACCCATCTGCAACATTGAGATTTTGACCCCAAAATCCAAGCAGTGGTTAGTAAGGCATTTCTGATGGATTTGAACGCCCATCTTCCAACTGCCACAGCGGCCGTATTAGGGCTACCGACGACTTGCGGACATTTTTCTGCATGTCCTGGTGAGTGTATTTACCGATCCTGAGAGTTTGGGGTGCATCCGGCAACATTGAGATTTTGACCCCAAAATCCAAGCAGTGGTTAGTAAGGCATTTCTGATGGATTTCAACGCCCATCTTCCAACTGCCACAGCGGCCCTACTGGGGCTACCAAGGACTTGCGCGCATGTTTCCGCATGTCCTGGGGTGTGTCTTAATCGATCCTGAGAGTTTGGAGTGCATCCGGCAACTTTGAGATTTTGACACCAAAATCCAAGCAGTGGTTAGTAAGGCATTTCTGATGGACTGCTTGGATTTTGGGGTCAAAATCTAATCTCTTCTATGAAGATATCACCGGAAGGACGTATTGAAGACGACGGAAGGGAGGGAGTCCGTCTAGGAAGCTTGCATGATCGCTTGGACCAACTTTTGGATTGGATAGGCCTAATAGTACTTCTTGCAGCAGACTGCATATAAAGCAATCTTTCTGAAACCTATGCTTACCCAAGTTGGTGGGTAAAATTTTTAAAAACTTAACCATTTCATTGTGGTGGCCGTGGCGTTGTGGGTATGTGCGTCGACTGCGAAGCGCACTTGAAAATCGACGTCTAGATCCAATCCCTCGTCTGTACGAAAAAAAAAAAACAATTATTTTCAGGGCTTTCGAGTCCCTCACAATGCTCTAAGAGTACTTCCTAGATAGAAAAAGCTTCTCAAACTTGACCGTTCGGAGTCGGAATTTTCAACAAATTGGCCAGGATGTGCGCGTTTGTGTTCACTACTGCATTTGTAACCAACATTTGCAAAATTTCTTATTTGCGCTATGCAACACATTGGTATGTTCCAAATAGGATGAATCATCTACACGACTTTTTGCAGTTCACTACTAGTTAGCTGAACAATTACGTGGCAGAATCTACTCCTTTATTCGTGTGAAGTGCTTAAATTCAGTAGCCCAAAATTATAGTCACATACACTTTAAGGTTTTAGCTCCGAACTAGTTATAAACTGCTTTAAACTTAAAGCATACGTGTGGGTTATTCATTTCACAAGGTATAATTTAAAATTAAAGATGGTGATGAAATCAACGAAAAGGGAGAAAATTACAGACTAAACAAGAAAAGGAGTAGAATTGGCATTGGATGGATTTGCGTGCAACTATCAAAAAGAAGTCGCTATTCCAAGGAGCTCAACTTGACTTGTTGCAAGTGCGGCAAACAGAAGCTATGGATTTAATTCGAGAGTGAACCATGCCTTAGTTGCATTACTTCAGTTCAGCGTACAGTGTGAACATCTAAAGCTGTATTGCACGGCACTAATCGGCATGTACCGGAATGTCCTGGAGACGATCAGTTAATTGTAGATTGATACTCGACTCTCTGCTACAAGTATTAGTTGAAGTGCACGCGATAATAGACGCAGATGAACAATGAGGCGAGAGGACATTCTATATCACATGCGTCTTAGAACATAAAATTTTGAAATTCGTAATGAAGCGGCAAGTGCAGGAACTTATGAAAAGCCATCAGATTGCAGGGAGTTATGAACGTACATATGTACTGACTTTTGTTCCGAAGATAAATCAATCAGAGCGGCGGCTTATTTTTTGACACGGGAAGAACCATGCGATCTAATGATAAAATAGCTAAGCTGGATGGGCTGGTTGAGTGCCTCCCTTGATTATGTAGTTCACAGGTTCAAACCCCAGTGAAACCAAAGTTAAAATGCTTTTATCTGGCCCAGTCACTGCATCAAATTAACGACAATGGGTATCACAAAGGACAAACAATGGTCTAAGTGTGCTGCCAATTCCGCTGGTTGTGAGCACTGGCCTCTTCTGGAATTGCAACCACGTTATTAGATGACATGTACATTGCTTTGAAACATGCACATTAACGAAACGCCAACATGAAGTATTTTTAAAAACGTCGGCAATGGGCAAAGTCCAGCAACAGTGGAAGATTATCGTATGGGGTGAGTATGAAATTGAGGAGTCCCTGTGTCTGTCTGTCCATGTTCGGTTACAAAAGCCTCCGGATGTGACTACAAATCTCACTTTCGAATGCTTACTGTCTAGTATTGCAGATCGTTTTGTTGAAACAACGAGATATCGGCTATGCTAAATGAGGTCAGAAAGTTTGCCATGTCAGTTTATCTCGCTCTGCATATGTGTCATTTTTTTGTATTAGTTTGTTAACTAATCGCTTGTCGTTGCCTCAGATGAAGCTCATAGCCCGACCGTAATGTGTGTTGTCTTGACGTCCGCCTTCAAGTAGCTGACCATCATTAAAAGGTTGTAGTTTGGTCTTAACTCCGGAATGGCAATACACATTGCCTACTGCTTCGGTCGTTTGCATGACGTCCTTTGTCGACGCACTTAAATGCAACTCCAATTCGGCCGTCTGGTTCATACGAATAAATCAAAACAACCGTCGAATTAATCATAAATGATAAATTATTCCCTAGGTGGGTACAATTAAAACGACGACTTAGCACTCATTGATTGGTAATACACATGTTTTTAAATAGTTTGTTTGTCATTAAATTGCGATTAACGAATTAAAATGTAATCGCAGAAAGTGATTGATGTTGGGGACCATAGCGTCAGTCATCAACTGTCAATTGAATAAATGTTGTTCTCCTCTAGTCTTAAGTGGCCACATCACATCTACTTGATGAGGTCTAGCTAAGTGAGATTTCGTGAGGCGGATTCTTTACACCTCTAATGAGGGGTGTTACCGGATGTACAGTGAATCAACGAGGGGGTTTCTTAAAGTTTTTGAAATTAAGTTTTTCTTAATAAAGTATTTGCAGGAATGGGGACTGTGTTTGAATGGAACCCGTATACAGAGGATATCACAGCAATGTGATTTGTAGATTTGAGGAGAGTCATCATCATCTTCGACCCACATTATCCACTAAAGCCATCGCGGGCATAAAGCACGCGCTAGAGATGTCCAGGCCACTCGATCCTCCGCCATCGACTCAACTCAACCCAGGCACAACCAAGACAGTTTTTGAACTTGGTTTAACCATCTCATCCTGGATCTGCCAAGAGGTCGCCCATCCTGTAGGAGTCGCATTTATGGCACACTTCAGAAGACGTGATGTTGGGAACATTTTTGAAACGTGCCTAAATCATCGAAGCATATCTGTTTCCGCGCGGAGACGGAGCTGCCCGACATTGAGTTCCTCAGACTATACCGTGTTTCTCACCCTATTCCGGCGAGTACATCGAAGAACAGTACGAAAAAGTCTCATCTCCTGAGCTTATATTGGTGATCTTATTATATCACGGATGACCCCGAGACCAAAGAAGGATCTGGAGCTATCTACGTTATTATAGATTGTGCCTCTCGTTAGGTAATTTTGGATCAGTTTGTCAAGCGGCCACCTATGCTATCCTAATGGGCACGAGCTATTTTGTGAAGAATAAGAAGGGACGAGGAATGTATTTACCATACGTCGGTAGCGATAGCCAAGCTTTTTTGAAATAATGAATATGTTTCCTTCGAGGTGAGAAACACACCATCGAACAAGTCACATAGTTAAGGACTTGGTATACACATATACGCACGGCGATTATCTTGGGCTGAAGAGACACTTCGATACTCCGTGACCTGCTCTAGACTAGTCTGGTCAAACCGAGAGAACAGTTCGGAGTTACACAATAACTGGTCGAAGATGCGTTGAAGACTGGAGTTGAAGCTCAGCTGTCCGCTGATTGGACAATGACTGACGAAACGAACCTTGTGTACACTTTTGAGTGAAGATGTTTAAGACAAGAACAAAGATGTATTGGCTGCTGTACAGAAAGGATACTCATTTCTGTTTAAAATAATCTTGAGATTCCTGAAATAGCTAACGCTATACAGTCTTCCCATCCAGACCAACCCAGCCACTTCTCTAAATTTAATAGAATCATAATTAGAACAGCCAGAAAGTAAAACTACATATATATGGAATGCTCACATCAACAAGGCATGGAAATGTCAAAGCTCTTTGATCTCTTAAACAACTGCAGGCAAGTCATTGGGACTAAGATCAAGAGTGAGTCTGTGGATACCACATGATTGGAGTGTGGTAAAATCAACCATAGTTTATAGCGATACTGTTTGGTGAAAACATGTTAAACAACCAGATTTTGGCAGAAGATTGCACGGTTGTGCGATTTCTGCAATTTGGTACTGACTCCTACTAGTCAGTTGACCTCTGTGTTAACGAGATGACATAGACATCGCAGCAGATTTCCAACCTGTAGCGATGGAGGCTTTCATGACGACGCTGGAAGAACAAGCGAAAAGAGTTAAAACGGACTAATTTTAACTGAATGCGCAAGGCCTTAGCAGACTAGTTTGGCGGGATTCCAAAAAGCCAACTTTGAAGGATTCTAAGAATTTTTAAAAGACAAGACAGCACGTCCAGGGAATTAAAATTAAAATAGCATGAAATGCTTACACCAAGAGAGAGCAATGGTTCCGCAACCCCAGATGGATGCAAGATGGAGTTAATTGTCGGCACATCGTATTATCTTAAACAAATATCCACGAACATACTCAGAAAGCTAAGAGGCCAACCAAACGAACATGCTGGCAGAAAACAACAAGCTGAAATTGATTTGAGTGTCAGGACATGAAGGCAAACCTACACCTACATAAATCGACAATTAAACAGGAGAGCATTGAGCACTGAAGGGGCGTCCATGGAAAAAAAATACAACTTCAATCCTAAATAAGCCAAAGAACCTCTAAAACTTGAATGAGCTAACTAAATAGTTATATATGGAGCATTGGCAAGACATGTAGCGTGTTAGTACCTCCTCCATGAAATGAGCATTTCCAACACGAAAATCTGTAGCCACTCTAATCAGGCTAAGGAAACTATGCATCACGTATAAACGACTGCCTTGGCCCGACGCTAACAAGTGATTTTGACCAGGAGGCGGTCAAACTGGTAATTACCCAACATCTTCGTCAGCTGGACCACCAACAAAGCAGAACACAACAAATGTTAAAATTGACACTGCAATTCAAGATCTAGAGTATTCAATCAACAACGCCTTAGACCAGCAAAAAAGGCCGAGGACTAGCAGAGATGGTCACACCACAGGCAAAAGCTGAGGAAGAGACATCAGCGAAGATCACACAGAATACATAAGAAAGGGACTGTGAAGAAGTTCTCACTAAGTTGGAATACACGAATGGCAATGGAACTCATAGCCAGACAAAAAGCTGCGCAGAGTACAGCTAGGATCTGGCACATTCCGACAAATCCACTATATCATCGATAAAATGAAGAAGGTGCCACAAACACTGACAATAAACCACCAGCGGAGAGGGCGGATGCCTCTTGGTGATCTAGAATTTGTCCCACAAGTCATTACCAACGTGGACACACTTGAGAGCTCATTTGCATCAGACGTTGTCTTCAATGAAATCAACCCACGTGATCACAATGGGCAAAGAAATCACGGTAATTATTCAATGAGAAAGGCAGACGGAACCGGCAAGATCTCGAATTTCGTAAAAAAACTGCACATCATCAAATTGCCAGTCTTTCAGTATGCAGTTCTATATCGCTCTTGAGAAAAATGAGCAAGATCCTGAATTGCCCGGAAGCCCAAGAACTAAAACGATTGTCCACTGACCTGAACATCAACCAAGACTTGCAGTCCGAACAAACACAAAGTACCAGCTGCCCTAAACAAAAACGAAGTTACCGTTGCCTGCTTTCTACGTAGAATATGCCTTCGACACGGTCTGGATAGATAACCTCATCTACAAGTTGAATCAGATGGAAGCCCCTTTAATCTCTTGCATTACAGAAGATACTACGCTCAAGTGGAAGGCAGTCAATAAACTGAGATCTGAGCATCAAGACCGAAGATTTGCACAAGAGTCGAAGCTCGGACTGATGCTCTTCAACATCTTCACGGCAGATCAACCGTTTTCAACCAACATTGTGCACTACGATCATTGACCGCTCGAATTCACCAATAATCGCCAAGCAAGGAGTCGAAATTGAGACATGCAAGAAATTTCACAAACACACCGAATGGGGTATTCACATAAGTGCTGGAAAATTTGTACGCATGTGTTTAAGGAGACCATACCGAGAAGGTCCAGGTAAGGTGCTTAAGTGTCGGGGTATAAAGTTGGTGTGGCCACCAAATATCAACTACGTTAGATTAGGTTATTGGGCTGCTTGTTGGTCCACCGTGATACCCGGTGCCGCTAATTTGATCCCAGTGGCAAAATGGTAAGTGGACCAGATTTGGTTTTGTCTAGATTTGGTTTTTGACTGTCAAAACCTATAACCAAGGGCAGGCACTCAACCAATTCCGCCATTCAGCCGTTCTTATCTAACAGGAAAGATATCGTGGCGATAACTTCACGGAAAATTGAAGCCCAAAATCCACTCGAAACTGACCCTAAAGAAGTCCAACCTAGGATTCCATCGCATCTATCCTTTGATGGCTTGAGCCAGAGGACAAGGCAGCAAATACGGCAAATTTTAAGGTACTTCTTCCCAAAATGGCACACCATCTCATGGAGAGGCTCGCAACTTTCGAAAGAAAAATACTGTGAAAACGTACCGGTCTCACCTTCCACAGGGACAGTCAGAAGGATCACAGCAACACGAAGCTCTACGACAACGTTCGCATCATCCCCTTGTAATGTGACTCAATGAGCAGAACTTCCCAACGACCTCTAACAACGAGTTGCTGTTCCGGGCAAAGCTGCGATGGTAATAACCAACGGGGCTTAATCGGCTACCACAGCATCAGCATATCACAAAACGACAAGCATGGGCACATATATTAGAACATGCTATTGTAAAGACTGGGCATTGTATGGTGTTAAGAATAAACACAACACCCATATTATTGTAAATGTTAAATCAATTAATATCAATCATGTACATCATTTGAGCCCGTATGAGCCATTACCGTAGTCTTGAGTTTTAAGCCTAGTTGTAATCTCAAATTTTGTTCACAACACAACGAACATTTGCGGTCCGGATACCAGCTTAAGCCGAATTATTTGTCTATTTAAAAGCCCACGGAAGCATTGAGAGCAAACATTTAAAGAGTGTTCAATTGTTGTCAGAGACGGAAGTATTTTAAAATGAAGGTTTCGCTTGCATCACTTTATGAAGCAGTATTCTATTCTTCTTCACATCCAAGAGGACCGAAAATGTCATTCGGAGAAGCTGCTGTTTACACGAAAACGTCCAAAGCATTTGTTAGCAAGTGGGTGCACCATTATTCCCAAGCTAAATATATGGATGATTTTCCGGATCGTGGATCTACACCAAAAACAAAAAAAAAGCAGGACAAAATGATTTGACGCGCGCTTAAAACGAAATCTCTTCTATTGTTAGGTGGAGGACAAGGGATTTTGAGTAAGAGAGGTCTAAATGTGTGTTTGCTAGCAAATAATGCAAAATGGCCACTACTGTCAAAAAAACATGTAGAAAAACGACTCAGTTGGGCCAAGGAGAATCTGGGCAGAGATTGGAAGCTTCTTTTTGGGCATGATCTCCTATCGCTCATACCTGGTGTACACAATTCAATAAATTAATCCAGCGGACCGTCTAACACTCGGCAAAGGTGCATGTTTGAGTATGCATCTCAACAACAAGGCTGTTTACGAATAACTTAAGCGCACCCAACATGGTCCAAATTTATTACTATCTGCTCAAACCTGGCTTTAAAGAAGGTGTGAAAATTGGTTACTGCAAGAAGATAATGACCCGAAATATCGCTGTCGCTTGTGCAGTGCGTGGTAACAGGAAAATGACGTCAATGTTTTAGATTGGCCATCACAGTCGCCGGATGTAAATCTCATTGAAAATGTTTGGGCATTCATGAAGCCAATACTCCAAGAAAAGAAGATCTCGACGGTCGAACAATTGTCACAAAAAATACGAGTTTTATGGAGATCCTCAAGATTGTGCTAGATTAGTAAAAAACATGCCTTGAAGACTTGGTAATGGTGGAGAGTGGCAAAAGCATTTAAGCCAGTACAATTGATTTTTTGTATTGTTATACGTTCTTCTTTAATTTTTCTCGTGTACGATGTTGTCACACAGACTGTATAGATAATGAAAGGACCAGTGTCACCACAGGGACTCTATAGAGTCAAATGGACTCATATTTTTTTTTGGCTGACTCGGGGGCTCATAATTTTAAGATTTGATTCATAACGTAATTTTATTTCACATCCCATTTGCATAACTTTGCAAGGTGTAAACTATGCCTTCATATTTCCTGGAAGCTTTCATTTAAAATGCCTGAGCACATACTACTATTGCACCCAGAAGTGGCTCTGGCCAGACTTCGAGTCAGGAAAGGAATGTAGTCGTATCTTCATGCATGGCTCCAGTGAAGGGTCCGACGCTGGTGTTTTATAGAGGGCGGTTATTCAAGCCGAAACATATGCGATCATTATGGCAATAAGCTATATTCGGAAGAACTCGTGGGCGGGTCGACGGATCTGTGTCTGTAGTGACAGCCTTCTACTCAACCCTTTACACAATTCCAAGACAGTTCAGGAACACAGCTCCTCTCTGAATTTGATTGGCAGTCAAAATGCCCTAAAACTCATCTGGATCCCAAAACATCAAGGAATTGCTGGAAATGAGATCACCGATGAACTTGTCAGACAAAGATCAGGGGAAACTGCGCACGGACTCTGGTTAGGGCTGACATTGATGGTTGGATCTCCCGAGAGCACAATCCAAGATTACATGACTTTCAAGGATGTAGATTGACCAAGCGTTTGCTCCCAAGCGTCTGTAAGAAATCCGCGGACATTTTGGTGTCCCTTGACAGAAAAGTGCTTGGTTTAAGCGGCGAACCCTCTGCGACGCCTGTGGAGGAAAGCACTTCCTCTGTCACTGTCCCGCTTTTACTCGGATCAGGTGGCAGGTCCTTAGCGCTGGTTTTGTAGGCTCTTCATCACGGAAACGTCTGCTGGTCTTCAGAAGGAATTGTGGGTTGCTGGTAGTACAATGGACCAATCTTAAATCTCCAGTGTAGTATTAAAGCCACAAAAAAAAAAAACACTAAATTCTTGTTTCACATAAGGAGCCATTGTGTTATCAAAAACCTGTGTTGTGGCTCATTTTTTAAGTCTCTGGGCTCATAAATAATTTTCATATGGTGACACTGGATGGGACTCTTTTTGAGCTATGAACCACGCCGGTACGAGCGATGTAAGATAGAAAGAAGTGTCGGGGATGGTGACTTGAACTGAAATCCAATCGGGGACATAACACGCCCAACAAACCACAACGACTGCCTACTATGTTTGGTGGTTTGTGATGTTACTCTGCAACCCAAGCGATTGTGATAGTCGTACAAATGGTCATCATGCGACAAAGGAATACCGCATTAAAGCTAACCCACTAATGACAACGCATGAGAAGACATCTGGGTCACATCAAGAATATACATATAAACTCATAAAGAACCTCACAGAATCCCACTCTTCACACTATTTTGCGTTGTTTCACGCTTAATTTAGACAGCTCTTCCAATCTAGCGCACAGAGTGAGAGAAAAACCCCCAAACCAGCCTCGTCAATTTTTTAGATTATTGTATTTCGAACGAAAAGTGGGGCAGTCTTACATTTGAGCTCTCGTTAACACACTGATAGGGAGGCACAGAGATAATGACTGAATGGATCGGATGTTCACCGGCTCTTCTTATCGCTGAGGACGGAGTGCTGATTTCTTCTTAAGTTCTCTGGACAGACACAAAGAAAATTAATTCACCCGATGTGTCACATAGCCCGCAGAGTCCTCAAGGGTGAATGAACCCATTTAAACGAATGGATTCGTTAAACTCCGTAGAATTCAAGGAGGAACTTACCCATGCATCAGTGGGCAGCCGTAGTCCTTGGTCACACTGTTCGCAAACACACACACACGCACAATTATCACTTCCTGATTTCAATCAATCCACCTTATTCTTCCCTTGAAGTCGCTCTCACTAATTACCGAATAATTATCTTTGAACTTAATGCACACTTCTAGTTGCACAGAACCAAGCGACCAAAACGTCCGCACTTGAATGTTTGAGACTTTCACATTTCCCGCAACAGCCTGGTGGCATCCGTGGTCGAAGTGGCTACTGGATGGTTGGAGTACGCCGCTGATACTAAACTAAGTGACTTGATAGCTAGAACGTCCGTCTGTTTAGCATGAGGAAAACTGAAAAAAAAAAACACACAAAAATGAAAAAAAAAAAACGAAGAAGAATTGTAAATGATTCCCGCAATATACAAATGAGATAAAAGCTCTACGCAAGGCGCAACAGCAGCGCGAGCAGAGATACTTCCCAACACAGTCGCAGATGAACTTGTAGCTTGAGCTACGGAGAGATAATGGCGCGTCGGCGTGACGTCACAGCGCTTGGACACATCACAGACACACATTTAAGGATAATCGAGTGATGATGGTGGCCGATAGTGAGCGCCGTGCCGCGTCGCACAACAAGTCATCGGTGACGAGGTACTTTGACCTGAGGCGGGGTTGCAAGAGATTATTCCAAATTTAATGTGCTCGGCCGAGGGGGAGACGTTGCGCAATTTAAGAATTGAAAACAGTGATTTATTTACAATTGAGCAAGGCTGTGATGTTGTTTAGCATTTGATGTGGGGCGGGCAACAGCGAGCGCCGAGCGGGGAGTCGAATTTCGTCGAATCTTATCGACTTGTGTTAGGGCGCGGAAGACGAGCTCGGAACCAGATTCAACTCGTTATTCGTCACAAGCAGGAAATTCCAGCTGTTCGAGGTGTAAACTTGAATTTTGCACGAACGAGGGCAGTATGTTCGGAGGACATTCAACTTTTTGATTTGTCATTCCGGCAGCGGGCAAGAAATGTTACCAAGTTGGCTCGACGAGTGATTGGAGAAATGGAATAGTCGTGTTAGCAAATACAGGAACCTTCCGACTTTGCACGATGGGCCTGAATGCACGACTGTGGGATGGTAGGTGGAGTAGGTCCAGAGAACTCTACTTGTTGCCAAAACCTGCAAAGTCGAGAGATTTTCAGATTGATTAGCTTAAATTTACCCTGCAGGTCACTCAACGGAATTTCGAGCAATCTTAGACCGGATTTCGGCAAGAGGATGTCGTGTGATTTGGAGGTGGCAGTGTAGCGGCAGCTGTTCGCACGAAAGGTACTATCTTCTCCCAACTTTTTGGGGTACACAGATGACATTGTCATTGTCTTCGCAGCGCGTACATCCAGTGTGCCTTGGAAGAAGCTTTTAGAGGTGAAAAGAAGTGTCTCAAGGTAAATAAACGAAGGACAAAAAGTATCTTCGACTTTGGCCCGCTACAGTCCGGGTTGGACAGCCAACATGCCTATCCATCTAGCCCGATCTTGTGCTAGTTTCAGGTCACATTCTAGCTGCGTGCAGCACCGCAGGCGTGGACATCCTTTACCGCGTTGTCCCTCGTGGTTTTAGTCGATGACAAAAAGTATAGTCCTTGATATATTATAGCACCACCAGACGCGTCAGGATCGACAGCTACAATTTCGAGGCAGTAAATTGCTTAGTCTACCAAGAAGAACATGACAGTCGAGTGCAGATCCAAAGTAGCTCTTGTCAACCGTTGGTACATCGTCTTGGTGAAGAGAGTTGGAACGAAACGAAACTATACTACGTCAGGATAGCTGCTTGGAGCTAATAGCCATTAGATGAATTGCATTGGTTTTGGTACATCAAGCGCCCAATGCTTCAGCCAGAAGGGTCATCGAATCCGACCCCGATAACTAAGAACATCGGGCCCAGTACTCAGGAAGGCTTATACTCCCCATGGATAGGTTAGACAGGATCGGTGAAGGGGGGTAGTGCGCCGGTCCGGTTGGACCCAATGTGATGCCCATAGAGATAATAAACTTTCCACATTCCTATTCGTTTTTTAAAGATGCCGTTGTAGATATTATTGTTATGTCCTGGCGAATATCTGCTACATCTCGGAGGTTCTGGAAGAAGAATTCTCCCAGTGCTCTCTGTCTTAATAGGCAAAGACTGGGGCAGTGACAATGATAATAAGGAGTGCCTTTAGTTTCTTCTTCGTCCCATTGTTTGTTCATGATATCGTAGGTGCCAGTTGGTTATGAGCAGCTATCGTTCTAACTACCATCCATCCGAAAGCTTTTGCTGCATTGGAGAAGTTTATCACAGGTGGGCAGGGAGTCCCACTTTTCATTAGCTAGC
Source organism: Eristalis arbustorum (assembly GCA_916610145.1). Lineage (NCBI taxonomy): Eukaryota > Metazoa > Arthropoda > Insecta > Diptera > Syrphidae > Eristalis > Eristalis arbustorum. The sequence goes on along the minus strand of OU744316.1, from coordinate 63,237,758 downwards.
TCCATTTTTCTTGTGTCCACTTTATACTTGGACATCAGCAAGGAGTGGATGCAGACTTGGGATGGATCGAGCTCAGCCTCTTTCTTAGCTAGTTTATCTGCCACCTCATTGCCGGTTATGCCAAATGTAACCTAGGACCCAGCATAGAATCAAGCTTTCATGGCGGCTTTTTATTTCATTGTTTTTCTTGTCGAACGTTGCTGGAAGGCACTAGTTTGCAGAAGGACCGTCGCGATGACCTTCCAGTCCTGGCTAAGCAGTTCTGAATTGAGCTCAATTCTTTTCTTCGGGAGGTATGGACCTAGAAATTAGAGGCGACATTTCGCCCTAAGGCATACCTATCTATCTACAAACCGCAGGTCGGCATCGAAGGGGCTGTCGTCTTGGCTATGATGTTCTCTAGCCACTCATGAGCTTAAAGCCCTTAAGAGTTATCAGATGCCCGAAATCTGAAACTATTTTCTCGTTCTTCAACCCATTTAGGATTCTGAGATCAATGAGCTGCAAGTGGTTGACCGATGGCTTTCACTCGGGATTCCCAAAGTCTACCACCAAGGCTTGCAGTCTTTTGCTTGATTACTGCTGAGTACTTAGGCCTTTGGCTTTTTCCCCTAACTTTTATGGAGAGCGACTCATTGTGGCGACCCTTCTTTTGAGGACCGTGGACCCGCTGCAGAATGCAGAATTTAGCGTCCTTTCAATTGCTGAATGCAATCGAATTTCTCTGCTTTTTGAGATGAACTGTCGCCAACGTTGGGCTGTGGCGGACGCTTTTTAGTCATTCCTGAATATCCCATTAGGGGCGTTCTCATTGTACGACGGTAAGGGCACCAGTAACCGACCACCTGACACATTTTGCTACTTTGACGCTGCGTAAGTAATTCAACTAATTATGGGTTGAATATGTCTTGGGCGGTTTTTGTATCGGTTGCACTGTTTGTAAAAGTTTCTCTGTCTCCGCAACGTCTGTACCGAAAAGTTTTCAAGCATGTGTGGAATAGGTGGATTTTTGAAGTCAATTTCAGACGCAATATAAAAGTAGGAGTTGCTTAAGGAGCAACGCCATGGCCATACAACATGGCTATGCATCACGGCCGACCTACCATTTCTAGACGATTCAGTGAAATGTTGTCTATTCGCAGACGACTCACTAACATACCCTACATCAATGTCACCACGCAGCAAGCATCGTCGAGAAGCAAGAATTTAAGAAGCACAACAAGTACACCTAAATGTGAATAAATCGATACTCATGTGCTTCAGAAAACCAGCCGCAGGTAGATCTAAATCACTTACAGAATGCTAGAGTATCAAGATTATACGTCCTAATGGCGCAACCATAACACCATTAGACAAAGTGAAGTATTTCATCTTCTACCTTAACTTCAGCGTGGAACCGAAACTGAACAATCACTCGAAGCTGACACGCAAAAAAGCCAGTTTGGATTTCATCGCCACTAATAAGCCAGTTGATCTGTACAAGCAACTCATTGGACTAATCATAGCGTATGGGTTCCCATTACAGCTGCAAGACGAGCATAAATTAGTTTCGATTTTCGAGAGGAAGATACTCCGACTATGGACGGATCGCAATCGATCTGAGAGATTGTCAGAAGTACCCCATCAACAGATGACTCTGCCACGAAGCATCGCATCCCTACGACAGTATTTGGTGACACTGACACTGACTCTACATGACCATCGCATGTAGAGGAAGAATGGCGACCGTCATCAACAGCAGTAATTGTGGAGTGAATATTCTTGGAGTGGCGTCTGATGGTGAGAGAAGAATTGCGTGATTGAAAACACCCGAAGTTCAAGAACTGTTCTACTGATACTGACACTGTTCCAGAGGCAACTGAATACATCCGCATCCATCCAAACATGGATATCGACGACCTGTGAGGCACAACCCCGGACAACAATTCCGCAACTGCTGTACTACCTATCCTACCGAATCTGTACTACACGATGGTCGTATAGGCGCTCTGAACTGAACGAAAAACGTGCGCATCGATGTTGATGCCCCGAGACTTGTCTCATAAGCAAAGTCTGTCAACCACATGATATGTTTGCTAGTTCGACCGTATTAAACTGCATGTGATGCGATAAAAAATACACTTCTCATTGTGTCCTACGCATCAAGCCATTATCATCCACATCTAGCAGAAGACACGAGCACAGTTTGCACGAGAAATTCTGCTAGAATCGATGTCCGCTGAGAGCTTTAACATCAGATATTCAACAACTAAACTGTTTTTTGTTTTCTTCCAAAAGGGACAATTTGCCTCTTGTTGTGGTGTCCAATATCAACTCAGCCTCGGAAATATACTTAGTTTTTTCGAACACAAAAACATGCCGAATCCGAGGAAAGTCGTAATGTTCTACAATCTGACGAAAGATGGATTCAGCGGAAACGCTGTCAATCCGGTGTCACAAATTCACTAATGAAGTCTGAATGTTTACGACAACACTGGCGTGGTATAAGTAAGTCAGCAGGCAATGTTTAATAACAAGTGAAGTGAGGTTTATTATTCCGGATCGGGCAACCGATGGACGCATTTACTGCATGCCAAGGCCAGTGCACGCTGAGTTCATACGAAATCTGTGTCCGGTCAAATTGTCGAGGTTTTCCCAATAATGTTGTTTTAATCCAAAATGAAGGCTAAGTGTAATGAGGATTGCTTGTTTTCCCATGAGTACAATGTGAACAGCGGGGGTCGATGCGCCGCGATGCAAATGATGCAATCGAAATCTAGTGGCACTTAAATCAGAACACTAAGACATGTTTTTCTTTTAAGTTTTAAATAGAGCGGGATTAGTCGTACAAGGCTTCAATTTTGAATCACTGCTTCCAGCGTTACGACCGGTGTCCAATTACGCTACAGTTTTAATATTCTTCTCCCCATGGGCTCAACGCACATTTTGTGTATTCGGTTGCGTTTCATGGTATTAGGTACACTGAGACTCAAACACGCCAACACTAGAGGCACGATTTTACAAAAATTCGTGCAATTGCTAGCATACGCGGACGACATTGACGTGATTGGTCGAACACACTGAGCCGTCAATGAAGCGTTTGCTGGTATTGAAAAGGAGGCGGCAAAAATGGATTTAGCGGTGAATAAGGGCAAAACGAAGTATATGCTGTCATCAACAAAGGACACACAACATCGACGACTCGGTCAGAACGTCACCATAGGCAGCTACCACTTCGATGTGGTAAAGGACTTCATCCGCCTTGGCTGCCAAGTTAAGAGGCAATTGAGTAGTAGAGCCCTCTCTCGAAGGACGAAGCTCACATTATATAAGACCTAGACCATCCCTGTCCTGCTCTATGGCGCTGAAGCCTGGACAATCTCAAGAGCGGATGAATACGCACTTGGTCTCCTCAAGAGAAAAGATCGGCGTTCAATCTTTGATCTTGCTTGCGTTGAAGGTTTCTGAAGCAGATGATTCAGCCGCGAACTGTACGAATTGTACAGCGACACGAGTCAAGCCTGGCGTCTACTACTAACTTGGCTTGCAAAATTGGAGGCAGCTGTCTAAGAATCGTGCCAGCTTGAGAGTCTTGTTGGCTGAGGCCCAAAACAGTAAAGGCGAGGAAGTCATGGAATCTCGTCGGCATTTCAAATAGTTTTCTTTTTATTTTTGTATAAATAAGATCAGCCCAAAATCGTGGTATTTGGAGAGGAATGCTGACTGAGGCCCAGGTCCACACCGGATTGTAGCGCCATGCAAAGCAGAAGGTCAGAATGGGTCTCGAAAATGATCGAAATGCTAGTCAATTAATTAAACTTGTCATCGGATTGTCAATGAATCAAGAGATGTTCCTTGATGTATACAGGGATGCTTCCGCCGCCTCGAATAATCTGACTTCATTCGAATTGTACACAAGCATGCTTTTTGCCTGTTCCCTTCCCTGTTTTTGAATTCACATCCAAGGCTTGTTACAGCGTCAACTTGAAAGGATGGATTTTTCCGCCCAAACCCTGGCAAACCTTCAAATGATGATAAGTTCACTTGAAAACCCCTTAATCATCAATTGCGACAATCAAACAGAAGCGCACCCAAGTGGATCGACAAGAATGTCGAGTGACAATATGTTAGCCTTGAATTGCCTTATCAGTCTCCTTTATCGCCGTGTATCGGCAATCAGTGCAAACACTCGTCATTCAAGACTCGAGTTAACAGCGCCTTTGAGATCAGTATCGCTCAGGGGCACTTGGAAAAATTTTCCACATCTCCCCACTCACGTGCTGACGCTTCGACTCACGTTTACTTCGCGGAAAACGATCCTAATCACAGTCCGGGGCATGGAAAGGTCAGCCGCGACGCGATTTCAAATTCATTCGGAGTCCACACCGATTCACCGCGGCGCGTCGGAATCGTCGGTCGTCGCCAGTCCAGTCACGTTCCCGTGATACGCCCATTAAATCCGATCGCATGCAGGCAGTTACCAAGTTCATTTCCTGAGTCGCAGAATGCCATTGGAATCGATTAAGGCCGGCTCACATCACCATTGCGCGAGGAAAGAGGATTTTCCCCATCCGCTGCACCATATATCGTCTGATGCGAAGATTAATATTCGACGGGATCTTGATGAGGGCCGCACTCGTCGATAAGGCATGCGAATGCGTAACGACGAGCATAGATTGAAAATAAACTCGCAAACGTCGCAGATTTCCTCTCCGCCGGCTTGGGGGCCGAAGCAGAAGGTGGGGCTAGGTTGGCCGCTAGACGCCCCCCAATTGGGGAGGAGTTCTTATCAGGGCTTGAATGTGTTTTTTTTGTTCACAGTTGCAACAGATCGGCGGGACATATGGTTCGAGTCTGGGCAGACGGTAACCTGCTGACGTTTACCATCTCGCTGATAGCTGGGTCGCTTTAGGTGACGCTGATAAGATCGGATCGCTTAATTATAGATCAGTTTGTTATGATCGTTGGTTTTTTTCTCTCTTGTGTGTTTCTGAGATTTCTAAGCTCGCTCGATGCACGTGGAATGGGTAGAATTATTTTTCCAGTCAGACTTTGGCTGTCAATTGTGTGAGAGGCTGCATTCCAACTTAATTGAGGGCGTGGAGTCTCGGTTTCGAGAGTGCTGCTAATGGGAGGCGAACTTGAACGTGTTCTGTTGGGGACATTAAAATGCTACGAGCTCATGCTGCTCAATGATCATGAGTTAACAAAAGGCGAGCAAAAACAGTCAGAGACACAGATACAGGACAGAAATTGTGGACTTTGGCTTAAATAAGGGATGACTAGATAGAAGATAGAAGAGAGCATTTAGATACTCGGCTTTCCAGGCTGGGCAACCCCTATTCCGTCACAAACCTGCCGGTGTGGACCTGAAATCACGCATACTACTTTATTTTCATTCTTTATTCATTAATTGACATTGGCTTGGTTTCTGGTTTTTGTATAGGCCTGTATGAATGTCTGTGAAATGTTATGAGAAACGCTGTCAAACGAAATCAATGGGCAAGATACGAGAATGTGGGGTATCTCTATAACACCTTATCTCTGCTAGATAGCAAGGAAGCAAGCATTGAGAGAGATTGTTTTACAGCAGCCAACTTGTTACCAGGATGAGGTTATCTGCTAGATGGCCCTGAAACGCCCAATTATGGTGTACGGTTGTCCATTCTGGTTCAACGTGAGTTCTTCCCAGATGGAAAAGATGAGGTTGTTCGAGAGGCAATGTCTTCGGACTTGTCTCCGTATAACCGAGTCGAAGTACAAGAAGTACTATTCCAACGAGGTCCTCTACAACGTGGCAATCTTGAACAGGATAGATAATTTTATTATCAAGCTGATCAGAAGTCTTACTGCAAGAGCTATGGCTTCTTCCATCTTTTGAGCTTACTACCTTAATACCATGCACCATGAATGAGTTCGACTGAACGGCTTTATTCCTTCTGAAGTATTGCTCAACCTCGATACCATTGGCCTGGTACGGGATGAGTTCTATTATCTACCATGTTATATGCCGAACAGTGTCGAGACGACTCCGATACCAACCGGATGGCGTTAGCAGCCACGAGGATCTCCTCCGGTTCAGTAGAGCGATCGGAAAGGAGTGTGCCAAAGAGCGGAACTTTTACTGGTGGTTGCATAGGAACAAATATCGGCCTATTCTGGCTAACCGACTGATTTTTTAATTAAGTTTTAAGATCCAAAAAAAATCCACAAAAAAATATGCAGCTCAGCGTATAGAAAATGTATGCTATGCATACATGTACATATTATATACCCTCTGGTGCTTGCGTCTGTCTCAACGGGCATAGTTAAGTTAGTTTAAGGTTTAAGGCCTACACGACAACACGTCCGACAATGGACTCAGGCTGTTGGACTTCGTGACAAGGCGAAACCTCACTGTAGCCAGCACGCGGTTCCCTCACCTCAACATTCACAAAGGGACCTGGCGGTCCCCTGATCAATCAACCGTCAATCATATTGATCACATTGCGATCGACGTCAGACACTCCTCCAGTATCCTCGATTTCCGAACGTTCCGAGGTGCTAACATCGACTTGGACCATTACCTTGTTGTAGCCAAGGTTAGAACTCGGATATCGATTGTACAATCGAGTAGAGCAAGACCAAAACAGTTTGACGTTGGAAAGCTACAACCGCAATCGACCGCTGGGAACTTTTCCGATCGAGTCTCCCTTAAGCTCTCAGAGAGTCCAACCCTGCCAGGCGAAACAATCGACGAACAGTGGAACCGTTGTCAAAACGGCATTAGAGAAGCTGCCTCTGATGTGTTGGGTTTTAAAATACCACCAAGAAAACACCAAAAAGTTGCTGGCGCGGACGGATTGTCCGCGGAACTGTTTAAAGCAGCTGGAGATGATCTGGTTGGGCGCATGCACCAGCTCATCTGTAGGATATGGTCGGAGGAAAGCATGCCCGACGAGTGGAATCTTAGTATCGTTTGCCCGATCCACAAAAAAGGAGACCCCCTTGACTGCGCCAACTATCGGGGGATAAGTCTCCTTAACATCGCCTACAAGATCTTCTCTGCCGTTCTGTGTGAGCGCCTGAAACCATTCGTCAACAACATGATAGGTCCCTATCAGTGCGGTTTCAGGCCTGGGAAGTCCACTATCGATCAAATTTTCACATTACGGCAGATCCTCGAAAAAACCCAAGAGATGCAGACACCCACCACCTATTTGTCGACTTTAAAGCCGCATATGACAGTGTGCATAGAGACGAGCTATACAACGCCATGTCTAGTTTTGACATTCCTGCCAAACTCGTCAGATTGTGCAGGATGACGATGGAGAACTCTCGCTGCTCCATCAAGGTCGGTAACGAACTCACCGAGCCCTTCGATGTCAAAAAAGGATTCAGACAAGGCGACGCGCTGTCATGCGACTTCTTCAACATCTTGTTGGAGAAGATCGTGCGAAACTCACACGCCAACACTAGAGGCACGATCTTCCAGAAGTCCGTTCAACTGCTAGTATACGCGGACGATATTGACGTGATTGGCCGAACTCAGCGAGCCGTCAATGAAGCGTTTGCTGGTATTCAAACGGAGGCGGCAAAAATGGGTTTAGCGGTGAATGAGGGCAAAACAAAGTATATGCTGTCATCAAGAAAGGACACACAACATCGACGACTCGGTCAGAACGTCACCATAGGCAGCTACAACTTCCAGGTAGTAGAGGACTTCATCTACCTTGGCTCCCAAGTTAATAGTGCGAACAACATCAGTACCGAGATTAAACGCAGAATAAGTCTTGCCAACCGATGTTTCTTTGTGCTCAAGAGGCAATTGAGTAGTAGAACCCTCTCTCGAAAGACCAAGCTCACGTTATATAAGACCTTGATCATCCCTGTCCTGCTGTATGGCGCGTAAGCTTGGACCATCTCAAGACCGGATGAAGACGCACTTGGTCTCTTCGAGAGAAAAGTTCTGCGTTCAATATTTGGTCCTGTTTGCGTTGAAGGTTCCTGGAGAAGAAGATTCAACCACGAATTGTACGGGCTGTACAGCGACATGAGTCTAGTCAGGCGTCTACGGATTCAACGCCTAAGATGGCTAGGCCATGTTGAGCGCATGGACAACACTGCTCCAGCCCGAAGAGTCTTCGACTCGGAACCAGTGGGACAACGCAATAGAGGACGACCACGAACCCGATGGCGCACTCAAGTGGAGAAGGACCTCAACCAACTTGGAGTGCGAAATTGGAGACAGCTGGCTAAGGATCGCACCAGCTGGAGAGGAATGTTGACCGATGTTGACGAAGAAGAAGTAGAAGTTAACACAAGCAAGACGTTCACCGTTCGCCTCACAAAAGTTTAGTTTCAGCAACTCGAATAGTTTTGACATAAATTCAACTCGGGTTGACCCATCTCTCCTGAAAATGTTTTCCGCAAATCTCAAAAAAATAAAAATACCTATCCGGCCGCACCTATGTCAACAACCAATATTATTAATAACCAGACGAACTAACTGACTTTTTTTATGAGCATGGGCAAGGAAGCGGCCAAGTTGGGCTTGCGTTCAATGAGTAGTAAGAGAATGTATATGCTGTCCACGAAAAAGGCCACCAAAACCGACCGTCCTGGACAGAACGTCACTATAGACTGCTATAACTTCGAGGTAGTGAAAGGCTTTGTCTACCCAGACTCCGAAGTGAACACAAGCAGTGACACCAGCGCGGAGAAAAAACGGAGGATCACGCTAGACAATCCCAGTATTTTTGGACTTGTAAGGCCACTGAGGAATAGAGCCCTCTCTCGAAGAACCAAGATATTCCAACTTATCCCAGTGCTGCTGTATGGCGCAAAAGCATGGACATTTACTAAAGCGGACGATTATATCCTTGGTCGCATCGAGACGAATGACCCTCGAATTATCTTCGGTTTCGTATGTAGTGCTGGTGTTTGAAGGAGGAGACTGAACATCGAACTGCACGGGCTGTACAGCGACATCGATCTTGTGAAACGAGTGCGAATCACTCGCTTCAGATGGCTGGGTCACGTAGAGCCAATGGACACCAATGCTCTGACCCGGAGCTCCCAATCCCTAGGGACAACCCGGTAAAGGAATACCACGCCCCTAGTGGCATTGGACTCAACCTTGAACGTGCGTGGCTCGAGGCAAGTAGCACACGACTGTGCCAGATGGAGTGGCGAGTTGTCATAGACCCAGGACTATAGCATCAGCCAAAGAAGAAGAAAAAGTCATTCCGGCATGAATTAAATAAAAGTCGACTGTTTTTTGTTTACACATTTAATAAATTTATTAACAAAATAACATTCCCTTTGGTACAGTATTTTACAATATGATACAGAGCTGTTTTTCTAAAAAATATCCTTAAGCATAGTGAATTTATTATTTCTGTTTGTTTTTCTACTAATTTCAAACTAAAAATCTATCAACCTAGACTAGCGACGATGAAGAAAATGTATCACGAAGATGATCTATCCTTTAATTTACAAAAATCAAAAAAATCATGAAAATAATAAACAAAACTAAAAATATATATGAATCCCTTCGTTATCAGTCTATGAAACATGCATCTCATGAGTGTGTACACATAAGTATATTTATACAAATATTTTACTGAATAGACAAATCTCTCATACATAAGACGTGTGAATAACTTACAATACTACAGGATGCTGCTGTGCTGTGACCCTCCCCATCCGACGTGATTTCGATGTAAACCGCGTTGATCGCGTTGTCCGGAGACAGCCCATCGGCGAGGGCACAGCACAACACAAGAAACAAAAAATAATTCTCTCTACAAAAAATGAAACACGAAGATGAAAATAAAATCTTAAAAATCTGTCTCTCGCGGCACGCTGTTTACTTGTCGCCGCCCAGGAGCATTTGAATTTGAGCAGAGCTCTTGCCCTTGGTCTCGAAGACCATGAACCAGACGTACAGGGTGGCAATGAACATGCAGAAGGCGAAGAACCAAAACGTGAAGTCAGAGCCCCAAGCCTCGATCATTTGACCGAAGCACTTGGTCACCATGAAGACGCAGAACCAATTCGACATGACTGTCAGCGCGACGGCGGTCGCCTTCACATCGGCCAGGAAGAGCTCGCCCATCATCAGCCATGGTATGGGACCGTAACCGAGGGAGAATGTGATCATGAAGAGCACCACACAGAGCAATGGCAACCAGCCAATGCCGCTGACGTCTTTGCCGTCGTCTTTCATGTCAAAGTAGATGCCCAAGATTGCCAGGCATACCGTCTGACAGATACTGCTGAAGATGAGGAGTACCTTGCGTCCGGCGCGCTCGATCAGGAACGACGAGGTGAGTGTCATGACCACTTGCACGAAGCCGACGATGATGCTGCAGACCGACGGGTCCAGGGTGCTGCCGGCCGACTGGAAAATGGGCACGGTGTAGAAGATGACCGCGTTGATGCCGGAGAACTGCTGGAAGAACATCAGCAGCATGGAGATGACGAGGCCGTTGAAGGCGGCCTTATTTCTGAAGAGGTCCATGAACGAAGCATTGCCACCGACGGAGTCCAGATCGGTTTGGATGATCTGAATGGCCGACCGGGAGTCGCAGTAGCGGCCCCAGAGCCACTTCAGCGAGAGGGCTGCATCACCACGACGACCCTGAAAAATGAATGAGACCATGAGTCTGGGGCATTCGCGACGGATTCTGGGCACTTACCTTCTTCAGGAGATAAGTCGGCGTCTCGGGCAGGAAGATCATTCCGATGAACAGGGCGACGGGCACAATGAAGCAGAGCACGCTCAGGGTTACCCAGGAGACTGCGGCGCCGATCAGGTAGACCAGGAGGATGCCAAACGTCAGCGACAGCTGGAACAGGGTGCCGAGGGTGCCACGGATCGAGGTTTCAGCGATTTCCGAGATGTACATGGGAGCCACCACGCAGAAGCTTCCGGTTGAAATTCCTTTAAAGAAAAAACACAAATGAGTAACCTCTGCCTGCGGAGGACGATGTGAGCACTTACCAATCATGAATCGTCCAAAGTACAGCATTCCGGCGGAATTGGCGAAGATAATGGCCAGCCATGCGACGATGAAGGGGATGTCCATGAGAAGCGCGGTGTATCGGCGACCGATGGCGTCGGCTATGTAGCCCGTGGGCAGTGCTCCGACGAAGGCGCCAATGGCCAGCAGTGAACTCACCCAGGTTTCTGAAATGTGACGAACAGATGTTGTGTGTTTAGAAGGGAATCGGGACAGAGTTTCGTGTGTTATGTGATGGCCAGCTAGGCTAGGAGCTGGAATATGCATGAAGACAGGCTATAGCTGGGTGAGTAGATGTTTAAGGGGCAGCCTTGTGCAAGCATTTTAGATTGTTGATTGTGGTCACGATAGTGCTGGGATGAGAGTCGCTTAGCAACATTATTCTTTGATTGCTGAGCACACTTAGTAGAGCCACCACTGAAGACGGGCCTAGGGGAGCCCGAGTCCAAAGCTAGTCGTGCTACACCCCGAAGACGACCTGGGCCCAGTTCCATTCGTGAAGTGTGTCCGAACCCATATCGCGCACATCTGAGACGACGCGACGTAGATACCACTCACGTCAAGAAAAGCTTGCTTTTACATCACGTCTACACACCGTCCCACCCCCACCAACTCCCCAATCCAGATCCTTGCGCCAGTCAAACGCAAATCATTCCCTTTCAAGCCACCGCAACCGTGGAATGGAATCCCGTCCACACAGGCGATACTGTTTGCCCTGCAATTACCAGTCAGGGGGGGATAATTTATCACCTCAGCCATCCGCACTGCGATGGGATTTTCATTGGAAACCCAGCCACTCACAGTCGCAGCCACTATTACTTAGATTAGTGTGTCGGGCCGTGGCTGCACCCATGTTGTCCTTCAAGGAGAGTTGATTTAATGATGCAATGCGCAGTAGAGACAGGGTTTCTTGTGTGAACAAGTGGGTTAGTTTGAGTACACTGCAAGCAATGGCGATGGTTGCTTGTGCTCGAGTTTGAATGGGAGGCGGCACGACATGATTTGGATGCGTTCATAGAGGTGACGTGGAAATTAATGAACAACGTGCTTGTGAAGGTTGCTTCCCGAGGAGACGCTGGATAATTTGTCAGGCAAACCTTAAAACCCAACCAACACGGAAGGAATCTAAAGTTTTCAGAGGAGAAAGTGGGTGCGGTGAGCGAACATTAACTCTGTAGGGCTTTCTATTGCCTTACCTCTGAAAATTTGGTACTGTTTCGTAAGGAATTTCCGACAAGATGGTTTGTGAAACAGAGAAACTGCGTACCTTCGATCAGAGATGAAGTAGACGACGCCCCAGTCATCAGCAGTTGCAACCGGGAGAGGAGATGTTACGGGCTTGTTTATGGACGATAGGCAAAGTCTTGCAGTCTAGAGATCAATACATAAAAACAGAGTTTGTTCTTCTCTCCAACAAAATGGTCATTCTTATCCAATCACCATCCCCCATAGACAACAAATGTCATGCCAATCCTGAGATACGGCAGTGTAGTATGGCGACAAGTGTAGTATGGTCGATCAACCGAAAGATCCTGATCTAAATCCAGAGACGTGCATGCCTAGATGTCACAGAAGCCATTTCCACTACTTCAGCGGCAGGCTAAGAGGTTCAAGCAGACATTTTTCCTCTTGACGAATATCATCCAATCCAAGAACTGGTTTTTAAGCTCACAGCCACGAAGAGCTCAAGGTTCTCATCAAGGACACATGGACATGGCCAGCAATGAGGGAGGAGATGAACTTGCCAGTAAATCATGGAGCTTGGTAATGAAAGGTGAAACTCCCCATACAGAGGCAGCGGTGATGAAGAAGAAAATGAGGATTCACAGCCCTAGGCTCTGTCAGTTGAGGCACAGAACACTGGGAAAATATTTCTTTCAAGGAAAATATTTCCTACAGGAAATCTGAGATTCATTGGAATGGTTAAGCAATGTGCAGAAGGGGTGGTTCTCACGTCTACCCTTCGCCAATGCGGATAATACAGCAATTGTTGTGCGTCAGAACTCCTCAGAGGGAGCAGCAATGGTGATGCAGACGGAACTAGAAGAAGTGGGAAAACGGCGTCACGATAATGGTCTTGTGATAAGAATATCAAAAACAATCACTATGGATGGCAGTGATCGAAGGTATCACGCATGAACAGAACTTGTAGTTGCGCTCTTCGTCATGTACAAATATCTTGGAAGAAATGTCGACAGTCACTGCTTCAACTCTCCCAACGCAGTAAACTGAGAGCAACACAGTAACATGGCACCCTCAAAGCCCATAAAATGACAAAATCAAATAACATCCTTCCCGTTGCACCTACAAAGGGCTGTAGACCTCATATGCCCTTGGTCCTTGACTACGCTTCCATGGTATACGCTGGAAACTGACCTTTGCATGCATAGTGTCAATACGGGAGAGCAAATAAGTCAAGAAGAGAAGCAAGAGGTGCCGGAGGTAGATGTTGGAAACCTCGGCGACCGGGACAAGCAAGAATTGCAGGACTTTATCGACACCCATCGCAACTGTTGCACACCGAAGAATCGGAGAAGTCGAAGCTGGACGAGTGCACAATTCAGCTGACATTATCACAGGCAGTGTGCCGGTGCATTTGCATAGACTATCAGTTTTGTAAACGGAGTTACTGCATCTGAGAGTAATACGTCAAGCGTCAGCGTACCGGTACCGACAGATTCTGCATCGATTTTCGAGATCTGAACAGTGCCCGATGCCAGTGGTCGATAAAATGCTGACGTCATTGAGTGGGAACTCTTACTCTAAGGTACTGGACTTTGCGTTGGAATACCACTAAGCACGCGTGAAGGGACTGTGAGTATTTGCGACTAACAAGGGAGGCTTCATGCTGAATTTGTGAATGCCGGTGTACTTGGAACAGCAGTGCTAGTCTGAGGAGTCAGCCACATTAAAATCAAGGACTTCCATGAGGAGATTGGCTACAGTCAGTCGGCCTGAAATAGCTGACGACAAAACAGTCACTGTCCTCATAACTAGTCGCAAGGCCATAGAATACACTTAGGCTAGCCTAGACCCATTGTGCTAATTATGACACAACATTTCAAGCACAGATAGCTCATCCGGTCGAAACAAGAAGACGTGTCGAAGGACTAACTCCCGTCGATCTTCAATCAAGGATTACGAAATTGTTTCGGCGGCGTTGATACAGGCTATGTGTAGCTACACTTGACGCCAGGGAAGTCAGCAGGAACCTCCACTTGGTCCACTTGGTCAAGCCAACGAGTCGATGTCGACCTAGAGCAAGAGCGCGTGAGTCGTAGCCCGTGACTCTACAGCCATCTCTTGAAGCAAATTGAACAATCCCCTTCAACACATCTCCAGGCTCACCAACACATCATTTTAGATTGGCTGCTTTAACGTTACTTTAAGGAGATCCTGCTCAACATCCTCACAGCCGAGTACCTGCTGCAACCCCAACGCCATCGCACCGTGTCCAAACTCCGAGTGTATCCTCCTCCCTCCAGCACTCAATTACACAACACGTCCACCTGTTTGACTGCATATCAAATTCATTTCCGATACGTACAGAATCTGCAACACTCGACCGCGTTTCATTCCCTCACAATTATAAAGTCCGCCCCCACTTGACGGTTTTATTAGCTCATAAACTCAGTCAACGCAGTGATTTAGTTTTGATTCAATCGGCTCAAGTGCACCGATCGATGGTGGTAAACGCAAGTCCAGGAGGCAGTCCCGAGTGTTTGCCGAGCACTTCGAATTATTTACTCGATTTAACATGTCATATAACGCCCTTCTGTGCTCGAATTGCCATTTCGACAAGCATGGCAGTAAAAAAATCATATAAAACTTGATGTGTTTGCGTGGTTTTAATTTTTTTTTGTTGTCTGTGCCGATTGTTGACATTTGATAAGGGGAGCTTGGCGATGAGTTGTACAGGCGTGCAATCAATAATCGGGCATGCTAGAGGATACAGGCGATTCGTGGAATTTGGCATATGTCATCGGCGTTAGTTGAAGATCGGAATGCGTGTCAGTTTGATGTGACATTTTATTCGCATGGGTCATCGGCGTTTTCTTGACGCCATGATGTTAGACCGCCTCAGGGAATGGTGTGAACAAACACTGACAGCCTATTGGATTCGAAATGGGGTCAGATAATGAAGGGGCTACATCCCATCTCTCTTTTCCTTGAGTGATCGTTGTTAAGTGAGGATCCAGTCGTCCAGGTGCGGGGTTTCGGATGGAACAGGATTTTCGAGTCTGCATGCATCAACGGACTCAACTGATCACGTGCAGCGAAGAAACGTGCTGAAGGCCTAGAAGGCAGACACTCTGTCAGTGTGATGGGATGCATCGGATGAAGAGAGGATGAGAAACAGCGGCCGGGACTGTTAAGTCCTAAGCCAGTGTCAACACTCGCCAAATGCCACTTCGCCCACACCGCAAGAGTCGACGCTGGAGCTTGGCGGGTAAGTACTGGGGATGCACTCGAAACATCCTAAGATGGGTGGATGTAGGTGTATCAAAAAGGACAAAGTACTACGACTCAAACATAGCAGAATCTTTTAAACAGAAATATATGCCATAGACAGATGCGTTCAAATCAATCTTGACAGAACAAATGCCAACCAGGACATGGCAATAATGTGGGATAGTCGTGCCGCAATTTTGCCACTAGAATCCTACATCATCAAATCCCGGCTTCTTTGGAAATGTCTGCTCATCGAGTTGAGTAGGAGAAGCAAAACACAGCTGAATACTTGGCCACAAAGGGATAGAAGGTACCGAAAGAGCCAGCTCCATGAATATGATAGAAACATCGGAATTCTTTGCAAGCCTTGAACCATTCCGCGCTATAGGAGACCAACTTCGCAGAGAAGAATGCAGGGAAATAAAAAGAAGGAAGTGCACAATAAACTGGATCAATGATGATGGCACGAAGCAAGCCGAGAATGTCTTTGGTCAGTATAACCGAATAAGGTTTAAGTCGTGGTTTCAGATGGGCAAGAATAACATTCACATCCTTACAGGCTTCCTAACAGTTTACCGCATGTTCAGGCAGCAACTGACGAAAGGGTCTCAAAAGAATGTGTCTGAATATTTTGTGGAGAATATAAAGAAATTCCAAATCATCCGCCAAATGAGATCAACGCTTGTCGATTGTAATCTACATGAGTCCAATATCATTGAAATTTCATAGATTTCCCAAGATGCGTGGAAGCCCAGCAGTAGGAGAGTATGTAATTAGTCCCGAGACAGTGAGCTTAGGTGATAGGGAACAATATGCAAAAGGGATAGAAAAACACGCAGTATACTTCAGCAGAAGTTGATAACAACAGTCCTAGTATGGACGATAGCTGTGTTCTCCATGAATGATCATTTCACTAATGCTATAGCTACGATGCAAAGATCGTTCTAGGGGATAGTTTAAGGGCAATCGTTTTTCTAGAATCGACGCAAAACTCAGCGTTTGTAGAGATACGAATCTTCTGATTGGCCAATGATCTCATTGTTGTAGCCAAAGCAGTCAAACACGAATACCAGCAATGGAATATTTTGGAGTTTCAAAGCTACAAGCAATCTACGAACTAAATCCTAGAACTAGGAACTTAAACTTGGACGTTTGAGAGAGAGCTTTAGCCTTCCTGAAGGTTTCGAGGCAAAGCATTGAATGAACATTGGAAACGTAGTCAAAGAGCCATCAACTGCTTTTGATTATTAAATTAATTAAAGAGAACTTGATAAAGACCCTGTTTGGATAACCTGTGCTAGCCGGCACATTGACCGAACAAAGCAGCATACATGTTAAGGGTGATGTAACCACCCTAAGGGCCGATGTTGAATGTCAACCACACCGAAACGTCAAGTTTTTTTCTGCATTTCATTTGAATTTTCTCAATTTCAGACTAACTCAATTTGAACCATGAAAAGATACACAATCAAGCAACGCTTTAAAGGCGTATTATGAAAATCAGCGTTCAAATCAAAAGAGATGAGTTGAGACACAGTTGCCCCATTTGGACGAATGATAATCCAAGAGTGATTGTCGAAAAACCAATGCACCCACAAAGAGTGACTGTTTAGTGCGGTTTATGAGCTGGCGGCATCATCCGGCCGTATTTTTTCCAAAATGAGTCCAGTCAGGCAGTTACTGTGAATGGTGTTCGCTATAGTGAAATGATAACGAATTTTTTATGGACCGAATTGGAAGATATGAATGTAGACGATATGTGGTTTCAACAGGACGGTGCCACTTACCACACAGCTAACGTCTCACAAGTGTTGTCTCACGTGGTGGCGATTTCAATTGGCCGCCAAATTCATGTGACTTGACACCGTTGGATTTTTTTCTTTTGGGGTTATTTGAAAGAAAATGAGTACGTCGATAAGCCAGCAACAAATCAAGAGCTAAGGGATGAGATAATTCGGCACATTAACGGCATAGAACCTCAATTATTCTCCAGCATCATCGAAAATTTGGACACCGTAGACGATGATGAGTGGTGGCCCGTGGCTTTGTGGGTATGTGCGTCGACCCCCACCTCGATGTCGTAGGTTCGAATCCAGCTCTGGGCGACAGAACGAATTTTCACGGCCCCACCTCTTTCGAGTTACTGACAATGCTAAAAGAGTATTTACTGTCTAGAAAAAGCTTCTCAAACAAAGCCGTTCGGATTCGGCATTAAACTGTAGGTCCCTTCCACTCGTGAGAGAACAATAGCACGCACAACACGAGTAGTTGCTGAGAAGCTAGGCCCTGGCCCCTCACCTGCTGTAGCGCCACCCATAACTCATCACGATGAAGAAGACACAAATAATAACACTCTCTATCAGTACAGGCACACACTTCTATGACAGCCAAAATGATTTCAAATTTGTTGACAAATATGGCTGGCTGAGCAAGCATAATAACAATAATAATATGGGTGGCGCTACTGCTATTGTTCCCTCGTGAGTGGAGGGACCCTTCCCTTTTTATTATGACTCCGAAAGGCCAAGTTAAAGAAGCTTCTTCTTAAACTCTTTGAGCATTGTTAGTGACTCGAATAAGGTGGGCCGGTGAACATTATTTTTGTCGCACTGACGTCGGTTCCTAATTTGAATTTCCAAAGTGACTGTACAACAGGCCTACTTTGGCCCAAATGCATAAATGCCACTGCTTATCTACCGTCCTATGCACATACCAATGCACCTTCGCTCATGGCAAATCTAAATACTTTACGGACATTTTTGTGAATTCTTGACTTAGTTTCGTTTGAGCACGCATCAAAGATGAAAATACAGCCTTTTCTTCAATAATCTCGAGCAGAGACTGCCAGGTGGCTGAAAATAGGAATAATGTTCATGTAACAGTTCCCGCACAAAGAAATAACAGTTTCTGCACAAAGAACCTCTTCAAATTGTTTGAACACGAGTTCACGCCAAGGAACCTAAACCGAATTTCCTTCGGCAAATCGTTGTTGATTCGTAACAGCACCATTCTATAGAAAAGTGGATCACTTACGACAACGTCAAGCGAAAACGGTAGTGGTCGAATGGCGATGAGTCGACCAGGAAGGCATTGAACCACCAGCTATTAGCTGATCTTCTAGGAAGTGGCCAGCTTTCTCGCATTGAAGATGTATTGGCTTCAGGACAACGACAGGCCATGTACATCGATAGCAACTCGCCACCAGCTCCGGAAGCTTGAGGTCATTATTCATACATATTTTTTTTAACCTAGCACCATCTGTTGATGAACCATTTTTTTGGCTTCCTAAACACGGTCCTAGTAACGACAAATTTAGAGTCCCAGTCTTGTCACATACAGTTGCACCATCTTGGCCTGACTTAAAAATTAAAATTCGTTCCAATCCTTGTTGTCACCCTGTACACAATATAGCTGCGACGATTATTTATACCGCCCATGAACTTGACACAGCACTGCAACCACTTATGTTAGTAAGTTCCAGTCCAGGGCACGAGGTGTTGCATTTCAATCGAAGGACGTCACTACAACCGCAGTTGCGACGAGAGCGATTGCACTTAGATTGCACAACCAGCTGTAGCCAGTAACGTGAGCGTAACACAAAACCAAAACAAATCAAATCACTGATCCAGTCAACTCAAGACCACTTCCTTAACACATGAGTGTGTGCTGTCAGTGCTCTGAAGTGTGCCGTCACGTGGTGAGTAATTTTCGAAATACTTACGTTGTTCCATTGTCAGTTGAAGCGCATCGGTTGGCATTGACGAGTTGGTGATGTTTGCCGTTGGATCAACACTGATTTGTGGCAGCACAGGCGATGTCCAGGCTAAGGCGGTACCAGCTGAGACTGCACCAAGACACACTGTAAGAGAAGGCATTTTAATTAAATTTACGTGCAAAAGGATAGGGAAATTGAAGAAAATTTTTAATTTTATGTTTACAACGGAGATTGTGCAGGAGAGAGGGCAAATAAAGTGCCGGTATGATTTCCGTTCTGAGAATAATTCCTGCTGAGCAGATGTTTCATGTGGCGGCTCTCGAAGGTCTTCATACGAGACAAAGACCATCCAAGTCTGCGGCTGGAGGCAAGGTGGATGGTGGATTTTTTTCCAACAAAATCTGTGTGATATCTGGCCCGTTCATGTTGGTTGCATCGTTCTTCTAAGAACTGTAGGCGATCCATAGCAACAGAAGAGGAGATCTCAACAACTGTCAATATAGAGCCTTCGCAAGTGGCACCCTACCACTAGAAGGCTAATCTAAAATATTACTGCTCATCATCTCCGGAAAATGTTCCTACGTTCTATTGGTCGTCGTGATGGTTAGTAAATCTGACAAGGATACTACCAAAAATAAGGGAGGATTGACTGCAAGCAACAGGATGCCCAGTAGGTCCCAATACGTGTCACTCGATAAGAAGACCCATTAGACAGGACGAGCAAAGGCCAAAGGCTCAAGATACCGATATCGCTGGGAGAGGCTAACAAGGCTCCAAATAAGGCAACGAACATTGATACAACGAACCGAACCTTTGGAGCAATCGTCAAAAGCCTTCTGTTTAGGATTTCAGACAAGATCAAAGAAGAGCACTAAGATAACTGACGAAATTCTCTGCGTTATCACGGAAAGATCAACAGCGATTTCAGACAGCCACCTGGCACAGACGTCGTAGAATGCCACAACAAATGTTCGGTAGACATCCTTGTGGAGGTGATGCCGAAGAAAAAATTACACGAGCGTTTTGTCGTGGTCTGGTGGTCAAGCTGGTCTGATCTGAAGATCCCAAAACACCCACTACAAGGACATGACTTCCTTCGGGTCCTATCTACCCAAATCCGATTCTGATGCTCCTCCAGGAGTTCGTTAAAGCAGCAGTCCAGAATACGAGCTTCCCGAGGCTTACAGATTATGTACCACGCTTTAAAGCCTTCGAATTTGGGTATAAGACACTAAGCTCAGAGAGAGACTGGCCCTTCTAACCCTTCCACTACATCCTCCTTGCTGTTGCTTCAATTTCCAAACATAGAAGAACGTGGGTCCTGACTCAATGTATGAGGGAGTGCTCGAGATGCTGCTGTCAGCTTTTTGTTTCCTTTCCTCTAGTGTCAGGGATTTTTCGAAGAGCCCACAGAAGACTTCATCCTCTTCTCTTAGCATTCAGTGTATGGGGCATGTTCAAGGAAACGTCCCTGAAAAAATGGTGGCCACATATGAAGCAAAAGGCGAACGCTTCCATTCCAACGATTTCAAGATTTTCAAGTACCAGAATCTGTAGGAGAGGTGAAAGACTCCTACTTGGGATGTCGCTCTGTTCGCTATCTAGGAGCATTGCTAGAGATGACAATGGGATAATTGTGATAGCAGCATCCATGATAGCTCGTCTGTCAAGCATTTTTTGTCTATGAACGCTAAGCTCCAAAATGTCGTCCTGCATATCGCGTCATTTGTTATGTTGCTGAACGCAAATTCCCATCGAACAACGCGCACTGGGTTTTTCTAGAGCTATGCTGACATTTTTTAACAGTGGAAACTATTTTATATAGCGACGTTTCCACTGATCTACCCTTCCCTTCCTCATGAATAAAAATGTCGACCTCCCGAGCCTAGTGCTCATTATGCTTGATTCTGGCAAGCCGGTGGAGCTCTTCCTTTCTTTTAAGTTCGTTGATTTCACGAATCATTCATGTCCTTCTCCTTAGCGTTGTCTATAATGTGCTTGCTTGTCCTCTTTTTCAAACCAAGAATTTGCTTCTGGGTGGCGTTCTCAAAGCCAGCACATTAAAGGCAGTTTTTCTGATCGTCTTTTGACAGACATTTCACTTTACGCTTCATGAGACATGAGTGATTTTTAATGATAATACATCTCTCTCAGGTCATCAGCATGAATTTCTAGCAGCGAAAATGATGTGCCCCTAGAGTATGAATTGTTCGTCCACTGGGATGACAATTGCGATCAAAAATAGTCAATATGGCGCTCATTCCAGCTGCAACATAGTGATCAAATTCTGAGCAGGACTCTTGAAGGAAGTTGTCTGCTTTTCCTTTTTGTTTTCAAGGATTAACAATCTTGAGAGCAATAAGGTGCTGCAACAGTGTGAGCTAAGTGGCACCTAGCTTCTTCATCCATTCACGCTGTCTTTGCTTGAGAGATAGAAGTGATGCCTTGAATTATGGATGTTGTTTGTGCCATGCTCCACATAATACGACTTTACGGCTCACTTCACAGTTGATTAGATTTTTCTCTGGATTCAATGGTTCGTTCCAATTAGTGTCAATTGCCATTTGATTTGTTTTGGGAAACATCGAAAAAAGAATTTCACGATGTCCACCGCGTTTGAGTGATATTCTCCCGTCGTGTAAGACGACATGACTCATTTCGACGATTGTATTGCTTCGTGTGACACTTACATATTTCAAACGTTTGGAAGACCTGGTTTTGAACGATTCACTAAAGGCCCAAGCCCATAGAACCCGTTGCGTGCATTGCGTCTTGTCAAAAAATGTATAACTCATAAGACCTAGTAACAGGGAGTGAGTGAGGGCTTTAACTTTTGTTCCCTATGCGTGTGTATAATTTCCTTTAAGAAGCCTAAGCTCGTGATGAATGTAGTATATTTTTGAGTGAAGACCGCAATTTTGTCCGCTTCCAGATATTATTCGCTTAGGTGTCGATGACGTGCCCTGAATAGGCAGTTATGGGGATGTATTCTGAAGTATTCTGAAGTTTCGGTAGATATCATCTTGTGTCCCATAGTTTTTAGATGTTTGTTTACTGGACAGTGTCCAGTAGGGAATCCTGTGGTAACACGAATGTGATTCCGTGTGAGTCTGAGGAGTTGTTTCGTTCTGATTAGAGAAGTAGTTGAAAGGAACATTTTAGCCTGTCTGTTACCTTCCGTGTGTGTCCAGCAATGGTTGGCTATGTTCCTGAGCAAACTATTTAGATCTAGCGGCGGTGGTACTGCAAGGCTTTTCGCTAAGTACGCAATTATGTATATCCTCGTGCAATCATCACACATAACGCTGGCTGACTTCTTGAGCCGCCAATAGGGCATGACCCAGCTAAGATACATTTCAATCACATTTCTTCCAAGGCGAAGAACTTAATAGAAAGATGTGTTGGAATTAAGATGGTATAACCAATTGCCGTTGTCTTTCAAAGTGTATTTTTGACAAACCTAGCAGTTTCTTTTTTTACAACGCTAGCGCCGCATTGCACAACATATGTATCTTCCACAATATGGACAACAAAATTGCAGATATCGAACCCAGCGATTACTGTTCAAAGGAAAGTGAGACCACAAGTAGACGCTATGAAGGAAACTGCGAAAAGAATTCGAAATGCTGATTGTTTTTATTCTGCCTGCAGACAGCACTTATGTCATTTTGGATTATGGCACAATGAGTGAGTTTAATAGTTCTTAAACTGTTTACAATTTGATCGATGGACGACACGACGACACTTTTGACAACGTCGTTTAACATTGTGCAATTCCAACTACTGTCAAATAGAGGGTAGACGGGATAGAAGAAAACCCTTTGTCAACCGGCTGGAGCTGTTGGCGAAAAACAAGGAAGAATGGAGGACGTTCGTACAGAAAGACAATACCCAGACCGGGGTGATCGTTGAGCCACAATCAATTGATGCACAAGCCTCTAATTGAAACCTCTCGCTCATATAGACTCCAATGACTTTCTCTCCAATCGCACTCTATGTGTGTACAGAACATGCAACACCAATTGCATAAGCCAAATCTTTTCTACGGGTCTTATCACATTCTCCCTCAAAATAAACACTCCACCCACTCGAAAATAGCGCCTAGAGAGCCAAAACCACATCTATTCGATGCCTTATCATCTCTCCCCTGCAGACAGCATTCACCATGTCGATACTCACCAACAAGTGCCGCAAAGTATTGCATAGTTTTCGATGTTTTAACCGTTCCCTCTGTGAGGGGATCGTAGAGCATTGGATTCGTTGCATTTTGATCGGTGTCCTCTTGACTAACCGTCTGAAAAAAAGAAAAGAAACCATTAACACAACAATTCTAAGCACTCTGTGCGCAGCACATACAATTAAAATTGCATTATCTTAATTTTGTCATGACTAGAGAGGACAGGAAGAAAATTCACTTCCTGTTTATCGTATGGCTTCGAGTTTTGCTGACGACACGATTTTGTTTTGATTCGTGGCGACTGACGAGTGGCGAGCCCTCTTGCATTTGACTTGCACTCCCGAAAAAAAAAAACACAGCCAAGAAAATGTGACAGATTAGAGAATAATTCAAAAATAGAAACCAACACACGTGCTCGTGCGACAGTGTCAACCAGAGAGCGAGAGAGGGGAAAAGAATACCCCAAACTGACCACAAAATGGCGCCATTTAAATTTAGTACACCGATCGGAAAACCACCAAGAAATGATGGTGAAACAAATCGAAATATTTACTCAGACCAACGACGCTGTTGAATTTTATCTAAATTTAATTGAAGCAAAAGATTATATGTGCTCCTCCTGCTCTACCCCTCTCCCCCTCCCTTGCTTTAAATATTTACTTTGTTGCCTTTTCATGTCCTCGCCGGAGGAGGAAATTTATCTGTTGCATGTGACATCATGTGGAAATTTTGTGTGATCTCTTGCGAGATGATAGAGGTATTTCAACACAAGCATAAAAAACGACTAAAAAACATTCTAAAAATATTGATGTCAACGAAACCACGCAAAAAGTAGGTATGTTGCTTGTGGGAGGGAAACTTTCGTATTGACCTTGACTTCATTAAGTCATGAGACTGCGGGGGAGAATTTACACACACACACACAGCGAGTTGCTTAGGGCAATACTCCAAGTGCCAACAATGTCACTCAAGGTTCTTGCGAGCAATACATTCTTTGCATACTTTTCGAGGTTGTGGATCAGTGGGAAATCGGGGCAATTTTGCCGCTTTCAAGTTGCCGCCGGCTGTGGTTTGGTGTTAAAGACATTGAATTTCCTCCCTTGACAACCAATGAAGTGAATAGTTGTCTGAGTCTTATTTAGGCGCAGAATAGGGAGATCTGGGGACACCCTTAATGTGTCCTTTCCTGTTCTTTTGTTGTTCTGTTCTTGTCTGTTCCGTTTGCGCCATCTTGTTGAGCGGCTCTCTATTGAAGTTTAAAACAACACATGGGTGCCTAGATTCATTGGTCTCGAGTGAGGGGGAACTAATGTAATTTAAGAAGCGTATCCTATACTGGCATTCTCCTGTCAGGTTGACTCGAAAGAGTAAGAGAGCCTTGAAAATTATTTTTCGTACCTGGTATCATAGACAGAACGACGACTTAAACTTAAGTTTAAGCATGCGTATTTGTGTGCCCTTCTAGACTTTATTTATCACTTATCGAAACACACCACTGGTCGGTTTAATAGCATTAAAAGCATGACATGTCAGGAATGAGGTTCGAAAGATGCACCAGAAGGTGACGCGACACTCTTAGTTGGGCCTGGTTCTAGCTTCTGCAAAAATCACTCATGCTGTACTTGCTATTGCTCTCAGAAGAGTGGAGCAGACCCACAGATGGTAACTCCGAATGGCAAAGTCTGAGCATTATTTTAGACGTGATTTCACTTTCACCTATCTACAGCTCCCGGACTGGCTATCAGACAGGCAAACGCTGAAAGATCCTCTGCGAATTTTCTCAAATGGATAAAAGACAAAAGAAGGGGTGGATGCGGGTGTCTATTCTCAAGACCTTATCATTGCTATCTCCGTGAAGCTCCCTGATCATTGTAGCGTTTTTCAGGCAGAAATCATAGCGATTAAAGAGGCGTTGTCACAGGCGTCATGACAACGTGATATCAAAAAGAGATATCGCCATCTGTCCGGACAGTCAGATCGTTATAGAATCCCTGGACAATGTCATGTTCTACTCTAAAACATCCCTTAATTGCAGGCTGTCTCTTAACGAGATGGCCGAGCGTTTCAACATTTACCTCATGTGGATGCCGGGACACTGTGGTATACCAGGAAACTGCAAAACCGACGAACTCGATAGGTGTGGTACAACCTCATCCCCATCGATAGCAGGGGTACCGCCTTCCATGCCGATCGCTACAGCTTACCATCTTCTTAAGATCTACACAACTACAGCCACTAATGACAGATGACTAGAAGGCACCACCTGCCTTAAAACAAAAGAAATCTGGCCATCACTTAACCTAAAACGGTCCCTCAGTATACTTGGACTCAGCAAGCCCTATTTAAAGAACCCTCATTGGAGTCATAACCGGGCACTGTGTAATTGGCACTCATGCTCGCAGGATGGGTGCCCCATATAATGATTTTTGCAGAAGCTGCATGGATGAAGAGGAGGAAGAAAATACTCATCACGTTCTCTGCAGTGCTCTTGCCAGTCGTAGGTTCCTGCACCTAGGAGCCTACTACTTCAGCAGCCGTTACGAGCTGAAAAGTGCCAACACTGGCCAACTAAATCGGTTCATCAGCAGCACCAACTGGTTCCAGCGTCAGGAGAAGTCAATCCGCGTTGTATCATGGGCCTACTCTGACCTAAGTGTGACTGCTCTGCAGCAGTCAGCCACTACTACCTAACCTAACCTGACCTCTACAGCTCCTACGACGGTCATTTTTCATCTTTTAAGTATCTAAACATGGTACCATTTATTTCTCGTGATGAAATTGTGCCAATATTGACGAATGGTTCGAATTGATCGACATTTGTGCAACAGTTTGACAGCTGATAGCTTAGACCTAGTAAATATGAGTTTAAATTATAGAACAATGTATCAAACTTGGCGATGGTGGCTCGTGGTTCCCCACCTCTTTTGAGTCACTGACAATGCTCCTAGTGGTTTCCCGTCTCAAAGTTCGCCGTTTGGAGTCCGGAATCATAAATCTGTAGGTCCGTTCAAGTCGTGAGAGAACATAAGCACACACAACACGAGTGGTAGAGAAGAAAAAGATGCTAGGCCCTGGTCCTCCACGGACTGGAGTGATACACATATTATTATTATTATCAAGCCTTGCGGCCACATATCAAAAATTGCATGTAAAATATGGTATATATTAGTGTGTTAACTTAGTCTACTGCGAAGGGATTTATTGAAAAAATCAGGAAGGACTGAATCAGTTAGCACACTGGCCGTTCACAAGAAAGCTGTTCAAATGCCAGCATGAAGCAGTAGTCGCAAGCTGCTGGTGGAACTCCTTAGACATTAGCCATTAAATGCCAACAGATCTAGTTTGGGCATGCACTTATTTTGCACAAGAAGTCCAACAAAAATTTAGATCAGCGATTAGATCAGCTATGCAGGTTAAACAGTATGCGCCGCTTGATTCCAACTTCATTTGAAAGCTGAGCAAGCAGTTAAGCCTGCACCACACAACGTATGCAAATTTGCGATATTCACACATGAATATTTTTGGTAAATTGGTGGAATCTGACTTCGATACAATTATTTTCGTATTTATTATTGTGAACAATTTTTTTTTAATTTTAGTTCGTACCTAAAATGACACGCTGGACACTTAAGCCGTAAAAAATGTTATGTGTGCGCATATGTAAAAAGGTTTTATTTCATTATTTTTAGTCTGTTATTTAGAAATGTTGTGTCACTGGCGTTGTGGGCATGAGCGTCAACTTTAGGTCCCTTCCGTACGACAAAAATATGTTCACCTCTTCTCAATTCTTTCTAGTCTCTGATAATGCTCAAAGAGTACTTCTGAAAACTGCTTCTGAAACTTTGCCGTTCGAAGTCGGTAAAAAACAGTAGGTCCCTTCCACTCGTGACAGAAAAATAGCATGCACAACGCGAGTGGTTGCTTCGAAGCTAGGCTCTGTCCCTCCACGCGCTGTAGCCCGCGCATACAATGTTTTTCAGTAACACATACGGCGAACTCAACGGCCAACACCCAAGCGGCACTAGAAGTCATAGCGTCGGACGTCTTGACGTCGAAACTGGTCAAGCTATGTCGACAAAGTGTGCATGACCAGAGCATTATTGCTTCCAAGGAAACGTTAAATTGGACAGACTAGGGTAAAATGAAACTGAGCTCAGCAAGGCTCAAGCAGTCATTACGCACTTATAACGCTCAGCTCCATAAGAAGGAAACTTTTGGAGGAAGCTCCAGATATAGTGAGACCTCCTTGACTCTATTTGTAAAACAGAGTTATAGCAAGGACTTTGTGGCCGAGATCGGCATCACTGAAAAGATTCAGTTGCAAGGATGTACGAACGCTTTAAGGTGCTCTTACCGGGCACTGCGCCGCAGGCACTCACGCATCGCGACTGAACAAAGTACACAATGACTTGTGCAGAAGCCGACGAGATGGAGAAGAGATTGAATCTATTCAGCATCTGCTTTGTGTATGCCAAGGGTTATTGGGCTGCCAGCGAATTGGACCATAGCAATGCCGTTCTTTTAATCCCAACGGCAAACGGTGACTGATCCAGAAACAGATAAAAGCATATCAACTTTAATTTGACTGGAAATCGAACGTGGGACCCCTATAACCAAGAGCAGGCACACAACAAACTGCTCCATCTAGCTGTTTCTATACTGCCCAGTCCCATCAAGGATAAGAAGAGCAGTTCCTTCCAAATTATTGCTTTGCAGAGCTGGAGGACATGTGGAACTTAAAGACCTTATGAAGTTCGCAAAAGGAATCCGGATGGTTTTAGTAACAAAGGGCTCAATGGGCTCAAGATGTTAACGTAAATTAGCCATGATCGTAAGGCCGTAAGGACACCCTATTTACCTATCTACCTACCGAGCACATTATTGGCAACTTGTTGGATGACTTTTCAACAAAACCTCCTTCTTCTGCTTGGACTGATGTGACGAATCTGCAAAGTCTCTGGGACACTCGATCGGCAATGGTGCCTATTCAACATGTAACCATGGTCATCAACGCAGTTCGTATTCATTTTTTGAGCAATTTAGTTCTTTCAACGTACATTCGATCTTCTAATCAACCAACTTCAGGCAGCACGGTGTGGGGACATTCATGTGCAACCCAGACACAAGACCATTTTATTGAGCCTTGAGTCATTCGTGGACTTCCTGGTTGCCTTTCTTTTGCAGTCTGACGGTTTTTTTTTATACACGATTGGCATGTGATAAACGAGATCAGCCATAATTTATGATTTGCTGATTCATATACGATCATTTTTCAGACCGAAGGCAATGTAACGCCTTGTTCATAAAAAAAAAACAAAAACATCTTGGCAAGTCACTCGAATTTCGATTTCAGATATCATCACCGCGACGCGTCAATTTGTTCAAATTCTCCATCCTCTTGAAATCGAACTGCTCAGAGACTGTTCGCTTTTGAAGTGATGGCAGAGTCATCTCTAAATCGGCCCCGATTTTGTTTTCACTCTTGACGTGAAGTCAGCTTCCTGTGCTTTGAACAAGAACAAAGTCAAGACTTCACGGCTTCAGTTTCTTCATAAAATTAATTAGAATTTTCCATTAAAATTCTCCTCTTGGCATGCCAGATGTTATGAGTGATTTTCAAGAAATAAATTGACCCGCCAATGGTCAATGGAATTTTCGAAGGTCTGGCGTTTCAGAGATGAGTCAATACTTGCATGTCATCCAGACATTTGTTCGCCAGGCGGGTGTTCAATGAGTGCTTGATGTGGTGATCGAACGATCGTAAAATTGTTGTCTAAACAGCGATCAGTGGCAAATGCTGTGGAAATATGGTCACGAAATATTTGCTGGTCATTGTTGGCTACCCTTGACATGACTTTTGTGAATACACCGTTGATTTGGTGGTTGAATTAGTTAATTATACGAGGGATTCAAGTTCGAATGTCAGATATGATCAGTTGACATTGCCATTTGCATTTACAGGTTGTCGGAATGGGGAAGGACTCTCATTAGAAGGTGATGGTAGGCAGAAATCGGTCCATTGTCGACAGCCGGTGAAGTGCAAGGAACAAGTTTAAACCGACAAAATCAAAAACGAAATATGAAATTAATGAACATTCTGTGGGCTCTGAAGAGGAACAGCTATCGATGCTCTGCAAGCCAATATACTGAAAAAAAAAAAACAATCGCGTGCACAGTGGCATGGACTACTTGCGAAATCTCCGCAGTAAGTAGTCGAACAGTTTGCAAAACACCCAAAACACGGAGTAGTACTTATGTCGAGAGACCGCAATATAACCCACAAATTGGTCACCATTACTTTGGCTAGGCAGGCGGCAATGAAGACCTCAGCATTGGACATTCTGACGTCGAAACTGGTCAGACAATGCAGACAAATGCGCAATGCTGGATACTGGCGATTTAAAAAGGCGGTCTGCCGGATCGGGGTTGAGAGAGTCATGAGTATATACAATGCCGAGCAAAACTGGATACACAACTTCAGTTGTTGTGGCATTCAGTCAATGAAAGGCTTACCGTCTGAAGGATTTGGTTGACATATTCATGGCTATGTAGTTGCTTATGAAATTTTTAATATTCAGAAGTTTCGATCGAGGAAATCGAGGAACGACATTAGTAGACAACTATCCAGTTGTTGTGGAGCGTCAGGGTTCAAGTGCATTGGGGTCGACGCAAATACCCAAAACGCCACGAGTCGCCACAATGATCTAATAGACATAAGGTAACAAAATGGAAGCCGAATCTCTGGACAGAGCCTTGAATCGACGACTAGGTATTGTAGAAACGACATGGATGCTATGGTCGATGACGCAGGTCATTGATCTTTTCTAGTCTCCATAGGAAGTGCTTATGCTAATAGGAGTGTACCGGTAACTATGCTGGAATTTATGTTCCAGCAACCAGTACAGATGTAAGATCAAGAGGGTCAACATGTGCTTGCTGTAAGACAGTGCACAGTGGGGTAAGGTACTTAAATCTCTTTTGTTTTTTATTACACAGTTAACAATGGTTAAGTCTGTACTCCTTCGAAAAGCTAAACCCCTCCCCAAAGACACATCTCACTCTCGTACTTACATGCAGCATTAAAATCCGCGAGAAGAATCCCTTCTTCGCTTTCGACTCGGCAACAGGTCGCATCGTAGTCATAAAACGAAGATAGATCACACAACGATTCACTTTACCAGACCACGAATTAGACACAAACACAGTTTTAATGAGACTCAGAAGACCAATCAGACTTCACCCGACACAGGCCTTCGAGCAACGACTGAATTTGTCCGCGAAATGACTCAATTCTTGGTCCAGGAACCAACACCCACTCCATCGGACTGGGCTAAAATCAAATTGTTGGCCGAGTGCCTTCGAAAAAAAGGCTGATCCACAACCACACCCTCAATCGTGTCTGCGGATTGTTTTCATCATTCAGCGCACATTATTGTGTGTCGAGACACAATGCGTAACCGGCAACGTGCGTGCGTGTCTCCACACGGCACACACACACACAATACAGATCATGTGTGGGCCCGAATAAAATTGGCACTGCCTCAAATCAATTTATCAAATGTCAACAAAAAAAAAAAAACAAAAACGTATATAATTAAACCGAGAACCGAAACCGAACATTATCAATGTCAAACCCTTCGAATGTGTTCGCTTCGTTGCATCCGAAAGAGCGCGTTGTGACGTCGTCGCACGATCGTTAAAGTGTGTGACAGCATTTGTCAAAGCTAACCAATTGTCTAAACATTTAGCTTCAATTAAAGCGAAAGTATATGTACGGGCGCGGACGTATCTGTCAGTTAATTGCTGACAGTTCAGGTTATAAGTTTAAGCGACGGGGACCGGAGCATTTATTTAAGTTAACAGTCATGAGTAATAAATGTTCAAGGAACCACAAAATTTACGAGTTCACTGAGTCGTAAAAAATTAAAATATTGTCTTTTTTTTTTGAGCTGAATTTTGACAGAGAGGGAGGTGGACGTCGAACAGAAAATGTCAATAGCGTCACGCTACCTTCTGAATTCATAGTTTTTTAGTGCTCCACTGCCCTCGCTGGGAACGTACACTGAGGGGCCTACTTTTTTCCAATAATTGAAGCTAGTTTTGTGACAACGTTTGTGTGTAGCTGGAACGAAACTAGTTTCAGGAGTATATGCACAACTGTGACTAAGCCCTTACTTCAAGCCGAAAGCCTGTGCACATTTTTGCTCCAACGAAGATTCTGTAAAATTGGAAAGGAAGAAGTTGATGACCACCAACTAGGGCCGGTTTCGTTCACCGAGTCCAACGGCGCATCGTTGCAGGCACCGATACAAAATCCTTTCGAGGAGGTTCCAATTTTGATAAACAAGCAAACTGGCAATCAATATTCACGCGTATTCGCTGAAAACATGGGCCATCAGATAATAATGACAAGTGTAGTCTATGGCAGAAATGAGGTTAGGAATTTTCGCCAGGATGATGAAGTGAACATCGCAGCAGAGCCGTAGTCGATGCTGAGGATGTGAAGAAACTATTTCTGTTTCAAATCATCCTGTCACCCAACCCCAACGTCTCGGACAGAACGTCACAGTTGAAAACTATGTCTACTTAGGAACTACAGTAAGTTCAGATAACGACACCAGCGCTGAATTCAAACGAAGAAAAACTCTTGCGGATGGATGGAAGCCAATGATCCGGCCCGTTAAGGTCTTCGAATCCATCTCAAGGGACGGCAATGTAGAGTAAGACCGTGACTCACGCAGGAGGAAAGGAACCTCAACCAAGTATGCGTGCGCCAGCTAAAAATCGAGCCGGGTGGAGGCGCTTTATGCTTGAGACCACGGCGGACTGAAGCACCACCTTAAGTAAGTAAGTAGGTCTTGGGTATAGCATTTTCAGTCTAGCTCCACACACATTCTGTCGAATGTCGAAAAAGAAGTGCAATAAGTGACTTAGTAGATAGTAGATAAGTCACAGCCTGGTCGTGGAATACGGAGACTGTATTACCACAGTATCAACTAGATATTGCCTAGTGTTTTGGGCCTCCTACCGGCAAGTGACGCAACCAATTAGAACTCCTTGCTCTAGGCTAGCCTTGCCATTACGTACTTATTCAATCCACCCGTTGTCTCGGTATCGTCCCAGATATGGACATATGCACTGAATGGTGAGCTCCAATTAGAGCAATTGAAGAGGCTCTAATGTAAACCCCTTATACAACCCCTACCTCCCACCATGTTTGGAGAATGTTGCTATGAGGTGCGTTAAAAGAACAATCCAACATCACTTTAGCTTGCATTGCAGGCCGCAAACAAATTCTAGAGAGTTAGTAAGCTGAGGAAATAGCATGATTAGAATTTGCATTTCCTCGTTCGACGCCGATGCCGTTTTCATAAAGACAAGAATATCAGCCAGCCATATATGGGTCAGTTAAATCAACTGTTGTTGAATCTCGAGGAAGAACAATTATCCACAGAACTCGGACTAATATCACAAGCTTAGCAGGGACTATGAATGCTCACTGTCATAATGGATCGGGAAATAACAATACATTTCCAATACTTGTTAAGGCAAAAAACAATGAACTCACTTGCCTAATGTGCCACGCTCCAATCCAATCTGTTGGCTACAGCCGGTAGAGGGCCAGAACCTAGCTTCGCAGCAACCACTCGTGTTGTGCGTGCTATTGTTCTCTCAAAGGTGCATGAGACCTACTTTTTATGCCGAAGCTTTTTCTAGACAGAAAATACTCACTGAGCATTGTCGGTGAACGCGAAAGAGGTGAGGCGTGAAAATTGTTTTCGTTTAGCAGGAATTGAACCCACAAGGCCACTACACTATTTATACTGAAAAACACAATACGACGTCACTACAGTTTTAGGACTCGGCACCATCGTGTGCTTGAATAAGTAGGGGTCTTTGAAAGGGACACGATTCGAGAAGGAGGAGAAGACTGAAATCCAGGCAATATTGCAAGCCAAAGTTGCAAGCCGTGCGAAAAATTACGCAGAATTTGAAACTGAATTTCGTTGCGAAGATGCTCATTGGTACGTCCCCAAAAGCAATTACAACAGACAAGGATTCCTAGATGAAAACACATAACCTATAGGATGGATATCTACCGAAGTCTACGGCTAATCTTGTCGTTGTAATCTTGGGACTGATATCCAAAGTTATTATTAGGGATCCACTTCTGTCGACATAATATTGCTCTTTGGTTTATGTTACAGTCCGGGGTGTACCTGGCCTCAACCAACATGCCCCTCCAGTCAGCACGAGCTTTCGCTGCCTCCAGCTGTGCACACCAAGTTGGTTGAGGTCCTTTTCCACTTGTGTGCACCATCTCGTGTGAGGACGTCTTCTGTTGCGTTGTCCCAATGGCTCGGTATCGAAGACTCTTCGAACCGGAGCTGTGGCGTCCATCCGCCAAAACAATTTCTGACCGTTTAGAAGCTATGGGAAAGATCCAAAAGTGTGGAAAATGGGTGCCACATGAATTGGATGAAAGACAAATGGAAAACCGAAAAAACACTTGTCAATTTTTGCTTCAAAGACACGTAAGAAAATCGGTTTTGCATCGGATTGTTACTGGCGATGAAAAATGGATTTATTTTAAGAATCCTAAACGGAAAAAATCATGGTTTAATCCGGGACAACCATCAACATCGACTGCAAGACCAGATGGATTCGGCAAAAAGGCAATGCTGTGTGTTTGGTAGGACCAGAAAGGTGTAGTGTACCACGAGCTCCTAAAACCTGGTAAAATTGGGTTTTCGGGATCGCTACCGACAGCAAATGATCAATTTGAACCATGCATTGATCGAGAAACGACTAGAATTGGCCAGAAGACACGGCAAGGTAATTTTGCTCAATGCCAATGCACCTGCACACAAAGCAAAACCGGTTCAGGATACAATCAAAACACTTGGCTGGGAGCAGTTACCCCACCCGCCGAATTCACCAGACTTGGCTCCTTCCGATCGATGGGACACGCATTGGCTGAGCAGCACTTCGATTCCTACGAAGAAGTCGAAAATTGGCTGTCTGATTGGTTTGCTTTAAAAGACGAACAATTTTATTGGAGTGGTATTCACAAATTGCCAGAAAGGTGGTCAACAGGTGTAAAAACGATGGCCAATACTTTGAATAAAATGTTTTACTTTCCCATTAAAAATTAGTGTTTTATTTTTAACTCTCATTTCATACCGGTATACCTGGTAGAAGGGAATACGAAGAGAACTTAGAATAACATGATTTTGATAATTGCTAAAGACGGACAATATAGAGACAAATGCAGTTGGTCTTAGATAATTTATTCCTGCAACGTGGGAAAGCTCTAAAGAATATGTGAGGAAGTCTCTATTTACTTTGTCTTATCAATGTTTCTACACTCTTTCATCACGAAGGTCACATAAACACGAATTCACCACATCATTATCGCGAGCTTTTTTCCAGAAAAAACAGCAATTGATTACTCACAAGCAACCTAAGGAATGCACCACAATTCTTGCATCAAACATGTTTCAGCCGCTGTCACCAACGACGACTGATGAAGGAAATGCCGCCATTTTGTGATGTATTTTTCGAAAACTGGCTCAGTTGTTAATGTGCAACGTACAATAATTACTTAATCATGCTGTTGTAAGTAAATATGAAAATATGGATCTCGTCGTTAGAGCGGGCGTCATTGGCTTCATTGTTTAAAAAATTCGTGGTAAAGAGGAGACCATTCATCTTGATCTTAAGACACCAAAAAGTCGGCTTCTTTGTTTAGACAATTCGTGGTACGTGCTTGAAGAGAAGACCACTCCTCTTGATCTTAAGCCACCAACAAGCAGATTTTTTATGCAAAATGAAGAAAACATAGCCGCTGTAGCGGCAGACTCCAGCTGATGAGCTGAATTGGACATCGCCTGACTGTCATACTTGTACATCCCGCTCAAAAACTACGCCAAACCGTTCGAAGTAGAAGAGGAGTAATTTCTGCGGAGACTGGGTCACCACCAGCATTCATCAATTGACCGCCACGAGTATGCGACTAGTCAACGGCAACAAACCAGCCACTTTCAGATGACCTCGAGGTCGAGGCCAACACGACGAATTGAATCGAGGGCTTGGAGCTGTCCCAATAAAATGGCATAAATGTAGCTTCAAAATAAAGCCAGGATCAACTTCACATCGTACTTCGTTGTATTTTTCCTTCAGATTTCTTTTCCTCTCGTTCTTATCTGGTAATCCTGTATTTAATTGCTTACTAAAGAATTAATAAAGACAAGTGTGGAAATAATGGCAGAAAATGAATACAAATTCCTATTCAATTTGATATTGTCCTCATTCCATAGCAGACGGCGGGACAGTTGGTGTTTTTCTCTTGTTCCTTCGCCAAGTTCACTCAAACGAAGTTGAACGCACGTACACCAGTGTGTTCGCAGTTCGCGCAGACCAGTGTCCACTAGCAATTAATTATGTGGTTAATTTAAATTGCGACTCTGCGCGTATAAATAGCCGTTCAAACGAAACAAACATCAAAAATTCTATTTTGTTTTCCCAAAAAATCGTGTCCCAACGGCACATGGCAGAAAACTCATCAGCACACACACACACGCACCCATTTCACATTCGCAAGCATCCACCTCGCATATTGAGGAGAATTTTCACCACAAGACGTCGCGGTCGTGCCGGTCGTACAGAGAGAACGCATACGCGATGCGTTGATTATCTCCGAGCGATGGGGGCTAAGAAAAGACCAACAAAACACACCCGCGCTCGTGAACTTGACTATTCACATGAAAAAAGAATCTATTGATAGATCGGTGTTTACATAACTTTCTCACCCGCCGTCACGGGTCGGCGAAAAACTCCCCGCAAAGAGGGAAGTTCGGTTTTTTGTATTTACCTGCCACCAGCGGGCCATCGCCTTCACAACTTTGTCCGCATCCATGTCTCCTTGGGACCCGGGGTTATGTAACACGAACGAACCGCTCCTCCGCTAAGGTCACTGGAAAAACGTTCTCGCACAACACTCTGCGTCTGATCACCGCAGCGAGGAGTACGGGTATCTCTACACGGCGCGACTCGGACAATTGACGGATCCTTTCTTTCTTTTCTTTTTCGTGCTCTCTATCTTCGTGCGTTCTTGAGGAAAATCAAATGTTCACTGATTGAGTTCAATTCTGATTGTGTTGTGTTACACTAAAGTCCTCTCTTGTATACGTCCGTTTTCATCGAAATTTTCGCACAGACTGCAGCAACATTTGAAAATGTTCAACTTCGAGTGATGTCTAACCGACCAACCCGACACTCCGGCCATCTATTGTCGGTGGACCATCTTTGTTTTGATTCTGTCGTCGTTTGCTTCGTTTTTTTCGAAACACTTATTTTATTTCTTTTTATTTGCTTTTATTTCTGTACGCGAAATCATCGTAAAAAGCAAACGGAATGAAACATTCGCGTACTTTGACATCAATTAGATGTGCCTCCTCCGAACCCCGACCAACGTCCGCAGTATGCTCGTGTGTATGTGTGAGGGAAAATTTTGTACCATCGCATTCCCAAGATGCAAACCAATTAACGAGGAATGAGGATCCTCGCGTGGTGTTGCTTCTCTGTGTGTGAGTGAGGATGATGACGACGATGGTGGGTACGACCGACCGACAGCGGCCGCAAATAGGGAACGTATCCGACGCCCGGCACATCGACGTTTAATGAACGCAAATTGAGTGGACACCGAAATATGTATCACGTGCGCAATGTATCGAGAGGTGCAAACAATTAGAATCGAAATTAACTTTGTACACTCGGCGCTGCCTTGAGCAAGTCGTGTGGTGTATAGCTGAAGTTTGCGATGGTTTTTATTTTGTGGCAGCGGTGGGTAATTAAAGCAGTGATTCATCAGTTGTTGGATGGGCTATAGAGGTTACGGCGATTCATTGAAACGTTTTGAGAGACAAAATTTGCCTTGAGACGAGGCCATTTTCACTCATAGCTTGAGTCGATTGTGATCGCATTTGTTGCAGGGATTCGAATGGCACATATGCTGGCGTGTTGTTGTGGAGGGTCTATACCAGGTGAAACAAATTTGGTCTAGCATTGCCTTATGGTCTCCGTGTCAACCTTGAGCTTGAAATAGGTTAGACTAGGTTCAGGAGGCTGACAATATACAACATCCTTCGGCCAATAATGAGGCAGATTCTAATGTGTCTCTCCCTGTACTCCAGAACGTTGATTTCACTATGGAACAAATTCACTTTTGCACTCGTACAGTTGCAAGGCTAATTTAAGATTTCGACGTGCACAAATCGGCTGGCACTGATGATATCTCCGAAAAGCACTGTGTATGCTTTTTAATCTATCCTACTCCTCGGGTCCTTTTCCGAGTAGAAGGAGAACAACATTTTGACTTCACCTTCATAGCAATTCCATCCCTTCCTTCTATGCTCAAAGAAATGCTGATAGATCGTCAGCTTATGAAAAAGATCTTAAATCGCGAAAACATCGACTGCGTGCGACCTTTTATCCTGTTTGGATTGATGGCGTCTGGAAAAGAAAATTCAACCACAAACTGTGCGGGCTATACAGGGACATGCACCTTGTCTTCGGCGTCTTCGGATACAGCGCCTCTAGTTCATGTGATCCGATATACACAGCTTCGGCCAGAAGAGTCTTCGAATCTGACCCATTGGACAACGCAACATAGGACGTTCTCGAACGAGATGGCGCACTCAACTGGAGGCAGCTTTCGAAAGATTTTGCTGGCGGGGAATCTTGGTTGTGCCCAGGTCCATCCCGGAGTAAAGCGCCAAACAAATTAGGCGAAGAAGTCTTCAAGGCTCTGTTCTGCCTTGACTACTCTTTCCAATTTCAATTCACTCCTTCGCTGCTGACAGCATTTCCAGGCTCTTATATTCGTTCGATGATCGCCTTGGAATTATAACGTCCGTTTATATACCGATCCTGAGCTCGCTCCACTTTATTTCTCCTCTAGGGATGCTGTTCCAGATTTCCCGCAGTCTACTATTCGCAAAAATGTACGGCCAATGTGCACGGGTACCTCAAGTCCCTATGCTGTGTCGTGACACTGGACACTTAAGGGTATTAGTCGTCCCTTGAGGCTGCACAAACCGGGACGGTCATTTGAACGATGTACTATTTCATAAAAAATGAAATAAATGTCGTATTGTTGTCACTGGTAGTGATTTTATCTGAATTTCCATTCGTACCAGCTTCTGGACCTCAGCAGCACGGCAAGAAGCGACTGTGTTACGTGGGGTTAGGTTAATGGACTCGCGTCGGAGTACGTCTCACTTAAGCATTTGTGTATACTAACCAATGTGATGCTCTATAGAGGAGTGGATTTAAAATTGATCCCTTCCTCGTTCCTTGTCGAGATTACTCCACATTAAGTCATCTGTACAAAAAGCTTTTAATACCACATTGCTTATGACCTAAAATAAGTCGTGGAAGAGGCATTCAGAATCCTGTACGTCAACTGACAAAGGCAGTGGCGGAGTTATTAAAGGGTGTCCTCTCTTTCTTGTTCCTACCCACAGCCTCATGAGCGAAGTCATGAGCTTTTCATGATGCTACAGATGATTATAGGCAGTTGGCGTTCCGAACCGGATCTGCTTTTTATAGCACTATTTTGGAGGGCATAACATTGACGAACAAAGCCATCTCTCGGTGGCTTCGAGAGAAAGGTCATCAGAATTATCTTCTTTTGAGGATGAGATTGAATGACGAACTGTACGGACTGTACAGCAGCATAGATCTGGAGAATGGACACCAATGCTCCGGCCCGGAAAGTCTTCGACTCCAACCCCGAAGGACAACGCGATAAGGAAAGACCACGATGCTAGAAAGGAACCTGCATAAGATGATCGTGTGTAGATGGAAACAACTAGCACAAGATCGGACTGGATGGACAGGCATTTTGGCTGCGGCCCAGGTTCACCCGGACTGTAGCGCCTGCCAAGGAAGAAGACCATCCGATTAGTTTCACTGCTGGTTCGTGTTTTCCACCATTCATTTCCTAGTTCTATGATTCGATCATTCACTTCCTTCCTGACATCAGTATAGGATTACCTGGCACCTTTCCTGACAAGTGCTTTCCTGCTTCTTTGCTCACTATGTCCCAGTGCCTTGGGACGACTGATGCGCGTGGAGAAATCTTTGAATCAGCATGCAACCATAATGGATTTGGTCTCTGATCTTTTTGTAAAGGCCGCGGGACTGTCAATATCAATGACGACATCAACCAGTGGTAGATCCAACGTTGATATCATTCTGAGCCACTTCATTGACTCCGTACAAGGACCTTCACTCATCATCGATCCGTTCGTATACACGTATGGATGGCCAAGTTGCTAGGTAGCTTCATTTTAATTCCACTCCTCCCTTTTTGGTTGCATGTCCTATTAAGTTTGTGACCCAGCATTTGGAATCTTCTTCTTTGATTAGCGCTACAGTCCGCGGTGGACCAGGGTCTCAACCAACATGCCTCTTCAGCCACCACGATCTTTAACCAGCTGCTTCCATCTGCACACACCAAGTTGGTTGAGGTCCTTTTCCACTTGTGTGCGCCATCTTGTACGAGGACGTCCTCTGTTGCGCTGTCCCAATGGCTCGGTATCATTTGGATTGCATGATACAAACCAACAAATCGGAAGGGATATTTCCCAAGTGCAGTGCCTGGTAGTTAAACATGAGCCCTATTTTGCTCAGTTGTCCGTCATGGCACTGACCTGAGCAAATATCCCGATTTCATCGTCCCGAGGACAACATCATTCCAGTCCTGATCATTGTTGGCAACTGCGTCATTACCCAGTGTGTGCACTGGATGCGTAGTAAATAAACCTCGAATCTGATCTTAACGCGTTCGTCGCCAATTAATCAAAACAGCATCAACAGTGAGATCAGCTACCTTGCGAGGTGATTCCCAACATGGGTCAGAACGTGGTGCTCGCCAGCATCACGTGCTCAACATTCTGAGCATGCCCAGAGCCCCCCCCATAAGAGATGTCGCCAAGCAGCATTTTTGATCGGGCTATATTCCCTCCAAACGACGGAAGATCCTCGATGAGCTCAAGACAGCAATTCTTCAATGTGAGATAAAATGAAAGACAACTGGAAAGTTGGATGATAAGTGGGACAGGCAGATCTAATTCTTGGTAAGCATTTGCTCCCGTCTATCAGAGACCTGCATTTTGGAGGTCAGACACACGTCTACTGGCCAGATCCAGTTGGCTAAGAGGATCAACGATCAGGCAGGTTCCAAGAAGATGAGAATACCGCACATGGTCTGATGGAAGGACGGACACAAAATAACTTGGT
This sequence comes from Eristalis arbustorum, assembly GCA_916610145.1. Taxonomy (NCBI): domain Eukaryota; kingdom Metazoa; phylum Arthropoda; class Insecta; order Diptera; family Syrphidae; genus Eristalis; species Eristalis arbustorum. Next base: position 63,197,122 of record OU744316.1, on the reverse strand, counting down.
CGCACTTGGTTATAAAGGATAGAAGTTGCCTGTAGCTCATGTTCATAGTCAGGCCTCAGTTAACAGGTGTCTGGCGGCGAGTGAGAGAGCAACAAAGTATAGACTGAAATTCAGAAAGAGCGCACGATGAGCGGCCACAGCATCTTGGTAGGCAGTAACATCTTCAGATCCAAAACCACATTGGTACCGAAATCAAACACGGAATAGCACTTGTTTCTTTGGACTCCATTTCACGATGATTAATATACAAAATATTGATCATTTCACTCGTGTAAGGAGGCGAACTCTGAACACATTAGAGATTCTCCATAGCTTCGAGGGAGGGTAACAATATTGAAACAAAAATAAAAAAATGTCCCCCTTTCGTTGATCGGGACAAGGCCAAAAAAGTGATAAATTTACAGAAACTACTTAGCGTGTCAAGTTAATTGAACCCGAAGCCCCCAATTCGATCAGAGATCAATTACGGTCGGCGACTTAAATGTTGTGTGATGCACAACACCCAATTTATTTCACTTAAAATGTTTGGCTGGACTCAGGTTCTTCATCGGCGACCAGAAACAACCAGAATTTGAATTGGAGATCAATGGACTTTCATTTGATACATACATGATTATTTTTATTAGATTTGTAACAAGGCGTCTTCTCTTAGGAGGCAAGTGACTTTCGGCATATTTGTCACTGCTGCGATAGTGATGGTTATTATGAAACTTGAGATATTTGTTAGATAGAGTTACCTCGAAGTCCTACAGATTGTGTCGCTCCGCAATCCTCGAAGAGATCAAGGAGACCAAGCTCTCGCTTTAAAGCAAAGGTTTCTACTGCACATTGATCCATTACTGAGATTGTGACTTACTGCTGTTCCGGTCGAAGCTAAAAACGATTGACTGCACGAACTGTACATATGTACGTACATAAATGAATAGCGTGACAAGGTAGGTAGGTAAGTATTGACATTTATACTTTACGTACTTATTTATCAGTCATCAACTTCACGTTCGATCTTCCTCTTCTTCTCGAACCAAGAGGGTCGGATTCGAGAACACTCTTTGCTGGAACGTTGTTGTCCATGCGCTCCATATGGCATAGCTAAGGTAGTTGACGGATTTTTGACTTCCGGACTATATCCACTCCCTGGTACAGCTCGTAGGGTTCGCTTTTGTGTCTTCTCCTCCCTTCGTCTTCATCGCCGATGAGACCATATATCCGACGTAGAACTTTTCTTTCGAAGGCACCAAGAATCAGCTCAGCGTCCAGCTTTCGGCTCCATAAACCAGGACTAGCAGTATAAGAGTTTTGTAGAGCATGACATTGGTCCTTCGAGTCAGAAGATTTGACCGCAGTTGTTTTGACAAACCGAAGTTCGTTCATCGGTTACAAAGGGCGATTCTACGTCGAATCTTCACTAAGAAGTCGTTGGTGTAAACTTGGTGACGGGGTATACAAAATCCTTTACTACCTTAAAATTGTTACTGTCGGTCAAGATATTTTGTCCCAGGTGGTGTGTGCCGGGAAAGTTTTTATTTTATTTGTACACATCGAAATCATTTCACAGCGAATTTCCTTGCCGAAATCTGGTGCAGGTTTCAATTGACTTGGAGGTCCTCGAACCGAACCGTGCATCGCGTATATGTTAGCGTAGTGCGACACAACCGGACTAATTTTGCAGGATCCGAATTCGGCCATACATTGGCTCGGCGAATGGACAACAACGCTCCAGCAAAGAGGGTCTTCGAATCCGAGCCTCCTGGTTCGAGAAGGAGAGGAAGACCGAAACTCCTGTACAAAGACCAAGTCGCAGCTTGGCCTTGATGACTGGAAGCAGTGTGCCCAGGACCGTCACCGATGGAAATCAACAATTGCTCAGGCTCGCACCCTTCATGGGTCGTCTGCCTGATAAGTTAAGTAAGTAAAGGGGTATTTATGTTACAAGAGATGCCACCAATTGGCACTCTAGGTGAGTGTTTGTTAATGTGTCTAAAAACTAGAATACCCTTTGTCTATAAGACAGACGACACAGAAACTGTCGGACATATGTACCAATTCATAGGAAGAAGCATTAAAGGTAATGCAGACAGAATAAGAAAAAGTGGTACTACACGAGAATGTCAGTGTCGATCAGTGTCGAGGATTCATGCGATGCAAATTCGTAGCCGAATGTACCCGTCATCTGAAATAGTACAAGCAATTCTTCCAAACGATAACAAGCGATGTCGATGCGTTCACGACACTGTGGAATACACGCAATTAACAACAGTTGAAGTGAATTAAAACCAACCTTCCTCAGGGGGACAATCACACGGCGCAACATCTTTGAGCAAATATTCCAGTCCGCCTCCATTTAAGACAGTGACTACGTCGCAGCAGCGGACGTCACGGAAGTTTTTCCTTGGATGCAATCAAAATCGTACTACAATACTATTTGGGAAATTTCAAAAGACAACAATCGTTCGCCGCCTATATAATCTCCATCAATATGCACCCCTCCTTCCAATTCCAGCTCATGAACAGAGTTCAATCTTCAATTTCCATATTCATGAGTGGCGTTGCCGGAAACGCTTCGCGTTTTAATAAACTACAATCGAATTCAAAATGAAGAGCGTTCACGTTCAACTGAGAAGTGAAAATCATTAGAATTTAATGAATAAATGTTGCGCGTCATGTAATTTTCGTACGGCAACGACGACGACGTGAACGGAGGCGCTGAAAACAGAATTCTGTCGCCTGCTAGAAATAGTCGCACACCCCAACAACAATCAACGCGACATTCCCGAGTGCATCCGTGTGCTGACCGTTCCCCTCGCTTTCGGTACCATAAGAACGTACTCGAATCAAAGTATCTCAATCGTTGATGTAAATTGAAAATGTTTTCTTTTTAATTTTCCTCTAACTCTGACTCTGTTATTCTTTCTTCTCAGCGCACGTTCTGAAATTAGAACAACACGCCCTCTTTTGTACTGGCTCACGTCACACGGCACGAGATCAGTTGTGGCTCAGCGGACGCTGGTTGATGCTGTGTGAGAGAGAGAAAGTGGCTGTGTGTATTTGCGGCACTGCCTTACCGGCATGGGCCATTCATTGGCGAGCGCTGCTTGGGTGATTTATGGCGAATCATGTGTCCACTCGACTGCCGACCGTCGTCGGTGGTCGGGCCGTCAAACGTCTCAAGGGCAATGCACGGTGCAGTGGGTAGTGGATAGGGAGTGGATTATGTGCTGACACGTGAATCATCGCCACAGCATTGGGCGCCATTCGACGGCGGGTATTTGCGCGGACATTGATGTCACTGTTTAGGAATATAATTCATTCGATCGAGGCGGGCAATTCAAATCGACACGGAGCGGAAATAGATTGCATTCTCTCGATCACAAGGGAGTTGAAAATATCTCTACGCGATCTGATCATGTGAGAGTGAGTGGTGCGAGATCGAAGTCGAGATGATAATCAGTTGTGCATACAAGAAGATGCCGATTGAATCATATGCCACAATAAGGTGGTTCTTATGGCGCTTGAATGGAGCCACTTCTGAGTTCGCGGGCCTTTTTAGCAATTGAAGGGCAGAGTGTAGGTCATGACGAGGAAAATAAAGGTTTCGGTGCAAGTAACGTAAATGGCTTTTGACGAAATTGTGGCAATATGGATGTGTGACAGATCGAGGTCCAATGAGGATCTTGGATTAATTATATGAGATTGTGCAACTTGCGGCTGTACTAAATTACATACATGAGATCACTAGGCGGACCACCCACCCAAATGGTCACTTAGACCATCAGAGGTCTACCACCAGACGTTTTTCCAAGCTGTTTTCGCTGGAAATGGACATTTGGTAGTAGAGTCGCAATCGATACTGAGAATCTGGAAAGATCATTTTTGCAGACTGTTAAACGGCGATGAGGACCAACATACCGCTGTCAGGCAGAATGTTCCACTCAATCTGGACGATGACAGACGCGAATACCGTCCCCCAGACTTAGACGAGGTCGAGGTAGCAATATCAAGACTGAAGGCTAACAAAGCTGCTGGAGCTGACGGTTTGCCCGCTGAAATATTTAAGGCATCTGAAGATGATCTGGTAGGGCGCATGCACCAGCTCATCTGCAAGACATGGTCTGAGGAAAGCATGCCCGACGAATGGAATCTCAGTATCGTTTGCCCGATCCACAAGAAAGGAGACCCCTTTGACTGCGCCAACTATCGGGGGATAAGTCTCCTTAACATCGCGTATAAGATCTTCTCTGCCGTTTTGTGTGACCGCCTGAAGCCGTTCATTAATAATCTGATAGGTCCATATCAGTGTGGCTTCAGGCCAGGAAAGTCCACAACAGACCAAATCTTCACACTACGGCAGATCCTGGAAAAGACCCAAGAAATGCAAATCGACACTCACCATCTGTTCGTCGATTTCAAGGCCGCATATGACAGCGTGCATAGAGACGAGCTATACAACGCCATGTCTAGTTTTGACATTCCTGCCAAACTCGTCAGATTGTGCAGGATGACGATGGAGAACTCTCGCTGCTCCATCAAGGTCGGTAACGAACTCACCGAGACCTTCAATGTCAAAAAAGGTTTTAGACAAGGCGACGCGCTGTCATGTGATTTCTTTAACATCGTCCTGGAGAAGATCGTGCGAAACTCACACGCCAACACTAGAAGCACGATCTTCCAGAAGTCCGTGCAATTGTTAGCATACGCCGATGACATTGACGTGATTGGCAGAACTTAGCTAGCCGTCAGAGAGGCTTTTGCTAGCATTGAGACGGAAGCGGCTAAAATGGGTCTGGCGGTGAATGAGGGCAAAACGAAGTATATGCTGTCCTCAAAAAAGGACATAGAACATCGACGTCTTGGACAGAGCGTCACAATGGGCAGCTATAACTTCGAGGTAGTCAAGGACTTCACTTACCTCTGCTCCGGAGTAAATTGTACAAATAACATCAGTACCGAGATCAAGCGTAGGATAACTCTTGCCAACCGCTGTTTCTTTGGGCTCAAGAGGCAATTGAGTAACAGAGCCATCTCTCCAAACACCAAATTGACCTTGTATAAAACCCTGATCATCCCAGTCCTGCTCTATGGCGCAGAGACATGGACGCTATTGAAAGCGGATGAAGAAGCTCTTGGTTGTTTTGAGAGAAAAGTTCTGCGCACGATCTTTGGTCCTGTTTGAATTGTAAGGGCTGTAAAGCGACATGAGCCTAGTTAGGCGTCTACGGATCCAACGCCTACGGTGGCTAGGTCATGTGGAGCGTATGGACACCACAGCTCCGGCCCGAAGAATCTTCGAATCCGAACCTGTCGGGCAATGCAACAGAGGACGCCCGCGTTTAAGGTGGCGCACCCAAGTGGAGAAGGATCTCAAACAACTTGGTGTGCGAAACTGGAGACATCTAGCCAGGGATCGCGCTAGTTGGAGAGGCATGTTGGTTGAGGCCCAGGTCCACCCCGGACTGTAGCGCCACACAAAGAAGAAGAAGAAGGGGTCCGCTTTTGAAGATGGTCGATCGAAAGACACTTCTGTCGAGGATTTTTCACTGCACTGTACTTTGTCTTCGATCGAATCACCCTGAGGTCTGCGACTTAATCATTATTGGCTTCTTAAACGAGGCCGATGGCTTTCGTATCTCCAAGCAGGCAGTTGCTAATTTGGGCGATGTAATGAGCTAATATGAGACTCACTGACATTAACAGAGTTCTCTTGCTTATCAGACAGAGGAACCATGAAGGGTCTGAGTCTGAGAAATTAATGCCTTCCATCGGTGGCTGCTTCCAGTCATCAAGGCCAAGCCGTCTTACACCCGCGATGACTTGATCGCTATACCGGAGATTCGGTCTTACTCTCCTTCTCGAACGAGAATGCTCGGATTCGAAGACCCTCTTTGTTGGAGCCACGATTCGCTCAATGTGGCCGAGCCAGTGTAGACGACGGATTTTTGCCTTTCGGACTTCATCCTGGTACAGCTGGTAGAGTTCGCGGTTGTGTCTTCTCCTCAATTCGCCCCCTCCTCGCATACGGGGCCATATATCTGACGTAGAATTTTTCTTTCGAACGCGCCAACAATCAGCTCTGCAGTCTTGTTTAATGTCCAGCTTTCGGCTCCATAAATCAGGACTGGCAGAAAAAATAACAGACTTCTCTATGTTCTCTATATGACGACGTTGTTCTTCGAATTTTTTTTAAGCTGCTTTTACACACGCTAGTTTTGACAGACTAGACCTTTTGAATCTTGTCGGTGAAGGAGGTGAGACGAAAGAAGACTTTTATCTCCTTTGTCAACAAGCAAGCAGCCAAAGTTAGCGTGTGTTAAAACCTCTGAATCACCCCAGGATGAACGCATGGCACTATCTTTGTGTCTCCTGCCGACGAAGAAGCTAGCGCAAGGATACATACTCAGGAAGACACCTCCAGACGTGAACATCGAGCACCTTTGGAGTGATGCACGACATGCCGTAGTTTAGTCCGAAAAATCAGTTCCACAAGAGCTACTAATTCCTGATTAAGCAGAAAACATAATAACTAGATAAGATCTCTAGATAAATGTTGCGTCTTCCAAGCGGAAATCTGTACGAATGGGTTGAATGAGCGGAGAATTTATGTCTGCACCTAACGACAACCAAGCTGTGCTATGGCGTTGTTCAACCCTCCAGTATAGTTGAGGATTTCTTCAAGCCTTCTCTAAAATTGCTTTGCGGTGTAAATTCGCCAAGACTTGTCTTTAGTCCTAGGTGACCATGGCATCTGAGGAAATAAGATCCCCAAACAACTTCCTAGGCAAGGCTCAACAGAGGTGCTCTTAAGACCGCTTCCTTCCTCTTGGCACTGCCTATGTTCTTGGATAGGATTTCCATTGATGGTTGGACCTAGCGTGAACCCAACCGGAGGTAGCATGACTCTCCATGATGAAGACATCATCCCTTTGACAGAAAATACTACAGCAGACGACCTACGGACTATTGGGTCATTGCACCTTCGCCAAAGGCTTACAAGTGCCTGGCCTAAGCGATGAAAACCTTTGCGGAGAAGACGAAAGCAATGCAGAGCTCATCCTCTGGATGGATGGCAGAGGGTAAATATGTATTCACCTCCTTGCATGACGATTGCAACTACGATTGCGCACATAATGGATTCTATGATTTTGTCCCTTCAGCCGTGCATTTCTTGTTGATTTTATTTTCATTTTGACAATTCCCGTATAAAATCCAGTATAAAAGCATTGTCAGCTTTCCTTTCGTAGGCATTTCTTCTTGCACGTGAGCGTCCCTTGGTACTCAATTGTGCAATTACATTCCCGGCATGATTGACAATCGTTTAAAAAATTCATTAGGCACTTCATAATCACCACCCTGTGCAAAAATTCACCCAATATGCTTAAGTTCACCGATTAGTCCAATCCATTAAAAAAGCACATTTCATTGACATCCGTGATTTTCCCTTATAAGCAATTAATTCCGATTTACGCTGATTGATGATAATGATCAGACATGCTAAATTCACATTAGTCATTGAATTGGTGTCGTTGTGGGAATCTAATTGATTTTGATGAACATATTTATTTATTGTTACTGAAGTCTGTAATGAGTAGTTGTGGTCATCTCATCTACGTGTCACTGCGATGGATGAATTAACTGAAACTCAACCTTCTCAAGTCAGACAAACCTATTACTTAGCAGTTTTCTGAAGATGAAGATGCTAGAACTTAGGATATACTTGGGGCTTCGGCAGTAAGCGTGAATCTTCCCATAAGGAGTGTCCTACTTGTTGACTCTAGGCACACATTCCAGGGTATTAAGTTAAGAAACCTCCTTATGCAGTTGGAGATGGTATGGCTACCCTGAGTCAAAGAACATTTAACTGAACAATGGCTCTGAGGTTTGTGACTGAAGGAAATTGTGTCGCATGATTCTTAAAGAGAATACATCCCCAGTACCATGTGGTGGTGTCTGGAGAAGGCATTTTTGGATTTTTCAGTTATTAAAAGTCAATTGGTGAGGATGGGTTCTGACAGAATTCTTCGCATAAGGTAAATGGCGAATGATTACAGTCTATATACAAAAACTGTAGCAGATGCGTTCATGTCAACGGTACTCAATCAACACCCTTCAACGTGGGCTTTGGACTAAGCGCAGGGATTCGTCTTGTCATCTCTGCTTTTCATTCCACACATTGTATTGGGTCTATAACTTATATGCGTGCGGTTTGCTCAGATATGGCGTTATTTGTATTAGTCCATTGGAAAGCTACTGTCATTGAGTATATGTCATTCATTTGAACGTAAATAACAAACAATCTTTTCACTCAAATGTGTCCAACTTTGTGCCTGAAAAATGATTTTTGCGGGGAGTGCTTCTTCATTACTTTATTATGAAGGAAACTGCTGTCGAAAGTCATGGTATTTTGGTGGGAGTGTGCTGAACATGCGCTAGCTGAGCGAACGTGCCAAAGGTGGCAAAAAAAATCATATGTGAAACCCGGCCAACCAGCAAAATCAACGGCAAAGCCAAATATCCATGGCGCGAAGGTAATGCTTTGTATTTAGTGGGATCAGAAGGGTGTGGTGTAATATGAGCTGATAAAACCATGTGAAACCATCAATGGACAACGCTACCGAACACAATTAATCCGTTTGAAGTGAGCAGTCGCCAAAAAACGCCTGGAATATGCGACCAGACACGAGGCAATAAATGCCCATCATCGCAACGGTGGGCCACAGAAAACAGTGGATAGGATGTCCTACCCCACCTGCCTTACAGCCCTGTCCTTTCCCCTTTTAACTACCATTTGTTCCGGTCGATGCAGAGGCCCATCACTGAAATACGGTTCACATCAGACAAGAATATCAAAAATTGATCCAGAAATTGCCAGAAAGAAGGGAAAAAAGTCATAGCTTCAGATGGTCACTACTTTGAATAATGCTACTGCACGTGGTTTTCTTCAATAAACGTTCAAATTTTGAAGAAGAAAACTAAGTTGTGTACCCAATATTTACATGTATGTACAATCTACACTGGACATCCAGTACAACGAACGATATGATCTTCATTCAATTTTAGCCATTTTGTTTTAAGATTCTTTGTTTTTGAACTTGCTCAATAAAGTCTCCGTCTTCATCTTTCTCTTCGCCAGTGACGCCAGGACGTCCAGTGTACATACATATTGGGGCTGAATGTTGTGGTACAACCGACGACGCCTCGGCTAGAATTTCCTATGTGATTGCCCAGGATTGAGACTGATTGGATAAACTGTAATCAAAGCCGGTGCTTGTTATGAAAATAGGGTAATGAGCGATAGTATAAGGTGGTGAATACAAGCAGTCGAGTGTGTTGTCTTTGCGATTGCATCATTTAGGATCGATGAGGACCAAATTCAAAACTATGCCAGATTGCACTTGTGCATACTTCCAGATGAGTTCGAGTCGATGGCGGCAACTTAATACTGCATTGAAAAAGGTGAGGGATGTTGGTTTGGAAATGGGAGTTTCATCGGTTGATTTATATAAGAGGGATCACTGGTTATACAAATAGAGAGAGAAATGTTCCTCTTGGTCTCCTTGATCCTCTATGCGGTACCCTAGCTTGGCTCCAAATGCCGCCACTGCACATGCAAGTGCGTTTCCCCCTCCAATCCACTACTCGTCGAGACATAACCCCGAGCCTAGAGAAGCCCGTCATGGGCAACACCCGTCGTGCCATAACCGTCATTCCAATTCGCTATCAGAACCTGAGCATCATTTAGATCATGATCTTCTCCTCGGACGAGACCGAATCATAGCACTTATCAGCCACAAGTGGTGTGGATTTGCAGTAACCTCTTTTTTCAGAACATGTCAGTAAAACAAACATTAAGACACTAGGTGAACCTTTCACAGAATCTTTTATCACACATCCTCCTCCAGTTGTAAAGTTTTGCAATAATTTTTTTCTATATACTATATGTGATCATTGAAATGGCCCGACAAGCATTTTAACACTATTCAGTTCTATGTCTACCTTCTTAATTTCTGACGGGTCTTAGAGTATTCCTGTTCAGAAAAAGCTTTCCAAGCTTGGTTGACTAAATAAACGCACTTAACTGGGCACTAGCGAAGAAGAAAGGGCAATACGTTAGCCGATGATATACTAGAGAGTGTTTCTGAAGTAGACAATTTTAGTGGCGATGGTGATGAGGACTACGCTCCCATAGGAGAAAATTTGACTAGGAGCCTTAGTAGTAGGGGAATTATAGGAATTAAAAGATGCTGGTGATGACGAATTGTTGAAAGGGTTACAGACAGACAACGATCGAGTTCGTTATGGACAGTGATGAATCAAGGTGGTTTCCAACAATCCCCAGCGACAGGTCGTCTAAGAGCATTGGGTAATGGATCTTCGGGTAATGGATCTTCATTTGATGGCCCATAATCTAGAAGCAGAGGCAAACAAAATAGGGCTCAAAATATATATGTATATATATATATATATAATATGGGTGGGGCTACAGTCCGTAGGGGGCCAGGGCCTAGCTTCTCAGCAACCACTCGTGTTGTACGTGCTATTGTTCTCACACGAGTGGAAGGGACCTACAATTTTATGCCGACTCCGAACGGCCAAGTTTGAGAAGCTTTTTTCTAGGCAGAAAATACTCTTTGAGCATTGTCAGTGACACGAAAGAGGTGGGGTCGTGAAAATTGTTTTCGTCGCACAGAGCAGGAATCTAACCTACGAAGTCGAGGTTGGGGTCGACGCACATACCCACAACGCCACGGGCCACCGCATTGGCTCAAAATAAACACGGCAAAAACTAAAGCCTTTAGTATTTCTGACAACCGCACCCAACTGAACATTACCGGACAGGAAGTCGAGAAAGTTAACAGCTTTCTATCTTTAGGAAGTGTGGTCTCGGCTAATCGCGGTGGCACCGAACTGGACGTGTGCAACAGAATCGGGAAGGCTAAAGCTGCGTTCGAAATGCTATCCACGATCTGGAAAAGCAATGTCATCAGCTTAAGAACCAAGCTACGCCTGTTCCGCTCCAACAGATAATCGGTGCTGCTATATGGATGCAGTACCTGGAAAGTAGACACCATTACCACGCGAAAGCTTCAATCTTTCGTTAACAGATGTTTAAGAAACATCCTTATAATTCTGTCTCTAGTTAACAATTGTACCTAAGAACGGGCCAGGAACCTATAAACGTCGCAATACGAAGGAGAAAGTGGCACTCTACGGCGCGAAGACAATTCCATTGCGAAGTACGCCATGCAGTGGAATCCGCTTACGCAGGCAGGAAGAACAGCGGGACGCCCTAGGCAAACATGGCGCAGACCAGTTGATAAGGAATCGAGCTCTTTAGGAATGAGTTGGAGGGAGCTCAAACGCGTTGCAGAAATTTGAAGGAGATGGCTCCCAGGCGTGGTTGACGACCTATGCCCCCCGAGGGGTTAAAGGACTTAAGTGTGAGTGAGTGCTGTCACTGATCATCACTGGATCACAAGCGCTACTAAGCTTTGACACGTCTATTTTATTTTTTTTTTCAATTCCAGCAGAAAACAAAGAGCGTAATTTTGCGTCAGGATTATCGATCGAATCGATATCGAACAACACCCGTCATTTTCATCGCTGTACGTAAAGACGAAGACACTTACCACTCATGTTTCAAATACATGATCCAGTCGTGGTTCCTTTTAATACTCCATTGGTTGAATAATTAATACCAGGCATGCAGATAGCTTGTCATTTGGTTAGTAGAACTCATGTGCTAGCTAACTCAGCTGTCTAGATGCCTACTTGCCTTTCTTGTAGTTTAACCAAACACAAAAAAAACCTTAAAGGATCAGAAACTAAGTCCTCCAACCAACATATCCTTTCATCACTTCATCCCGTCAACAAGAACTGGTTTCATTTCCGCACGAAGCATTGTTATAAAAAAAACTTAACCCCTGTCACACAGAGTTTGAATAGACGCGACCTTGGAACACAAGTACAGACTGTACTGAATAATTGAAGTGGTCTGCCGTGTTTTTTTCTTTCATAAAAAAGTGGTATTCGTCTGGCATCGACAACATGGAACAATTGTTCTCCTTCTTCAGGAATTCAATTCATACAAGGGCAAGCAATTACTCCTTTTCTGAAAGCATTTATGTGTTCTTCTTATGTCGCTTTGCGTGTTACTTGAATGATCGCCCCATTGTGATGAGATGGAAGGCGACTTTGGGGGAATTCTGGGAAAAAAAGGATCGAGATTTGAATATGGACGAACAACTTTGAACGTTTCTGCTTGAGTTGTTCCTACGCTGCGTTTTGTACTCTTCTTTGGAAGCAAGATTAATCGTCAAGCTCTCTTCTCATGTCTTAACAGGGGTTCAGATCTACCGGCGTTCGGTGCTTGTTCTGCCTCTTCCAGTAGAGAAACATCCAACACCTTCCGGCCAGAACCTACATCATTGCTTGACCAAATAGCCACGGCATATGCATTCCATGCCACCCATGCACCCAAAACATTCCACAGATTCCGGACCAATTTACGTCACATCCCCTGGCCGAATAAACACCATTCCATAATTGCCCGCCAGGCACTTGCAATTCAAATTCCGAATGTTTACACTTCCCCGCTGAGATGTGCATCTCCATCGATTGAATATTTCAATCTCGAGTTAAGTAAATATTTTGCTTCCAAAGAACGCGAATAAATATCCCACATGCGGCTATTTTTCCAGTAATTGCGGAATTCATTTGCCTGTTCCGGGAGCTTCCGTTCCCAATCGGTGGCGCACTTAGCGCAATGCCGTCCAACGACCGGAATCGGAAGACAATTTCCCCATCGACCCCCATTGAATGTCGCGGCTGGTGACTGTTGTCGGCGAGCTCATTACGTCTCGCCCGTAATGAGACGAGTTTCTTCCAATTTAGGTTGATGCTCATTTGCGCACGAGTTCAATGAGAGTGCATCTCGCAAATGAACGCTAATTAGTTGTGTCGTCGATTGGCCGTAAAACGAGATGTCAAGCAGAGTGGTGCGAACGAATTATGGACACAGCACGCTGCGACTGCCGTGGCATGAGGCAGAGGAGCAATCAAACATTGGGGCAGGTTTGAGGAACCCGCTCCATTGTCAGTGTCACATGAATGGCGTGAAGGTTGATGGTGTGGCTTTGCTAATGCACACGTGATGTGGTTCAGCAAATTGACACACAAAGAGGCGATGTGTTCGCATGAAATCTTTGCCGTGTGGGATCTAGTTTTGACAGGTGACGGCGATTTGTGGGGGATGAGCTGCTTGTTGTCAATGCAGTTTGTTTGAAAGCGCTTGTAACCGGGAAATGACTTGGCAACAAATAAATAAACGGATAAATTCGCTGATTCTGTGTATTTTGCCTGCCTGTCGAAATCAACACAGCTTGATACTTTGAGGGTTTTCGCAGTGAGTTGTTTAGATTTTGTGTCTTAGGAGATGTAGGCTGTTGGTACATAACACGTTTAGACAGCCTTGTAGATCACTTCAATGAGAGTGTTTTACATCAAAGAAGCAAGGGATCAATGGTTCATCTACAAACTGGATTGGTCCCAAACGTAGCCAATGCGAGCCCTGATTGTGAGTCCAATTTTAATGCTTGATGCATCCACGGGCAACTAGATGATAATAAAGGTCGACAAACTGCGAAAGATGGAAACGTTCAACCTGAACTGGTCATCATGTCGTCGTCGTAACCAAACAGAAGAGACAGGACAAGCACACATGGCCAGTAGCTTTAAGCCCATACTAAAGATGACTCATGATCATGAGGTTGACACCGATAAAACATCATTCAATCAACTCCAAGATGGTAAAACACTGCTGCCATTAGCAGGCTGCTGCAAACTTCCCCACTGAAAGGGGAAGTTTGAACAGGAGATGGGTAAAGTCATCACCTCGGGGGTATTTATAAGCCTTGTAGCATTAACGTTGCATCAAGAAAGATACCCATTTTTCTATGAGTGGCCCTCTGGTCCAAGGTGGACCTAGGTCAAAATAACCAATCTTCCGCAGAAGTGGCACCGTTCTCTGGCTGCCTGAAATATATGGGTAAACTTATTTGAGGCGCTTCTCCACTTTGGGAGGTTCTCTTAACCTTTCTGTCCATATTTGGTCTGCCCAGACGTCTTCCATTTTCGAAATTTGCATCTTTACCAAATTTTCTGACCCTACACATTTTGTGTAGACAATTAACTGAAGATTCTGAGTGGATCAGAAAAAAATGGTTTTCTACAACAACCTCTAGAGTCAAACGAATGTGTAGGTTAGGTTAGGTTACAGTGGCTGACTGCTAAGGGCAATCACACTTATGCCAAAGTAGGCCCATTGAGATACCACGCGGATTGACTTCTCCTTACACTGGATCCAGTTGGTGCTTCTAGTGAAACGATTTAGCTGGCCTATGCTGGCGCCGCTTAGCTCATTGAGGCCGCTGGAGAAGTAGACCCCCAGATGCAGGAACCTACGACTAGCCAGAGCTCTGCAGGAGCAGAGTAGGTGATGAGTGGTTTCGTCCTCCTCTTCATCCAGGCAGCTTCTACAAAAATCATTATATAGGGTAGTGCCAATTGCACAGCGCCTGGCTAAGACTCATGTGAGAGTCCTTAATGAGTGCTTACTGTGTCTAAGTAGACTGTGTGACCGTTTTAAGCTAAGTGAAGGCCAGAAACGAATGTGTACCGAAACATACTTATTGACAGAAGGGTTAAACACATGGGTGCCGTGATGCCTTGTCCCACCCAGTCAGAGCTTTCCAGATGTCCGTTCACAAACAGCTTCTTTACAGCATCGTTTGCATCGGTTTGATGGCTTTCAATGTTTCTTAGCGATTTCTCGATCGTAAGAACAATCTGGTCATAGAGATGATCAATCAACCCGCCACGATCATTCGCTAGGTTTTTTAAGAAAGACGCACTTCGTAGTTGAACGTGCAGAAGACTGACATCTGCTGAGGCAATGCCAAGTAGTACAACATCAATGGAGCCATAAATAAATTCCATAGTTCTATATTACACAAAAAACCTAGAGATCTCGTTTAAGATCAACGGTAACGACATTTTAATCGTATAGTTCTTGAAGCTCGAAAAATGAAGATTTTTGCAGAAGTATGGTTTCTCGACACACTCAATACGAGCGCAGAGGAACGACATTTTTAGAATTATCTGAAAAGTATCTAAAATCTGAAAGTCTATCATGTGACACGACTCATGTCAAAGATTGAACGTAGAATCGCCAGCAAGGTGTGCTGACTACCTACACGTGCGAAAAGGACCGACAATTTTATGCAGACTCCGAACGGATAAGTTTGAGATTATTTTTTGTAGATAGATGTTCTCTTTGAGTATGGCCAGGGGACTGAACTTGTGCGTCGAAGTTCAAGTGTGTATACTAACAAGCAGCGCAAATGTAAGACAAACACCCAATAAGTCCTGGAGAAGAGCTTCAATCGGACCGCAATCAGTAGTAATAACAGATGGTCTTGCCTGACGTCTTAGACAATCCTCCTCGAAGTTTTGCTATACATTAGATAGCACCGTCGTTGAGAGTCGGCCACAATCGACAATATTTTTTTCTGACGGACAAGCGCTAAAAAATTCCTCGAAATCATGGACGATGGTTATTTCAATATCATAGGCTAAGACTCACAATTGCGATCTGTAGCCGGGGTATGGACGAAGCTAGCAACCAATGGATCAGTGCCATGCTCTTCCTTGCTGTGGTGACTAGTTATCGACAACATGTCTCAAAATCTCAAAATCAAAGATCTGATTTTACCACAATTTGTTATACTGATGACCTGACGATTATTATTAGCATTAAGCAAGAATAAACAATATAAGTAAGTATAATGCAATAGGTGGTAGATAGTTGTAGCACAGAGGAATAATCCATCGATACTTGAATGACCGTTCTAGTGCTCTTCGTAAGGATGTTACGGATAAATCTTCAACTTACAATAATCAATAACACCACTCTAGTCTATACCAGCAAGGTCAAATGTCTTGGAGTAATCCTGAACAAACGACTCAACTGGAATTCGCACATCAACCCATTTGTAGAGCATGCGCCAATAGAGGTATACACGACAGGTAATTGAGTCTTTCTCCCAAATTTATACATTGGTTGTTCATAATGTTGGCAAGATCCATTACCACTTATCCGGTGGTCTAAAACACACGGCTAATGGCAAAGAACAATAATAGGTGCACTGCGCATTTGCCGCTCGGCTGCTCTAGAAGCCATCGTCGTGCTAACCTCCTTACCGACCTTTGACAGAGATTGCTGCGACATAGATACGTCCAACCTAATGAACACCAAAACAGTAGGATGTTCCCATAATGCTCTTCAATCTCTTGACAGGTACAGCAAAGTGAAACTTGGATGGGTCCTTGGAAGCAGGAAGATTCCAGGCAACGAATCCGCAGATGAGCTGGAGAGGGCTAGCTCGAAATCGGAGTTCATCGGTCCCGAGCCGTACTGTCAAATGAGCAGCAGTTCAACACCTGTCCATTGGTGTTTGTGGTATAAGGCTGTGCCAAGACAAGGTCTATCAGCTTTGCCTCGAAGAGGATGAAATGTGAGTTAATGTCTGGCATCAATCTGGCTAGAAAAGTGATCTTCCATGATATACTTACTGACTTCATTGGAATTCAAAAAAACTGTAAATTCCTCGATACAATAGATCTATGTTAGTCGCTGTGTCGTTTTTTTCACGACATGAGTTCCACAAAAGGTTGTGCTGTGCAGAGAAGGCATCAGTGAGACGTCAGTGGCGAACTCGATGGCCCAAGGAAAAGTCTTGCATCATCGCGAAAAAGGGAGCGGAGCTGCAGCAATGCTCATGGTCCCATCAGGAAATTTCATAAGACGAAGTCTTAAATAGAGCCACAGCTCGATGCTTTGGTCGAACTAAAACCATTGCAAGGAGTTTATGACCTACGTTGAGCAGAAATAGATTAACATTGTTGATCAGTTAAAGAAAGAAGCAGAATCTATCCAAAATCTTGTCTGTGATTGCCCAGGCTTAGCATAGAAAGGGCAGTTCCTCATAGAAAAATTCACCAGATAGAGGTAACTGAAAAACTGAAGATCAGATGTGGATTGCATTGCATGGGACAAGGGCATAGTTGACCTAATTGTCTACCAACCAATGCCTCATCTCATCTGAAGGCAAGATCTAACACAGGCCAATCGATAGACAACTCCATTTATACCCGCCAATCTAAAAACTAATTCGAATTGCCTTAAAACGTACCACCACACTGAGGACATTTCAATTTTAAATCATAGAAAATCTTCAGATCAAAGTTCCCCCTGAGTTCAATTTGATCATGTAACGTCGAGCTGATCGTACGATAAACACTCCCAAGATAAAATCGTATCTCCAGCGATTCGACATCAGTTCTTTGCAATTAATAGTTTCCCAAACTCAGTTATCGGCCTTCAGCCTTCAGATAGGACCCACACATGGCCTCGAATAAACACCGTATCAACACCATTTCGATCTGATTGATCTGTTCGGATAGCTGACAGCCCCACAAGTTGAGTTGTATCTCGCTGTAATGCGCTTTGTAAACAAGTGAGCACGTCTTCGAATGCATCTGCAATTCATTTCAGAGTTTGACACTTGACAAGCACTGACATTCGGAGTGTCATTCCACTGCGGCGACATGTGTTTATTCTGCTGGCGCCTTCATAAAAACCAAGTCACTGTCACTCACTCGATCGGCAGCACATCACGCTGGGCGGGCGTGCAACATGACCACAAGTGTCGATCGAAATCGGTAATGAACAATCCGAGTACAATAGTTACTTGTGATTGCACTCGAAATTTTGAAATTTATTGTCGCCAACTAGCGCGTAATCTGATGTGAGCGGCCGAGTGGACTATAAGTAGTTCAATGGTCGCGACTGGTCATGGTGCGTGACGTTGCAGTGCCAAGATATGCGCGCGATTGTGAAGGAATTTTCGAAAATTGCGACACGCATCGTAAATACGAAGCGAAGCGGGCCAACCATAAGGTAGGTAAGTTATCGAAATAAGTTATCGTCGATTCAAGTGATTGAGTGGTATTTTTTGTTTTTTAAATGTTTATTGCCATAATGTGAGCCCTTAATGGGATGCGATTAGATATTCAGGTTTTGTGTGATATGCTGCTTTATGACTGCAGACGGAGTTAAGGCAATAAAGGGCTTATAAACGCCCAAGGGCCGAGAGAGATAGAAAGTGAAGGATTCTTGGGCAACGAGTACCTGTCAGTAATTTTAATTCAGTTATATAAATGCTTGACTTCTGAGTGCCTAGGACACATTAACACCAAATAGGACCCTAGTTGAAATACTCAATAATGCTTACATGTGCTACTCTGTAGCTTGTTCACTGTGCTTCTCTAGCTCAAATACACTCGCAACAGCTCGAAAGAATGATCACAAGAGCTTATGATGACTAGAAGGAAGAAAAAAAAAGGCTAGTCAAAGGGAGGAGTTCCTGGAAAATGTAACCGAAAGGACATTTTGGACAGTGAAGCCGAAGGGGGTCTCTCAACAAAGAAGCCTTTGGTTCTAGGGGTTATTTAACGACTCAGGTCAAAATCCCAGCGACCAAGAGGTAAGGCTGACTTCCAAGAGCTACTCCTGGCATTCAAACTGCCTACACAAGAAATGGAGAAAACTGTTAAGGACAACCAAGCGAAGGACAGCTTTGCGAAAACGCTGAGGTAAATCCGTGAGGCAAAGACTACAGGGTGAGTACTAAGAAGCTCAAAAGTAACTCATGCCTTCAAGTATCCTTCAGCTTGATGAGCACTACTCACGTACTAAACGTACCTAAGCGGGACAGCAGTAATGATTAGATTTCTCGACTACATTTAGGTTTATCGAGAGTAAAAGGAAACAAAGCCCCTGGGTCGATTGGAATGACAAACAAGGCGATCAAGGCGACAGTCAATACAAAGCCTTTAATATAACGATCGAAAAAAAACGTCTACAGGGAGGAGATTTTTGTCCCAAACAATGAAAACTGCAAGACTTGTTGCTTCTACCAAAAAGGAGTAAATCAACCGGTGAACCATGCTCGTATCACACATTCTCCATTGTGGAAAATACCAGAATTTATTATCTGTAGTAGACTGTTGGCGGTGGAAGAGAGAGACCAATGGTGCACTGTCGAATAACCAATACGGATACAGGAAACCACTGACAATGCTCAAAAAGTATTTCCTGTCTAGAAAAGCTTCTCAAACTTGGCCGTTCGGAGTCGGCATTAAAACTGTAGGGCCCTTCCACTCGTGTAATAACATTAGCACGCACAACACGAGTGGTTGCTGAGAAGCTAAGCCTTGGCCCTCTATGGGCTGTAGCTCCACCCATATATTAATATACAGGAAACCACGATCGACCCCTCGTTTTTGTTCATTGCCTGTCTCTGTCTCTACAAAACAGATTCCACACGCCATTAGCTCCTATAGATGGCGCGCAACTGAAGGCAGCCAGATATAGCTGGATGGAGACACTCTTTGGTTGAGGTCTAGATAAACCCTCACCTTAAGTCAGTAAGTAAGGCTACGAAATAGGTCTATTTTAGAAGACATATTTGCGCTGCCATTAGGTTAGGCTAGGTTACAGTGGCTGACTGCTTAGGGCAGTCACTCTTAGGCCAGAGTAGGCTCATTGTGATACCACGCGGATTGACTTCTCCTAACACTGGGAACAGTTGGTGCTTCTAGTGAAGCGACTTAGCTGGCCTATGCTGGCGCTGTTTAGCTCATTGAGGCCGCTGAAGTAGTAGGCCTCCAGGTGTAGGAACCTAAGACTATCCAGAGTGCTGCAGGAGCAGAGTAGGTGATGAGTGCTTTCTTTCTCCTCTTCATCCAGGCAGCTTCTGCAAAAATCATTACATGGGGCCTGAGTGCTTATATGAGCTTGAGTGCCCATTGCACAGTGCCTGGTTATGACTCCTATGAGAGTCCTTAATGAGTGCTTACTGAGTCTAAGTAGACTGAGTGACCGTTTTAGGCTAAGCGATTGCCAGAATTCTTTTGTTTTAAGGCAGGTGGTGCCTTCTAGCCATTTGTCGTTGGTGGTTTTGATTGTGTGAATCTTTAGAAGATGTTAGGCTGTGGCGAAGGTGGCACCACAACTGGCGATTCCATCGGCTTTGCAGTTTCCTGGTATGTCACAGTGTCCCGGCACCCACATCAGGTGAATGTTAAAATGCTCATCCATCTCGTTAAGAGACAGCTTGCAATTAAGGTTTTTGAGCAGAACATGACATTGATGATATCACGTTGTTTTTCAGCCATGACAACGCCTCTTTAATTACCATGGTTTCTGCCTGAAAAACACTACAGTGATCAGGGTCCTTCAAAGAAATAGCAATGATGAGATCTTGTGAATAGACACCCCTTTCGCTTGTCTTCTATCCATCTGTGAGCATACGCAGAGGATCGTCCAACGTTTGCCTATCAGACATGCTGCCATAATGACTGCAATAAGAATTATAACAAACTTCAAAAAATCAACCCAAAACAAACATTTTATGCACTTCGCCCGGGTTTCTATTCTGTGCCATTGTCAGTGGCCATCCACAGTAATTAAACGCTTAAAAAATCACTACTTCTAATAACGCTCGTGCTATCGGTTATGACTAATCGGTGATAGTTATCGAAACAGTTAACGCAACGTTTGGAAGTACTCGCTCATGTGGGAAATTTTATCACGATCGGATTCGCGCACACGACACGATAACAGCTGACTAAATTAATTGCCAAATAAATGGCGATCACTGTGACTTATTTCAAATGGTGATTGTTTAAGCGTTTGTTTAAGCGAAAGTGTGCAAAAGTGCAGACACTCAACGGGCTTGTGATTTGGGTTTCGTGTAAATGTTGGTCGTGAGCATCAAGTGGTTCATGGTTGAGTTGGCTGCTTGCTGATCTAGTCGATCCGACCCCACAAGACTGACCGACGTCGATGAAGACGGCTGACACTAACGTCACTTAATACGGCTTGGTTATATGTAAGTCTGTGGGTGGCTTTCACTGCGGGAGGAGGGATGGCTACAAGTGCAGAGAATGTCATTGTAGGGCACACCGAATTTATAAGTGTGAAATCAACTGGAGCAGTGCACAATAAAAAATGCTCAGTGTAGCGTCCTAAGAACCGACTTGCTCAGTATAGTCACATTGTCCTGGAGCCAGTATAAGGGTTCCTCAAAAATTGATTTGGGTATTTAGACCTAAGGCATACAAACCAGCGCCTGGTTGTCAGTCTTTCAATGGGATCAGGTGAGGTGCTAGTTGAGAAGTTATGAGCTACTCTTAGTAATGGGAGATCGGTGTCTTTGGGTTTGGATCTAAAAATGTCGAAGGTGACAGAGTGTCCAGAAAGAAGTTCTTTGCACCTGTGTGCAGATTAAGTCTATCAGGAGCTCCGATAGCGGTTGTCATCAAGGAGGTGCTGATACATAGTGAGAGTTCAATGGATGAACCCCCGATAAACTAGTTTGTTGTTGATGCCATGCTGTAACTCTAAACAGCAGCAAGAATTTGATTGCTGAAACGAGAACCCAGTGGACCATGCGAAGCAGTATTTGCATCATATTGCCTGGCTGAGGCTGTGCTAAGTTGATGTTGGGTTTCCAGCTTAGCCTGACATCGATGATGAGACCCAAGAACAAGGAGGGGTAGTCAATGGCGGAAAACTTGTACGTCCTGGTGAAGAGTAGTAGCTCTGTTTCGTGCGGATTGAAGCCTGACTTCTCCAGTGAAGTTTTCTAGTCGACTATATAATATTCCTCATATGAATTATCCAGAGGCCCATATCCTGGGACGACAATGGCCTTGACCTCAATCATTTTCATTGATAGTCGAAGTTTATCTGTCGAAGAGAGACCACACCATCTTTCGGTGAACGGGTGTGTTGACTGCTGAGGCTATTGCCATCGATGGAATGTGTTTGAAAACCCCCTCGATGCCTCGATGTGTACTAGGGCTCTTTCATGACGTAGTTTGCAATCGTCTTGACTAATTGTGATTTTTTATAAAAGCAGCGTCTCCTCCTCCTTTCTCCGCTGGAGTTCAAGCAGCAAACAGCACTTAATTAGTCGCAAGTACCATTCATGTACACACATTGTAATGACTACGGCGATCGGCAGCATCTGCACATCTCGGCTAGAAAGGAAATTGATGCGTCATGTGTTTATGTTTACAGTCACTAAGATAATTCCGCAGAAAATACACTCCACATGTGGATACATGCAGAAAGATAAAACTCAGCGATCGGCACGAACAAACAACAGCGCCGCTGGTCTGTTGACAAACAAACAGGAATCTCAACAAGACGATGTAGCGGTGTGTCTTTACGAGGTATTCATTCCATGAAAAAAGGGAAAATATTCCCCCAACTGCGCTGAAGTGACAATCGACAAGAGCTAGCTTATCGGGTACCAATTAAGGCTGTGAAACTGCAGTTCCTCGTGAGACAATCCACACACAATACTATGAGGCTAGCTGCCAGTCTATTCAATTATTATTTTCTCCTCGCGCCCAAAATGATGTTGCTCTTAATTTTCTTTAAGCGATCAAAGCAGTTTAACCGATGTAAAGAAAATCCATGATGCCGTCACATACGATGGAACATGCATAACACAAAGTACCGCGGAACTAAAGGGTCTTTGGACTGGCGACAATGAAGCTGCACTTGAATGGCCTTCGCTTGGATGCGAGAGTTCGCAATGCACGCTTCTTTCAATTAACAAAAATATGTTAAAAGCCCCACACGGCTTAAACATTTTATTTGATAGCGAGAAAAGTACTGCCGTTGCATTGGAGAGGCAGAGTTGAGTGTTCGTATGTATAACGCTAAAAATATGTATCGTATTGTTGTCGGTGGTATGAAATAATTCCTTTTTTTCATGTTCCTGCGATGCAAGATACACCATCAAATCGAAAATTTTGTTTCAGTGGACTAAAGCTTAAAAGGTGGATTGTTGTGGCTAAAGCCTGGATGGTGGGGTTCATGGAAGATACAAAGCGCAAGTACTAAAGCGCTTCGAATGTCCAAAGGGCTAAAGGCGAAGGGACTATAGTCCTTCGAATGCACATGAACCGTTGGAGGGTCTTAAGCTGTGTATGATTGAAACTGCGTTAGCGTTTATGATTGATTGAAGGAAGCTGTTTAGCAAAAAGCACCATCTATGACTTGTGCGAGCAAGCGTTTCAAGCTTTGGTGGATGCTTCGTAGTGGCTATAGGTACATTTACCAAGGGAGTACGACACCCCTTCTAAATTTTTGAACTACCATTCCCCAACATCCACGGATCCTAAGCACGCGGAAATTACAACTAGTTTCTGATCGGCTCATTAGGAATTGTCAAAAAAAAGTTTATTCGGAGCAAGATTTAGCAGTAAGCTATGGTTGCTATAGATGCAAGCGGCTTATTAGCAGATCAGTGCTCTTTGGATACAAAGTTTGGTGTTTGACTACGCCACTATGTTACCTGGTAATATAATATAATAATAATATGGATGGCGCTACGGTCCGTAGGGGGCCAGAGCCTAGCTTCTCAGCAACCACTCGTGTTGTACGTGCTATTGTTCTCACACGAGTGGAAGGGACCTACAGTTTTATGCGGACTCCGAACGGCCAAGTTTGAGAAGCTTTTTTCTAAACAGGAAATACTCTTTGAGCATTGTCAGTGACTCGAAAGAGGTGGGGCCGTGAAAATTATTTTTGTAGCAGAGCTGGAATCGAACCTACGACGTCGAGGTTGGGGTCGACGCACATACCCACAACGCTACGGGCCACCACAGGTTACCTGGTAACTTGTGAAATATATCAAAGCAAAAACACAAAAATAAATCTCAAGAATGTGTAGCTCCCCTATTGGAAATAATTCACGGCCTGCCCGGAATTGAAGGCTCTTCCATATTCTTTCTACTTCGTTAATTTTCTTACTGGAATTCCCATTCTATGATCTATCAATGATCCTACAAGAACCACAAAAGAAAGAAGAATCCCACGGAATTGTCCATTATCTAAAAATGATCGAGTGAAAAAGATTTCAAGGAGTGCCTACTACTCAGAGACTATATCGAAATCCAATTTCAGCGATCCAATAGAAATTTTCCGAAAAATTCTCAGTGAATCCTTCTCGTCCTAAATGGACTAAGCAACAAAAAGCCACAACCGCAAGTTCGAGAAGATGGGGATATAATCCGAAAGACTAGAAAATCACTCAGCTACACTTGCTATTCCGCAGCGTTTTGAAAGTCAATAGGCGGGCTTTGTGGTTTGAGAATGAAACTAAAACCAAACAACCAAAATAAGGAGTAAGTGATTGGAGAAGCATGATTGCTGACCTTGAAGCAGCGTGGCATTCGCTCAATATCGCTGGAAGAAGGTTTTTCTTATGTTTTTCCTTCCTTTTCATATGTATATTTCCACACGCAGACTTCCAGAACTTGATTGACGTGACCAGACTCAGTATCATCTGACAGATGATAGTCTGCAAACGACAGATGAACGAAACTCACCCCATGACTTATCTTGACAGTTTTGATAGATCAGATGACACTACACGTGTCTTCAACGATTGACACACAAATCATTGCAAATCCAGTTTCTTTAGAAACTCCCCGTCGATGAACTTTCAAGCCGAGTGCACACCGGTTTGCTAACATACTCAAAAGAAAACCAATATTTCTCCGATTTCGACAGTCAAAAAATTCCTTTAACCGTTTTCGCTCCATGCCCTGAACGACCTTATGCCAATCGAATGAGTTATTTGGCGATCGACGAAGTACGATGACTCTCCGAAATGAGATGCGGTCAAAATAATAAAACCATTTATTACTGGATTCGAACGCGCACATCGTGTGCTTACGACTGCTTAATTATTTTCCTTTTGTTTAATTGGTGATTTTCCGGTGGCTGGATTTCAAATCGTGTGAAGATGTTAAAAGCTTAAATTAACGTGTTTAGCACCATAATGATCGGCGGTCAATTATGGATTTATAATTGATCGTGTTGATAGACGCTGACTCAAAGTTTCATTGTTGCGTTATACGAAGTCATGTTGGGGACATAAGGCTAAGTATGCATTGCAGACTCCGGTGTGACATCGGTTCGCTGTGTGAAGGTGCCTTGGAGAGACTGCATCAGCCAACCTTTCATGGTCGTAGCTCTCGACGAATCCCTTTCATTTGCTCGATGCCATGACAATGTTAAGCATTCGCTAGTAGTATAGATTCGACCATGGCAAATCCTGGAGAAGAGGAGTGATCAGATCGATGCGTACCTCTCAGCCGATTTCAAAGCAGCATACAACAACATTCAACACAACTAAGAATGCACTCGTTTGTGTTGCTTCAGTTCAAAAACCTACAAGCAGTTTGAAACCTGCACCAGATGTAGTACTGGACAAGACAGTGCGAGGGGCAGTTAGGACACGAAAACACACTACCTTTCAAAAATCAGTCCATCTGTCGAGCTATGGTGATGGTTATCGCGTTTGCAGCAGCTTTTGTGGATGTAGCGTCTATGCAAGATGTATAGACACGGTTTTTGGCTCGAACGGAGCGTGAAAGAGTTGTTGACCATTCAAGAACAGGCGAAACGAGCAGGTCTTGTGTTGTACTTTGAACGGCATGTCTTGAATGCGATTTCATCAGTTGGGCAACCGCTTTCCAGACCGAAGATGAGCTGGATGGACCCTCCTCGCATAACGCCAGATGAACTAGATGCGATGGCGGAGGTTCGGAAATCCGGCGACTTATTAATGGATCATGCGGGCCAATGAAAATGAGAGAAAGGGAGATATCAATAAATGAAAAACCGCCACTATTTGCAGCTTAACATCACAAAGCAGCGAGTCAAGCACTTAATCATTTACACTGATGGACTCCAATCAAGAAACAATTTTATTATTTGTTCTTTTGGCTTGAATTTGCCTCAAAATGTACATACCTAAATGCAGTCTGATATTTTTGAATTGTCGAGTGTTCGACGTCCATGATTTCAAATTGAAGCGTCGTTTTGCAGGTAGGTAGGCAGTTAAGTAGTCGCAATTGTGCACTTTGACCAATGTAGTTTTCAAAGTATCAGGGCTGATTGTGACAACCAGCCAGTTTTGGCTATCACAGACGTGTAACCGTACAGTAGCTTTCCTAGTTGAGTCGAGAGGAGGATAGCCGCAGAAAATATGCTGGATTCTTTCCTCCTAGTCCTCATCCTTGCAGCTTCTATAGAAGTCATTAGAGAAAAGGCTTAGTCGACAGTTTTGTTAAGTAGCGCGCCATCATCGAACTATGGTTACACTGGAATCTTATGAAGATGGACGCTCCAACACGAGGTCATCACTAGAGGGAGGCTTTAACGTTACCGCATAATGTTATAGGAAGCTACTCGCGGGGATAGGGTGAGAAACACGGTAGTACGTGAGGAACTCAACACCAAGCAGCTGCATCTCCGAACGGAAAGGGCTATGCTTGAGTGGTTTGAACACGTGGCACAAATATCCCCATCATCCCATCTGTCGAGGTGTGTCTTAAATGCGATTCAGTCAGGAAGGCGACCCCTTGGTAGACACATGACAAGGTAGTTGAACCAAGTCCATAAACTCGCCAGGTTGCTCCTGGGCATGAATCCTGATGAGATAGAGTCGATGGCGGAGGATCGAGCAGCCTGGAGATCTCTAGTGCGTGATTTACCTCCGCGACCCCTTTAGCGTATCATGCGAAGTTTTGTTTTTTCAGACAGGAAATTCTCTTTGAGCATTTTCAGTGACTCGAAAGAGGTCTGGCCGCGAAAATCATTTTTGCCGTAAATTGGTCGACGCACATACTTCGCAAGCTGTTGACACTTTAAAAATGAATAAGTGTGGCAAGTGTTTTTTTTTTCTTAGTCGTGTGCAATGGTAACATAAATTACGACTCAATCTGGACGCGACTGAAAAAACTCAGCCCAACCGTGACAGCTGACCAAACAGGTGGTCATTACTCACACATGAAATGAAATGGAAAACTATCAAAGCATTCGATCAAAGGAGATAGGTCATGGTCATGGTTGCTTGTCAATTTTTATTTTTGAATATGCCAGTCGCTGCCCTCACGTATTATGCAAATTCGGTTTTGTTCATTTTTATTCAGCTCTGAATGGAGTGACACATGCAATGCTTTGTCTAATTCATGTGCACGTAGAAGGAAATGGCGGAGGAAAGTGCAATGTCTGGTTCAGGTAACTTTGTCAAACTGAGCATAATGAAAAGCGATACGATGCGACTGGTAGTCAATGTGAGTCACACTGAAGTGAGTGCACGAATATGGCAGGTTGGCAATGAGGTATTTGTTGGGATCGCAAGGGAGCATACGTAAGCACAAACGTCATCTGTGACTTAGCAGCAGCGTTTGTCTTATATGGACAAGCTCGACTAGACAGCAAGGAGTTGTTGGAAGACAGCAGAAGCCATGCTCACCGAAGACTGCCAAAACCGAAGTGCAGGTAATTATGATAATTAAGACACAAATGCCAATGTCTGGAGGAAACGCCATTTTGTGGTACATTTTGACTAGACGATAAGTTTACCGACTGGCACCTGGAACGCACTACTATTGTTCAGTACACTGGTAACATGTACCATGTCGGGCGCTCGCCCAGTGGAAATGCTTGCCAGTCTCTCGACTATACAATGCTGTTCTGTCAAGGATTATAATGTCATGGTCATATCTTAATTATGTATGGCTAGTTTGTTGAACATGATAAGAGATCTCTAGGGCCGTTGTATTTTGTTGACCAGCACTAAAAAGGCAGAAGGAGTTATTGTCACAACCCCTGTGCCGCCTCTGCTTGCAGTAGCTTTGTACTTTGTTGAGTGCAAAGAGACAATTTGTTAGAATTGGAGGGAACACTGCCCGACCTCTTTGATGGAGACTCCACTTTTACTAAATATTCTGCTGCAGGCGTGAAAATCTATGCATGCTTTCCCAACTTGCTGGTCCACATTTAACTTTCAGATAATTAAGCGATTTTAGGTGACTACAGGGCATGTCAAAAGCATCAGAAGAACAAAAAAGACTCACGACGAAGCACGTGTCATCGCTATGTAATATATATATATATATATAATATGGCTACAGCCCGTAGAGGACCAGGGCCTAGCTTCTCATCGACCACTAATGTTGTGCGTGCTATTGTTCTCTCACGAGTGGAAGGGACCTATAGTTTTATGCCGACTCCGAACGGCCAAGTTTGAGAAGCTTTTTTTATAGGAAGAAAATACTCTTTGAGCATTGTCAGTGACACAAAAGAGGTGGGGTCGTGAAAATTGTTTTCGTCGCACAGAGCAGGAATCGAACCTACGAAGTCGAGGTTGGGGTCGACGCACATACCCACAACGCCACGGGCCACCTATGTAATGCTGCATGGTAATTCTAAAAACAAATTCTACACATCAGCTTTGCCGAACACATCAAGAGTTGTATCACTTCCGACAGAGCACCAGCGGAAATCACCATCGAGGTTGAATCGGATACCACACCTTCATCTTCTTTGAACATGAACGAGCCCATGAGAGCACAGGAAAATGGGGGATGCTGAAGAAGCATCATTAATTCAACACTGCACGTCAGTTGAGCTCCTAAAGTTGAACTAACGCCCTTACACATAGTTTAAGTTTAGGGTCTCATTTGAATAGAAAATGAGAGGGTAAGAATCCGGGGGAACTGCCCGCCGAAGTCGAATCGTAAATCGTCCGCATGTCGGTAATGTGCTGTGCTTGATGTTTACGATCAACACAACAAATGGTCCCTGAACGATTTTGGGGATCAAGCTAGGTTCTCCAAGGGAGAAACTGAGTGTTGTTTGTAGATGGGAAAGACACCGAATCATTTTGTACTTACAGGCCGGCGATTCATGAAGGGTCCAATCCTGAGCAAATGCTGCCTTCCAATGATGACGGTCCTGAGGACGCTGCTTCCATCAAGACCAATCTGTCTTACATCCGCTACGATTTGGTACTCTCATTGGAACCGAACTTCTCGTTGGCGTTCGCAAGGTATGCCGAAGAGTCTCTCTCGTGCTCATGCGTACAATGTCAAGCCTTCTCTTTATTGGCTGGTAACATTGGACAGTCGCGTTCTGAATTCTGCTGCGAGAAAATTTCCATCCATGATATTCGAAGCATGTCTTCCGTTAATGAGCACATGGCAGATTTGATTGGCGGTTCGACAGCGAGGTCACCACATTGGGTTAGGTTAGGTTATAGTGGCTGACTGCTGCAGAGCAGTCACACTTAGGCCAGAGTAGGCCCATTGTGATACCACGCGGATTGACTTCTCCTAACGCTGGAACCAGGTGGTGCTGCTGATGAACCGATTTAGTTGGCCAATGCTGGCACTTTTTAGCTTGTTACGGCCGCTGAAGTAGTAGACTCCCAGGTGCAGGAACCTACGACTGGCAAGAGCACTGCAGGAGCAGAGAAGATGATGAGTATTCTCTTCCTCCTCTTCATCCATGCAGCTTCTGCAAAAATCATTATATGGAGCACCCATCCTGCGAGCATGAGTGCCAATTAGATAGTGCCCGGCTATGACTCCAATGAGGGTCCTTAATGAGGGCTTGTTGAGTCCAAGTAGACTGAGTGACCGTTTTAGGTTAAGTGATGGCCAGATTTCCTTTGGTTTAAGACAGGTAGTGCCTTCTAGCCATTTGTCATTAGTGGTTGAAGGTCAAAGGAATTTTTTACGACGAAATCTTGTGCTGCTAAATACTCTTACGAGCTATCACAAAGGCAGTGCATTTAATGATAGACACTAATTTAGTTAAGCCTTAACAAAGCCATCCCTGTTACTAACTCACAGGCACTAGTTGCACTTGCAAAGGCTACTTATCAGTCCTGACCGATCTGAATACGTTGATAGGCAACAAAGAAATCCCAGCTACAGTCGACGAAGTAGTCCTCCCTAAAGATTATCAAAGCCGCATACAGATCAGACGGTTCGCAATTGTTTTCTCTTTCCTAGCAGAAAGCATTGACCAGATCATAGAGAAACATGCCCGACGACGTCTGAACTTGTGAACGTCTGAAGAGGTCTTGCAATGCACATAATGGACACGTGCCTGTGTTACTTCCTGCACGGCTAATCGACTACAGGTAGTCAAAATATTCATCCTGTCGAACTTCTTCTTCTTCTTCTTCTTGTGGCGCTACAGTCCGGGGTGAACCTGGGCCTCGGTCAACAATCCTCTCCAGCTGGCACGTTCTTTAGCCAGCTGCCTCCAATTTCGCACTCCAAGTTGGTTGAGGTCTTTCTCCACTTGAGTGCGCCATCGGGTTCGTGGTCGTTCTCTATTGCGTTGTCCCACTGGTTCGGAGTCGAAGACTCTTCGGGCTGGAGCAGTGTTGTCCATGCGCTCTACATGGCTTAGTCATCTTAGTCGTTGGATCCGTAGACGCGTGACTAGACTCATGTCGCTGTACAGCCCGTACAATTCGTGGTTGAATCTTCTTCTCCAGAAACCTTCAACGCAAACAGGACCAAAGATTGAACGCAGAACTTTTCTCTCGAAGAGACCAAGTGCGTCTTCATCCGCTCTTGAGATATTCCAAGCTTCCGCGCCATACAGCAGGACAGGGATGATCAAGGTCTTATATAACTTGAGCTTGGTCTTTCGAGAGAGGGTTCTACTACTCAATTGCCTCTTGAGCCCAAAGAAACAGCGGTTGGCAAGAGTTATTCTGCGTTTAATCTCGGTACTGTTGTTGTTCGCACTATTTACTTGGGAGCCAAGGTAGACGAAGTCCAGTCGAACTAGGAAGTGTCAAATCGATGCACACGATTCTGTTATTGATCTTATTAATTGATTGATCTTAACACCCACACAGCAGCAACCATCGCAAGAAACTATTCGAGGCGATGGTCAGGTTCGATATACCTGACACATAGGCGATGCACCGTGCACTTTAGCTCAACGGCTTGGGAGGCATTTCAAAACTGCGCCGGGCTTCGGCAAGGAAATGCGATGTTCTATGATTCATTTGATCTGGTAGAGACAGTCTGGGCGAAGACAATCTGATGGATATCCATAAAGACGTAGGGCACTATACTCTACAAATTGTAGCTTTAAGAAAATAGCACCATAGCGCTTTCCCCACAATTAAAGGAAGTTTCCACGCGGTAAATGAAAAACAGGCAAGAAAGCTGGCCTCAGCTCATCACCGCTAAAAAGAAATCCATGTTGTAGAGTAAAAATCTACCCGTCAAATTGAGGAGTTCATCAACCTCAGGCCAAAAGCACCAAGAATACCACCCCCAGTGCAAATCGGACTTAAAATCACCCTTGCCTCTTAGGACCTCACCCTCTTCCTTAAGACGAAGTAAACAAAAACACTGATGTCAGTTTCAACCAAATATGTAGATTATTAAAAATAACGTACAAATCATCCAATTTTGCAGAAGGTGACGACGGTCAACAAGGTGATGGCCATGGAATGCACACGGAAGCATTGGAATGGAAAAAAATGAACAAAAAATACACAAAGAGTAATATTTATTCGCGATGTTGGTCCATTAACGAACAGAGAAAGTGGAAAAATCCATACGCCTACACATGCCTCTGGATGCGCGAAAAAAAAATACACGCTTCCATTAAGACAATATGCGGATGCTTAAAATGTGTGTATTTTTTTGGAGAGGAAATGCAAGATTGGAGGCACATCCGTCACAGAATTGGGGTCAATGAGAATGTATTTTATGAAGATGGATGCTAATGGGGAAGTGTAAAACGTTGTAGAAGGGGTTTAATATTTCTTCGTTTTTTTACTGAAGCTACAGTCGAAATGGTTCAAGCCTCTCCAGGTGGCCAGTGGACTTGATGTCTGCACGTCAAGTTGCAGGACATGTAGACATCATCGGCTGTGTTAGCGTCCTTCATTCCTCTTTGTCCCACTCTTCGGGATGTTCTGTCTATACGGCCAACACGGTCCCCATAGTCGTTAAATCCGTGGAGTGCGACTTGGTTCGTGCTTGAATCTTCTCCTCGGAATGCCATCAAGACAAACAGGAACAATAGTTGAATGTATAACTCTTCTCTCGAAGCGACCAAGGACTTCCTCATCGGCTCTTCAGATTATCCATGCTTCCTCGCCATAGAGCAGGATCAAGTTGTTTTGGAATGCCTGGTTGGTCCTACGATAGAGGGCTCTACTTCTCAATTACCTCTTGAGCCCAAAGAACCAGAGATTGACAAGAATGTGGCCGTGGCTAAGCTCGGTACTGCTTACTTAGGAGGCATGGTGGACATAGTCATTAACTACCTACAAAGTGTATATGTCTACAGTGCTGTCATGTCTAAGTGGTTGTCTTAAAGGCAGAATCTACTTCATTTCGCCGCTAAAACCATTCCGATTCATTGCGAGCAAACGGCTTGATGAGTTAGACCAAGACTCGTGGACGGTCATGCTTGCGAATAATTTCTGCAAGATCTTTTCAAAAACGATGTAGAAGAAGTCAAGTGATTGTCGTACGCATTTATCTTAGTCAATTTTTAGCATTAAAGGGGTCGGTGAGTTCGACGTTGATGGCGCAAACGACGTCATTCTGCACAATCTGAAGAGTTTGACAGGAATGTCAAAAAAAGATATGGGGCTACAGATTCTCATTCTATTCCAATGTATTCCATATTCTGTCATATTACGAAGATTTGGTCGACGATGGACTCCCAGACTACCCGCCCTAAAACCACACTGATAGGGAATAATCTGATTCCTTATTTCAGACACTCACACAAAAGGTTGGTGAACATGATAGGTCAAGGTTAGGAGACTTATCGTTCTTTAATTGGTAGTTGAAGGCTGGGTGGGTGCTTGGGTGCTATTAGTTCGTGTTAATCAACCCTCTCTAGCGCATTTTTATTGTAATGTACTACCAGATAGTACGACATGTCGAACAACCAACCATTCTTATCCAATCCACTCCTTCGCTGATTACAACACCCTCAGCTTTTCATATTCGTTCAAAAAGTCACGGCCCTGCCCTTCGGACGTAGTATTGGAACGTCAGCGTATGTCAAGCACATTGAACTCCGATCTTGACAGCATAATTAACTGAGGTAAGAACAACAGAGTGAAATATAATGCTTCCAAAACTCTATGCTGTCTGCTGTCTCTAAAGCGAACCCCTGATAATCAGCCATTAACCATGAAAGGCGCTTGTATCGATGAAACCATCCCCCTTGGTATGTGCATCAAAACAACACGATCACATATTCCAGGTCACTAAAAATGCTGCGAAATGTTTAGGTTTCCTTAATCCATGCAAGGCACACTTCACCCCCTCTGATTTGACATTAATTTAAACGGCGTATATTCGATTAGCCCTAAGCTTGAGAACAACGCTCATGTCTGGTCCACCAGACCACATTGCACGATAAAACTTAAAGGATACAACGATATCGCACGGTTCATTAGATTCGCTCAACTGCATTCCTCCTCTCCTTGAATTTACCCGCAATACACTTCTCGCCAGGAATGCACATCAGCTTACCCTTAAGCTTGCTTTCGGACACTCGGTGAAATTTAGAAACTAGTTTTTTCAGTCCCATGGACTGCAATCCGCAGATATTTAAGACCAGGTTGCTCCTCTCCCTCTATACCATCGGCCAGTACAAGTGTGAACGCCAAAGTACGACGGTCGTAATTGAGGTAGTGCAATGTAGACAATTGTGGTAGACCGCAGTACAACATTTTCATTCACGTGTTAGATTTCAACAAGTAACCATCAGCGAATGAATCGAATTGATATGTTTCTTCTCGCTTTTGAGGGTCCTTTGTTTGGGACGCTTTTAGACGTGCTAATATCTACAGCAAATTCTCTTTTGTGATCCCATGGCGCTCTTACATACGGGATTCTACAATCCCAACGGTTGAGATTTTTTCTAGATGGCTTCCTCTTGCCACCCCTTCTTACATGTAAGTAAAACATGTTTCCAGTACCCGTCACTTGGAGAAAAGAAAGAAGCAATTAGAAAAATAAACGATGGGTGATAGAAGAGAATACAGAGAATACCAGGATTACTCGTGCACAAGCAATTAGGTTGTGTCATATGGTGCCATCTCTCTTGCCAACAAGAGAGGACATCACCATCACTGAAAGAGGAACGTGCGCTTCCTTGCTGCACGAAACTTCCCTCATAAATGAAGTCCGTCAACTGAACAGTATGAATGCAACGCATTTTTGTTGGTTTGGCCCGAACCAGCAATGAGTCAAAAGTCACCAAGCAAGGAGTTGAAATTGAGACAGCGAGGAAATTCCAGTATTTCACCAAATGGGGGTTGAAAATGGGCCGGATCTCATCGGTACTCATCATTAATGTCGGAGCATAAAAGTAGTATTAGACTGGTCGCCGTCAAAAGCACCACGGCCACGAGGAGCTCTACGACGAAGCAAACAGACACTTTTCAGGAAACAAGTGCTGGAGATCAGCATCCCATCGCAACCGTGCCATCAAGAAACTGAGAAACACAAACTCTCACAAAAACTCTACCTCAACGCACAGAAATTCGTATGGCTTCTACCAGGTCCAGAGCACCGATAGCAATCACCATCGAGTCTAAATCGGCTACCACATCGTCACCCCGTCCCAAAAGGGGCCAACATGGAC
This sequence comes from Eristalis arbustorum, assembly GCA_916610145.1. Classification (NCBI taxonomy): domain Eukaryota; kingdom Metazoa; phylum Arthropoda; class Insecta; order Diptera; family Syrphidae; genus Eristalis; species Eristalis arbustorum. Next base: position 63,162,477 of record OU744316.1, on the reverse strand, counting down.
AGACGGATTTAAACACCCCGATGCAAGGACTGGGACTGCAGAAACCAGCACGTCGCCAGTCCTAATGGCTGCGCAGACGGAGAGTATTTTCAGTAAATCCTTGCAGTAAACGCAAATTCAATGACATGGGTTCCACGAAAAAACGAGCTCTATAGATTGTTCAGTACAAAATTAAGTGACCATGGATTTAGGACCGCTACTGCGACGACAGTCGAGTATCAGTATTCATGTATTACGTGCCAGGTCTCCTTCTGTGAATGAGTAACTCGAGATCTAATTTGCTTGATGCTGATGACCACTTGAATAATTATAGAGAAAATCCATTTCTGATGACAATCAGAAGTAATCTCATTTACGTCCACGCCAGAAACGGTCGTCAATACCAAGGAGGTTCCCGTGCTACCACTGATTCAAGACCAATTTCGTGGCCATTTCTACCACTGACCAAACTCGATTCCCGAGATTGGCCTAATCACACTGACAAGACGCACCCCATCAGCGCACAAAGGCGCGCACATCTCGTTAAGCCCGTGCCCAGCACCTTTCACCTCGACGCACCCAGCGTGTGTTCATTTACAAGACCAAACAACAAAGTCCTACCCCAAGACACCATTCCCAGCAAAAGCATATCCTTGCACCTCTGCACCATCTGTCTGCGTGGCTTAATTGAAAAGAAGAAGAAGAAAAAAAGAGCCGAGTCGATCAAAGGATATTCAAAATAAGAACGGCACCGATAGTTTGTTGTTTATTTAAATAATTTAGATCCTACTGATCTGAATGAGCCCGAATGAGCCAATACCCTCGTCTTTAATGTGAGATCAATAATTTTTGATCACAATAAAATTGTTACTTTGATGGCTAAGTTGGCTAAAGGTTCGTGGGATCTTAACCTTTAAAACGAACGTGGAAACTCACTAACAGGAAGTAAAGATTCTAAGGCGGGATCTATCATAATCAGAGGTATGAAATGATTTGTTAAATAAAATTACAGAAAAATGGGGTTCATAAGAAATGGTATAAAATACATCAATAGAGCTGCCAGGTTAAATTATGTAAAGATAATATTCGTCAAATATTTCGTATTTTATTTCACATGGTGCATGGTCCTTTAAATAAAAGAATATCCCTTGACTTAATTAGACTTATTTCGTGACTAATAAAGACAACAAGTTAACCTTGATGCGCAAACAGATGCGCATTGAATTCTCGAGTTGCTTCTTCTATCGCCAAAAATCTATACGAATTTGTTAAGTATCTTAATTAAAGATTTTTAATTGTTTCTCTGCATTTCAATCATTCTATTTGCAAACTGTCAAACTGAAAACGCAATACATGAAGATGTGTACGCCATCCACAGATTCACGACCAAAACAATCCGCAAATGATACCCCCTCTCATATAAACAGCACTTTAAATGCCCAAAAAGGACCTACGCATGAAGGCTTTGAATTAGATTTCCCCCCAGCTCCTTTGTAAAATTGATTTTGTGCGAGTACTCATCAGTAATGTAAATAATAAGGGAAAAACACCACAAGGCATGAAGGAATATTTAATGAAAAACTTCGAATGACTTGCACCCACATTCATCCTGTATCTACTTAAATCTCTTCAGTCGCAAAAACATTTACGTTGCAGAATGACGACTCGGCAGACGACCAAGGCAGACGTGCTCTTTATTCCTTTTTGCGCATTCGAAGGATTTGCAGAGACTTTTAGGCAAAAAAAGTCCTTAAAACAATACCCAGACAGGCTGAGCTGTAATGTCGTCGCAATTCAAAAATGTCTGGTTTATGCTTAAATTTTATAAACGTCACAATTTCCCAAGGGTTCTCGGGACAACCAGCTGCAGTTAAGGCTGTAGTTTACGGTAGACACTATCGCCCGCCCTTTCGTGCACTAAATTGTTATCACTCATGGCTTCTCGGGACAACCAGCAGTAGTTAAAGCAGTCGTCTTGTAGTTTATGATAGACACTATCGCCGGCCCTTTCGTGCTCTAATTTGTTATCACTCAAATTGTACACAAATATCGATTGTGATCGATCTATTAAAGGGAACACTAAAGTAACACACTGACACCGAATTCACTCAGTCATGCAAATTCCAAGCAAACAAAACGAAAAAGGTCCTCTGACAATAAACAAATAAGGCCACCCTTAGCGTCTTACCTTCTCGGGGTTCTTCGTCGACACAGTCATGACTGGAACCAGCAAATGCCACTCGAACGTTTCACTGTCCTTAACCACTGTTGCTAGCAACCGGTTTATTTATTATTTTGTTTGGATATGTAACTCTAAACGAAATTATTCAATTTTATCACTTTTATTTCGGACACACAGTGCTTAATTGCGAAATTAAATGAACCGCCCCCCAAGAGGCCACACGAGATACTTTTTTTATTTAATGTTTTATTTTCCAAACAGACAGACTGACGGCTGCTGCTGCCGATGGTGGCTGGTGGTGCTGTTGTGTGACCGCTTGCCGCTTCAGACCGGTATCGCATGTAATGCGTGTATGGAAGCCAAAGGCGAACTGATTTTCTCGAAAGGAAACTTCTCCATGATTCTGAGCGAATGGCGCGCGCTGTGGCAGATAAATACAATACCTGCACGTATGAGCGGTACGTCTGGTATCTGCTGCTGGCTTGTGTCGGTGTGTACCGCGGTACGGTGCTCCTAGGCCAACTGGCAAGTATTCCTACTATTGCCTAACCACAGTACAATGTGGAGTTCAGAGTTATGAGATACCCCACCGCTTCGATGGTTAATTCAGTGTTGAGGGTACGAGGCAGTGCGCCGCGCCGCCCTGGGAAAGGGTGTGCATTCAATTCATCAACAGTGGCGAGGAAATGGGCGCGATGGAGAGCTTCTAAAAATACATAATCTTTGCATTTTTTTTTTTTATTGTATTTCATTTGTGACGTTCTCACACGTGGTTGGCGGCTGGGAGAGATAGACGCGGTCGCCCAGCCGAGATGAATAGCCGCTTGCAATAGATATCTCGGGTTTCGTGGTTTGATATGTGCGCAGCAGCTGCGGTGGTGGCTCTGAGTGGGGTTTGTGTTTGCCACGACCTTGCGTGTCTCGTCTGTGAAGGTCGCCGAAAAAGTGGTTTAAGGAAATCGATGAAAATAACCCAACACATGCCGGCAACTTTGAAAACAAAAACTTACCACGGACACAGGAAAGCATTCTCTCTTTTTTGTGTGCCACCCCCTCGATTTGAACAGAGTCTCGGACAACCCAACGCGCGTGTCACTGGAAAAGTGCGTTTAAAGGCCAAGGGAGAAGTAGGTTATCAACTTCCACTGCCTACACAAAACGCACAAGATTATACTGGGGAGGGAAGGAAGCATTCATATGGGAGAACAAAGAGAATGTCACTTTCGACTAAAGACGGCGTAGAACGCTCGTCCGGGAGCCCCGGAAAGCATTTGTGATAATACACTTGTTGTGCGTACGATTGTCGTTGGAACCCGGAGTAGATGAGTGCATAATGGTAAATGGTGCATAGTCAAGTGGCCCTTATTTTTCTTTGATCGATTTAATGCGAATCTCCAGTTGGACTTTGTGGGTATGACGGTACGTAAGCCTGGCCACCGGTAGCGAATCTTATGCATAGAGCAGTGACTAAGTAATATCCAGGGTCATCATCACTCTCCCATCGTGTATGAAAGCTGAAGTAAACGGAGATGACAGCACCCAGAGTAATTACGGTAGCTAGCGGTGTGCCCAATATTACTTAAGAGTCAACACAGCCACTGAACTGAAATCAGATCGACATGCTGCTTAATTTTTGACTACAATAGGGTCAGCAGTTAGCACATTCCACATAGCTTCTGAAGTCGAGTGCATTGACACGCTGCATTTACTCTAAATTTCTTGCAGCATAAATGCAGGTGATCAATTCGGGCGGTCGAGTTCAAGATTTATATAGATAGATTCGTTAAGACCAATTTCGTTGCACTTATGAAAAATATTAAATGTCTTGATTGGGTTGCACAGCTGAACCACGTCAATTTAAATAGTAAATCTGGTTTTGAGTCATTTGTGCTTAAAACGCGCTTTAAAAACTGGTTTAGCAATACGTGGTCTACTAAGATATTAGTTATCTTGCAGAGTGTTAAAGAAAGCTTATGCTATAAAACGGACTGTAACCGTGAACTTTTTTGAATTCTTGAAGAGTTATCATGTGGGTAGATGCAAAATGTGAGGGCATGAGCTTATGTACACAGCGCAAAGTTGCTGACTGCAATCAACCTGATAGGATGGCAGCGCGATCCCTGCTTGTGCATAGGCCAAGTTGACATACAGCCTCCTAGTGGCGCCCCTGGATAGCCATCGCAACAACCGTTGTGTGGTGAACTAATGTATGCAGCGATCCCCCTCTGCGCGAGGGTGAAATAATGGGCCTGGCCTACCAGTTGTAGGTTGTGCGTGAGGTTAACTCCCTCATCACATAAAAAAATCGACCGTTACGAACCGACAACAGACCTCGGATATGGACGGATTCACACTTGACGACCCCAGGAAACGATCAAAGGACAACGATTTTCGGTTCTACACGTGGAATGTGAGGTTCCTGAACGACCACGAACTCGCGGAGGCCCTGGACTGCTACAAAACAGATGTCACCGTCATCCAGGAGATGCGACATCTACTACGGCAGTGCTTATTTCGATGCGGATTCGTTGTTCGAGGCAGATTTAGGCAAAAAGTCTTAAGCTTTGAGAATATCAGCGAGCGCCTCATAACAATCCGCGTCAAGGCTAAATTCGGGAACATCAGCCTGATTTGCACACACGCCCCGACGGAGGAGAAGGATGACGATAGCAAGGATGATTTCTATGATCTCCTAGAAAGAACATACGATCGATGCTCCAGCTATGACACCAAGATTGTTCTTTGAGATTTCAAGACACAGCTGGGCAAGGAATAAATCTTTGCTAGAGTCTTCGGAAAACACAGCCGGCACAACAACACATCCGGAAACGGACTCAAGCTGGTAGATTTCGCCTCGATGAGCACGCGGTTCCGACACTTCAAAATCCATAAGGGGACCTGGCGGTCTCCTGATCAATCAACTGTCAACCAGACTGATCACATTGCGATCGACGTCAGACACTCCTCCAATATTCTCGATGTCCGAACGTTCCGAGGAGCCAACATCGAATCGGACCGTTTCCTTGTTGTAACCAAGGTAAGGATGAGGATTTCGAGAGAAGTACGGAGTCGAGAAAGAGCACTACGGTTTGACGTCGGAAAGCTACGAGGAAAGCATGCCCGATGAGTGGAGCATGCCCGTCGTTTGTCCGGTCCACAAGAAAGGAGACTCCTTTGACTGCGCCAACTATCGAGGGATCAGCCTCCTTAACATCGCTTACAAGATACTCTCCGCCGTTCTGTGTGAACGCCTGAAACCCTTTGTCAACAACCTGATAGGTCCTTATCAGTGCGGTTTCAGGCCAGGAAACTCCAGAGGCAATTGAGTATCAAGGCCATCTCTCGAAACATCGAACCCTGATCATCCCAGTCCTACTCTATGGCGCATAGACATGGACGCAATTGAAAGCGGATGAAGAAGCTCTTGGTTGTTTTGAGAGAAAAGTTCTGCGTACGATCTTTGGTCCTGTTTGCATTGATGGCGTTCGGAGAAGGTTCAACCACGAACTGTACGGGCTGTACTGCGGCATGCACCTAGCTAAGCGTCTTCCGATCCAACGCTTAAGATGGCTAGGTCATGTAGAGCGGATGGACACCACAGCTCCGGCCCGAAGAGTCTTCGACATCGAACCATTGGAACAGCGCAACAGAGGACGTCCTCGCACTAGACAAGTGGAAAAGGACCTCAACCAACTTGGTGTGCGCAACTGGAGGCAGCTGGCGAAAGATCGTGCTGGTTGGAGAGGCATGTTGGTTGAGGCCCAGGTCCACCCCGAACTGTAGCGCGAATCAAGGAAGAAGAAGAAGAAAGAAGATGCAAAATGTGGGACAACAGAATTCCTCTGGCTGGTCTAAGGTGATGGACCTAGGTAATATAGTTTCAACAGATGGAACGTGTGAATTACTTGCCAACTTTTTTAAGTCGGTATAAAGTACGAACTCATTAACCGCAACTGATAGAGATTGGGGTTGCTCTGAGGTTTACTGAGGTCTTTGCACATACCGAGAAAAATTAATAAAGCAGCAATATAGAAAGTAGAGCGAATTTTCCAACTCAAAACTTAAAGCAAATATTTCTTGATTTGAAAGTTTATTTAATTTATCTTATGAAACATAGGGTTTACCTCGGGGCAAACGTTAGCCCCACAAAAAAATATCACAATGGAGATCCGACGTAAAACCACCCTTGGCAACCGATGTTACTTCGGTCTGTCGAAACAACTGGGCTCGAAACTCCTGACCCGAAGGACCAAAGTCATGCTCTACAAGACTCTTAATTTGCCAGTCCTACTCCATGGAGCTGAAAGCTGGACATTCAGTAAGACTGCAGAGCTGATTCTTGGTGTCTTCGAAAGATAAATAGAGATAAAAGATAAATAGTCCGGAAGGCAAACATTTGTCGACTACACTGGAGCGGCCACATAGGGCGCATAGACACCAACACTCCAACTAAGAGAGTCTTCTAATCCGTGCCTACTGGTTTGAGAAGGAGAGGAGGATCAAACCGTTGGTATAGCGATCAAGTCGCGGTTGTAAGATAGCTTGGTTTGGATGACCGGAAGCAGCGTGGCTAGGAGCGTCAGCGTTGAATGGCAACAATTGCTTTTGCTTGAACCCTCCATGGGTCGCCGGCTGAACAAGTAAGTAAAGGGTGATTTTTTGGCTATTATCTTTTTGGCAACACTGGTTTAAACAGCTGACACACGTTTCGTGTTTTGTTTCACTGTCAAACATCTTCAGTTTGGTCTGTAATTTAACCATGAATCGTCTTACAAACGAACAACGCTTGCAATTTATTGAATTTTATTATCAAAATGCGTGCTCTGTTAAGAAAGTTCATCGCGCGCTTCTTCCGAAAAATTGTGTTCAGCGACGAAGCTCATTTTTGGCTCAATGAGTACGTAAATAAGCAGAATTGTCGATTTTGGAGTGAATATCAGCCAGAAGCAATGCAAGAACTACCAATGTATCCAGAAAAAGGCACAGTGTGGTGCGGTTTATGGGCTGGTGGCTTCCGTTAGATCGTACTTCTTCAAAGATTATGTGAATCGTAACATAACTTTGAATGGTGAGCGCTACCGTCAGATGATATCCAACTTTTTGTTGCCCAAAATGCAAGAGCTTGACTTGCATGACATGTGGTTTCAACAAGACGATGCCACATACTACACAGCACGCGCAACAATGGACTTATTGGGAGGCGAGTTCGGTGAACATTTCATTTCACGTTCGGGAGCGTTCCAGATCCTGCGATTTAACAACTTTAAAGTATTTTTTGTGGGGCTAAGTTAAAGCTCATGTCTATACAGACAAGCCCGCTTCAATTGACGCATTGGAAGACAACATTGAAGCATTTATTCGTGAGATACCGGCCGAAATGTCGGAAAGAGTATGCCAAAATCGGACTAAGCGGATGGACCATTTGAGGCGCAGTCAAGGTCAACATCTGCATGAAATAATCTTCAAACATTAAATTAAGTGGACCGTACTATCGATTCAAATAAAGATTTCATTAATTTTTCTGAATTTTATGTTTTGAAAAACTTTCCTATAGCTTTAAAAAAGTCACCCTTTACATAAGTAACCTTACCTACTCAGCAGCTAGGACTGAGTTTTAGAAGCATTCACTTCCAATCTATTGTTTTTGCCGCTAACATAAGTCACCGAACCAATTCGATGGTTGAAGGGAGTCTTTGAAGGAATATGAAAAACTGAGAGTACTGCCAAAAGCTATGGAGTGTATTGAATTAAGTAAATGCCACAGAGACGAGAGTGGAGGCCCCGTTGTGGGTATATATTTCGACCCCAACCTCAACGTCGTAGATTTGATCCCTAGTCAGAACGACAGAAATATTTTTCACGGCCCCACCTATTTCAAGTAACTGGAAACGCTCAAAAAGAACTCGTCTCTAGAAAAAGCTTATCCAACTTAGCTCGGTATCGGCATGAAAGTCTCGTGAAAGGTCAATAGCACGCACGGTAGGAGTGGTTGTTGGAATGTATAGATATTTCAAAAGCCAATGTTTTACCAGCTCTTCCATGACCTCAGAAATAAAGGACGTGAGTCTCTACGAAGATAGTAACGTAAGCTCGGCATAAGCTGCGAGGAACGAAACGTATTGGCGAATACCATTCCGGCCGCTGGATTTGTTCACGTTGAGATCCTTAGCTGTTCAGATCCTGGAACTGTATGGGTGCGGAAGAGGATTTATCACCATCATGAAATCAACGATCTCGAATGCAGGTGGAGACAGACATCTGGCAGACTTCGAATTCCGCAGCAAGTATATTGGCTTTAGCTTAAGAGTTGCAGATTAACGTCTCACTTGAAGGCTCGGCGAAATTCTCGCCATTGTTTGACAAACTTACTACATGTTGTGCATGCCTTTATAGCAATTTTATTCAACTATTGCTCATAGCCACTCTTTTATCGTGGTAGTGTCTTTACAATTGGAGGCATTCCACGTGTTTGCTTTGGGTTTGATAGTAAGTATCAGCAGCGACATCCATGTCACTATCTTAGAAGCTTCTTCTTCTTCTTCTTTGTGTGGCGCTACAGTTCGGGGTGGACCTGGGCCTCAACCAACATGCCTCTTGATCTATCGCGATCTCTGGCTAGCTGTCTCCAGTTTCGCACACCAAGTTGGTTGAGGTCCTTCTCCAATTGGGTGCGCCACCTTAAACGCGGGCGTCCTCTGTTGCGTTGCCCGACAGGTTCGGATTCGAAGATTCTTCCGGCCGGAGCTGTGGTGTCCATACGCTCTACATGACCTAGCCACCGTAGGCTTTGGGCTATCTAGGAACTAAGGAGGATCTCAACGCGAGGATAGAGGTGAAATCCCAGTAAAAAATTAACCAGATCAGAATCCGAGATCTGAGAAAGTTAACCTTTAATTCGTTGTTACACTATCTGTTGAAAATTGATTCAATTTATGGTTTCAGTTTCTCCAAATGCGACTGACGTAGAGCCAAGAACACCTTTTCCAGGGCACTCTCCAAGCATGGCGACATGAACCGCTTCAACACATTCTTCAAGTACCCCAGCAAGTGGTCGGACAGTCTCTGAAAGTGGAAAAGTAAGCTATTTGAATCGCATTCTCTTCCAAATCATCGTCAGACAAACATCATAAGCTGATATCGTTATGTTGCATTTCATGTGTTTGCTGGAGAGTGGATTTACGGAGCTGTGCATCTTTGGAAGGCTTTCAATTGAGTCCAGAATGAGAGACTCGAGAAATTCAAACATTTTGTGCTTATGCATGTGAAGCTCCATCATTTTGATATCACCCTGTTCGTTTCGAAAGAAGTCCAAAAGCTGCTCGTTGTCACAGAAGAACCTTAAACGGCAAAAATTGCAATTGGAAGGACATGCATTGGAAAAGATAATGGTCTACTCAATGAATTGATCGATCGCATGGGATCCTATATAGGGAGCAATTAGTTGCCAAGCATGGTAGAGGGCAACCTTTTCCGAAGCCGTTAGTCCAGTTTCGTCCGGAATATTCTGCAGTTCCAACTCGGCGATAGGTATTGGCACCGTTCGATACGCCATGATTGAAATTTTGGTTAAGAAGCCGATTGTTTAACGAAGAAAATTACAATTTAAGGACAAATGTCAAAAGTGAGACTACTCAATTCAGGCAGGTTCTTAGTTTAAAATCCAATTTTTTCTTTCAGAGGGACTGGCTGTGAGGCGGACTTACGGCTGCTGTCGACTGGCGTATAATGCAAGTTTAACGTAATCGGATCTGACAGTGAGGCACTTGGTGATTGGTAAACAGGTGGGGACAACAGTGGTTACTTTAGGTACAGAGACAATGGCCTGTAGGCAGTGTTATCTACGGTCCGGAGTCACGCTATGGTCGAATCCAAAGTGGGAGATAAAAAAAAGGTGGGAGATGGCCAGTGCGGCATTAGTCCTGGCAGAAGCACAACCGACCAGCTTTTCACTCTGAGATTGGTACTCGAGATTCGGGTTGGAACTATGCCAGAGTAATCCACAGCTGTTTTGTAGAATTGGAAAAGGCATATAACGCAAGAGTAGATGGTTCTCTCAACAGTGGTATTTCAACGTCTTCCACCGTGAGGGTTGAACTTCGCCAAGCGTTTTGTCACTTGTTCTGTGGCGGTTTGACCAAATCGAAAAAAAAAACTCGCTTGGTTCAGCCTGGAAATAAGTCCTGATGAGTTAGAGTCCATTGCGGAGGATAAAGTGGCCTGGAGATCTCTAGTAACCCCGCAACCCCTGTAATGGATCATGATTATGAGGTGAGGAATGTTTCACATTTGAGAACTTTAGTGTAAGTCGACTTCTTCCTTTTGCAGATGCTTTACTTATTCTCTCCCCATTCCAAAGGCTAACCTATCTAGCGCGCACACGATAGATTTGTGGCCGTACGCACATATGGGATCCAAACTCACTGTGTGACAAGTCGAAAACCACGCAGTCACTTTTCACAGCCCATCTCTCTCTAGTTACTAAATGAGTACATCTGTCTAGAAAAAGATTCTCAAACTTCGCCATTCGGCCAAGGTAGCATTATAAGGTCCACTTGGACTATAGAAGGCATATTGTACTGCCACGGGGGTCAATAGCAGAGAGTTGCCAGCAAGTTTGGTCAGCATACCCCAGTATTAGTTTCAATGTTTTCTTGTTAAGGTCGCTAAGATTTTCATTGTTCCTGATGTCTTCAGATCCTTCGTCCGTTTCCCTGCGATTTAGCTGTGATCTTGTACTGTCTGATGGACATCAGTGAGTCGCTACTTTTGCTGACAGTCTTTGATCCATTAGTTTAGAGAAATTTAATAGTTCCACTACAAGACATACTATCGTGTAGCTGCCTTCAAGGGATGGATTATTTAAAAAGGAAATATGTGCAGACGTCGACGCCGTTTAACTCGAACAAGTCAGAGATCACGGTCATTTCCCGAACACCTGTTCAATGCACTCTACATATTAGTGGAGTCCTACTTTAGAAGGTAGTTGTATTAACAAATGCAGAGCTTTCATGTACGATTAGCCAAACTGGGTCAATTTTGAAACAGCTTGAAAGATATGTAATCAGGAGAGCCGAGCTTAGTGTCATACCGAACTAGGTATTTTCCCTCTTCTTATTGCAATTTAGGCAGTGACCAAATACAAACGATTGCAAATACAATCTACCGATACGGGTTTTCTTCGTGCTTAAGCGAGGATGTCAATGTTGGTTAGCCGCTTCTTCGAAATTAACATGTATGCTTCGATGCTTTTGGCTCGTGACACGAATGTCCCCATCATCACGACTTACTAAGCATTTTGTAACTGAGTCAGGAAGACGACCCCTTATCAGACTCAAGACAGGGTGGTTGGAACAAGTCCAAGAGTTCGCCTGGTTGCGGCAACTCATAAATCCTGTCGATGACGGAGGTTCGAGTGGCCTGAAGATCTCTAGTGCATGCCACACGTTTGCATTAATCCAGCGAAGTGTATGGCAATCATTGCTTGCTGCTACATCCGAAATCTCATAATCCTGGTTGATTCCGTGACTGAAGTTTTTCATTCAAAACTAATCTTCTGCTGCTGGGTATGTTTCAGTTTGGAATGTACCACTACCGTTAAAGACGTGAATCATGGTAGTTAAGCGAATTAACTGAGAACGTAGTAAGGTAATACCAGTTTCGACAGACTGGAGAGATCCCAGAGCCAACAGAAGAGCAATGTAGTGAACAAATGGTTAAGGTATCCCAAATTGAAACGAAAATAAGTTCACTTTTTTACATCGATGAAGAAGTGACAAGTTCGACGAACCAAATGTCATATTTCCATTTTGCAAGACCAGGTGACACTTGTCAAGTAGGAGTGGTGCCCGACCAACAAAAGGTGTTGCCATGGATAAGGTGAAACCAAGAGAATTCAAAATAGTACTAAATTTAAATCGCCAAAGAAGTTATTTATTCTTGAAGAATTTTTTTGCTAGGCTCTTCTTGTTAGCGTTTTATTACATTAATGAATCACTGTTGCCATACCAAGAAATGCTTAACTATTCTTTAATATATCTGAACATTAGATATGCTCATATAGACAATATCTGTGACAGTCACAAATGCTGAATTTGTTTAGTGAACAATTTGTTTCAATTGTTTAAAATTTAAATTTGTTTAGTTGAACAATTTAATGAATTGTGTGGACGGTGGTATCAAAATATTTAAACAAATTGTTTAGGATTATATTTCAATTGGTTTGTCTGAATGCACCTCACGGCACTTGAACTGTCATTCAGTGTTTGTTTACAACGAAATTGCCGGCACAACAAAGCCCCCTCCAACTACTCCACAAAAACATATCGAACACACAGCTGTTTCAACTGTCAAACCAAAAAACTGACAACACGTCAAAAGTCAAAATATTTTCATTTATCAACTCCTCAACTCCCCATTTTTTCGCTAAAACATCTTCCACATCAAATTGCAGAAAAACATGCAAAATCAAATTAAAAATTAATTAAAACAAACTATGGAACTGCATTGATGTGGGAAAAATTCTCGTGCAAAATAAGAAAGTTCTTGGAAAAACATCAAAAATGTTCAAATTGGAGAACTACATCACTCCGATAATTCTCAATCATGTTGCAAAATACGTGAAGAATATTCGTCCTGAGGACTCCCAGGTATGTAACAAGAGCTACAACACTGGAAAGAGAGAAGTTTGAACTTTTTTGTTTCATTGCATGTGCATAGGTATCGCTGTGGGAAGGTGAGGTAGCATTTCAAAATTTAGACCTTCGATTGGATGTGCTTGAAGAGGAATTGAATTTACCATTTGAAATACTATCCGGTCACATACATGAGCTCTCCATACTGGTGCCATGGATGAAGATAGCATCAGAACCAATCAAAATTACCATCAATACGATAGAGTTTGTGCTCAAGCTGAGGGATCACAAATCGGACACGCAAACGCCACAGGCTGAGAAAAAACGACCACCCAAAGAAGACGACAATGGAGGCGGAGCGCAGCAGGGCCTAATGCCGGGACTTGTTAATAAAATCATCAACAACATCGTGATAAACTGCCACAACATAATCCTGAAGTATGTGGAAGAGGATATTGTAGTTTCGATGAATATCCAGCTGCTGTCGCTGACATCGGCTGATGAATTTTGGAAACCAGCATTTATTGACATTCATCCTGTGAGAGTTTTCATGCGAAAACTTGTTAAAGTCTCCGATTTGACGATCTGCTTGGATAAACGAAATGCCGCGGGACAGATTGACGTGTGCCAGGAACCGTTTTTATATCGGTGAGTGTGCGTTTGTTTAGATATTCGTTTTGCTATAACTATTAACGGGGAAGTTTGACAAACGTGTTGAGCATTGGGAAAATATTTCCAATTGATTCATGCTGTGAGGTTTGTTTTCTGCCATGCCCTCACTGCTCTGTGGTTTCTAGAAAAGTGCCTTTTTGCCACTACTGTCACATATATCATTTAAGTCGAAAACCTCACCATTTTTTCCCCAATCAAATCAATAAGTTCCGTTGGTCATAACTTGTCTTCATGTCTTTGCAGATGCTCACTGGAAATACGCATCATACGAAAGTACAATGCGAATATAAGTCAATTGGGGAGCGTCACCAGAGTGTCTGTATTCACGAAACTAATGGAAATGAACGTTTCCTCGTTGCAGTTTCCCATGGCCATGAGAGTATTCAATCTGATAATGGCGCTAAAGGGGGGTAAGCTTCATCCAAAAGCGCTGGCAGAGACTGAAGATGAAGACGCCGAATTGTCAGAAGGCCACCCAGGCGGTCGAAGTTCGTTCGTGCGTTGGATGTGGAATCTTTTGCCCAGTTTCGATTTCACTGACCTCGAAGAGGAGGATAAAGTCGATGGAGACGATACTGGCCTGTTAACGGATTTTGCCGTTTACATTGAACAATTAAATTTCACACTGAAACACGCTGAATTCATAACGGACTCAATTGTTGGCGCCACAAAGAAGATACGCTATACACCGATAGTTAAGGTGATGCTGGGCGGTATATACAACGAGGCGCTAATCATTTCCGACAGGAACTGGTTCAACGTGAAGGGTGGATGTTCAAGTATAGCCATCGAGCCGCTGGGCACTTATAGAGATGAGGACTGTGACAAGACAATTTTGGTGACTACAGCAGCGTTTAAAAATCACACATTCCTGGATCGAGGCCTCTTCGATGAAAAGGCAGCTGAGCATGACTGGATTGTGACGAACTTTGAGGAGTACAGTGTCCGTGTGACTGAAGAATACTTGCTGTACCGCACTCCTGTGATCGCGTTCGATCTTATGGAGTACAAGGAGCAGCCAGATCCGGAAAAGTCCGAAACTGAGGATGACGATCGAAGGCGGGTGGTCTATAGAATTCTAGCAAACGACATCACATTTCGTTTCAATCCCACGTACAGCCGAATTGTGAACACCATTCATGAGCTGATTGCCACGTATGATTATCCCCCGTACTACGAGACCGAAGTACACGGTGGCTCTCCAAAACTGCATCCACCACTGCTGGATGATTTCGATTCACTGATGGCTGCAATTCCCCTAACGGTGTACAAATTCAACTTAACCAACATCAACATTGAATTACATTCGAGAGGAAACTCAATGTCAACAAAGCCCGCAAGGAAATCAGTTTCGAGGAAATGTGTGCCGCACTTCGAACTAGCCGTGGACAAAATCGAAGGTCAGTGGACCACTCCTCTGAATCCGAACAAACTTGTGCATACGACGTGTCAGCTGCCAGACAAACCCCAGGAGCTCCTAAACGCGTGCTACGAAAATGCACATGTGCAATTCCAAAACGTGTCGGTGAGTCTTGTGCAAATGTCAGGCACCTCGGTTCTGTGTCACATTCCAAAAGGCACAGTCAACGTGGGGGATCTGCTGCAGCCGACATTGTGGAAGAATGAAGAAGTGCCACAGCACAAATTGGACATATCCCTGGCGAGTGTTGTTCTTGAGTTCTCCAAGTGTGAATTGACAATAGCCTTACGTCTGATTTCGTTGATAAAAGAATACGACAGCAAGAACTTTCGGCAACTCTTGCATCAAGCTTCGATTAAGGATGAGAAATCAGTGAAAATGCGTACAGTACTCACACAATTAGATGTGGAAACAAAGAGGTACATATCGACAAAAATGTTCAGAGGTTGTCTCAAGTCGGTGCAGTCGCATATAATGCTGTCTGGAGTTCCTGCCCAGGCGACGATTCCATTCTTTGTGACAACGACCGGAGATCAGGGGAACAGATGGCTCGAATGGTATCTCCAGATACCGAACCAGTTTACCCAAGACCACAGCACTAAGTGCATACTGGCGTTGTGGTTGGAAGAGTATGCTCTTCACATCGA
This sequence comes from Eristalis arbustorum, assembly GCA_916610145.1. Classification (NCBI taxonomy): domain Eukaryota; kingdom Metazoa; phylum Arthropoda; class Insecta; order Diptera; family Syrphidae; genus Eristalis; species Eristalis arbustorum. Next base: position 63,146,946 of record OU744316.1, on the reverse strand, counting down.
TGAAAACTTTGTGGAATTCATGAAGTTCATTGAAACTGAATTGCCCAGCCCTCCTAAAGGTAAGTAAGAAAGTGTTTATTTGTCTTTAATGGAAATTGCTTATTCTTCCTCGTATGATGATAGGTTGGGTTAGGTTTGTAAACGTGCTGAAGGCTGTCTCTTGTGATCTCATAACTGGGAATGAACTCCTCTTAACCCCTTTCTCGTACACGTTATGATGCTTCATGTCATGACTTCTCAGCATTCAACCATCTTAACGTTGTGATAAGCCTGACTGACGCATTGGTTAGTTCATATAAATCTTGGCTGAAGTAAACTCTCAGCGTTCTACACCTCAATTGGCAGAGGCTGAGGCAGTGGCAGACCGCTGGATCCTTTTCAGACAGCTCTTCGTCTACAATCCCTTTTATCGAATTGTAGGATTTTGTCGGCCATTTGGGTCATAACTTTCGAGTGGTCTCACCAACCACCTGGTAGTCTATTTCCATGTTCATTTTCTACTTCAATTAATTGCCTGTGTCGAGTTCGTAAACGCCTCTGGCCTCCTGGCAAGTTCGTTGCCGACTATGTTTCTGTGTCTTAGAACCCAGCAAATAGTTATCGAGTGCTGCGTATTTTGTGGTGACTTTGAGCTCTTCGCGGCAGCATACGACTAACTTGGACTTGATTTCTATTGCCGAATATTAAGAATATTGATATCAGACAGTGGTGATGTCCAAAAATCATACTGGCCGCTTTTTTGATTGCCAGGATCTCTGCTTAAAGAACACTGCCGCTATAATGGATGGTCGAGTCGTGATGGATTCATTTGAATTCCATTTCTCCCTTGACGTAAAATAACACCTAAAGGGTATTTCGAAGTCAAGATATGACTATAAGTGTGTAGTCGCTTTCAATTTGTTCAATGTGTAGGCTATCCATTATACTTGCATGTCCAGTTAAATTCGCGAGCTATTAAGACCTTGGAGTGGTGGAAATTGCCCCTCCGTACATAGAAATGCAAGCCTCTGTATTCCTGTTGGTATCTTTGGGTTAGCGGGCTGCTGCCATACAACGCTGCCATATTTCAAGATTAACCTGATTATCGCTGTGTACATTCACAGGATAGTGTTTGCGTAAGGTCTCCATTCTGTTTGCTGAGGTATAGGACACAGCATGCTTTATTCACTCTTTCACATACATTTAGCTCGATTTTAGTTTCCTGTCTAGGATTACTTCAATGTATTCGAACTCTCATGAGTTGAGAAAGGAACGATCCATGGTGCGAAGTTTGAAATGCGCAATGACTCGTAATAACGTTCTAAGGTAAAGAGTTACTATCCAGAGCGGCGCTTAGAAGAGTTTATCTGTCAAGATGTCTTAAAAGCGGTTACGGTAGAGTTATTTATATAAAATAGACAAGCTCTCAAAGGAATTTATCTCACCTTTAAGCTGTCACTTACGCCGGCTTTTCCCGATATTCTTCGTTGAGGGATTCTTATAACAAGTTGGTGGGCTTTAGAAACTTAAGGTTGTCCTTTATGTTTCGAAATTAACCACAGAACTCGTCGCCCAAGTATTTTTTTTTACTTCCGGGCAGGTTCCGTGGTATTGTAACATCGTTTCCCCTTCCTCCTCATACCTCCAGCTTCTACAGACGTCATTGTAGGGCTCTTCCAGTCTTCTGTCCTGATTGCCAACTAGGCAATGACCAGTAACTGTACATATTGCTTTACTAATATCCCTCCAAAAAAAAACTTGATAGGAGGGATATTAGAAGAAGTTTTTGTCGGGTCTAATGTTTGCTACGTCCCCTTCGTTGATATTTTCAATTTTGTCCATTAGCATTCTTCTTATAGCTTTCATTGAGGGGTGAGGTGTCTCCTGATTACTGTGCCAGTGGTAGACTTGCTCCACTTCTTGCTATTTCATCTGCTCTTTCGTTGCACGGAATAACCTTGTACACAGGGATCCAGCACAGTGTAAGGTTGCATCTGAGCGCTATCTCCCTTAGAAATCAGAGTTAGGCAGAGTTTTACCGTCTTGGAGTTAATCGATAGTATTTGCAGAGCCTTTATGGCAGCCTATCAAGAACATATATTCGACATCTTTTTCGACAGCCAGACAGCAATTAAATCTCGGAGCTCAGTAACATTCAACTCCAAGGCTTCCCGTAATTGCCGCATATCTCTTAACAAGACAATCAACTATTTGTATATCATACTTAAAAGGTGCGCGGACACTGTGACATTGGAAAGCCCACGAACTCGCTGGAAAAAGCTGTTAGTCTTCCCGGATGGCGACACACCATTCGTGCCTATCGCTACTGTAAAGCATCTACTGAAGCTGGACACGCCCGCCCAAGTAAATAGTAGATGATCAACTGGCACAGGATGCCTCATAACTAAACAACTCTGGCCTTAGCTGGACCCAAAAAACTTGATCTACATGAGCAGGCTTAATCTTAGAAGCCTCATTGAGGTTAAAACAGGACACTGCGTCATTGGTACCAACAGCCTCCCTTATAATGACTTCTGCAGAAGCTGCATAGACCATGATGATGAAGAATCCATTGTACACCTGTTATGCAACTGTTGTTCTCTCTCATCCCGCAGATACAGACTTCTGAAGCCTATGACCTCAACAACCCGACCGAACTAAACAATGTAAAAGTTGGTCAACTTTTTCGCTAAATGGCTTGCGGCATAGCTACAGATCCACGTGGTAGCACAATGGGCCTTCGCTACTCTGATTGTGGTTGCTGTCCTGCACAGCAATCAGCCACTTCAACCTAACCTGACCTAATCATGGCCGCCTGACTATCTATGTATCTAACAATAGATCTTCCGTCTATCGGGGTCATTGATAGCCGAAAGGATGCCACTTGAATAGCTGCCACTTCTGTATACTATAGTGGCTCGAGAGCTGCATGCCTGTTGATAACTCAGGTGAACTGGCTTATACACCCGCGCCTGTGCCTTCCTCCGTCTCAGAGTCATCACTGTAGATTTCCGTGACAGTAGATTTGCGCAACCCACTCAGTTCTAATTGGGATTACAGTCTAGTTTCGAAGGTTTCAAAGTGTGTCATATGATCTGATTGTTTTGAGGTCTTTATGTTATGATTCTCTTCATATGACTTAACTTTCAGTTGAACCCCCGCCAGAAGTGACTAATCCAACGCAACGTCCGCAGCTAACGAAGCAAACTTCAAAAAAGTCCATAACGTCCGAAAGACAATCGCGACGAACTTGCTATCCAGAGGAAACCATCCACTTCAGTTCGGAGCGCGATGAAAAGGTGAATGTCGACAAACACCAGGAAAAGGATCTGCAAGAGCAGTCCAACCTCAACAGCATTCTGTAAGTATATCCTCAAAACTGTTCCCACCGAGCTGGTGATTGAAACCGTTCTTCCCTCAGGTTGCCGTACATCAAGAATTTGGTTGTTAAAATATTAATAGCCAACGGGCAGTTCCGCATTTCGCCGGGGAGCATAGGCAGGCATCCTAGCAATGATAATTTCACTCTCATAAGGTATGTTCTCCCATGCACCCCAAATTATGGGACATATCCTTAAAACAGGTCTCCTTGCAGACTGCCATTCTTCATCTTCAACTCAGCAGGAGCGGAAAATATCACTCGGTTGAACGTGCAGAACGAGTTTCAGAATCAAATTTCGAAATGCACTAAAGACACATTCCCATGGACCTGCAGCATATGTGACTTCAGCATTGAAAACACCGAGCAGTCTGAAACCCTTGTGTTGGTCCATCCCATTCAGACAGCGATAACAATCGCACTCACCCACAAAATTGAGACGGTGAACAAGAGCAAAGAGGAACCCTTGCTGCAGCAGAACTCTGTAGCGTCTGACGAGGTCGAAACGGACAAAAACAAACATTCCCAGCTATCAACTCCGACTCTGTCGAATGTGGCCAGCACATCCCCGGTGGAAGCACATCGTAAAGCAGGAGGAAGCGTCTCCGGCAATGGCAGGAGCCAAACATCCGAGGAAAACGAACAGAAAAGCAAAGGGGTGGAGAAAAAGAAAAAGTACCTGCAGGACACTGTTGAGAATATATTCGCAAATCGAAAGAAAACCGAAACAAAGGACGTTGTCTCAGTGAGCTTGCACATTGATACCTCGCCAATAGCCGCTAAGTTCGATTCCCAGCGAACCGAACAACTGCACAATCAGCTCGAGTTGATTTTGAAGATTCTGCGTCTCTTCCCTGCGTCGACCGGCAAAGATTCTGACCAGCAGAGGGACAGCATTCAAATTATAACATGCAATGAAGACAACGACAGCATCAAGCACTTCCTTGAAATCGATTCGAATTCCGAATCTTCTTTGCTGACAGCAGAGGGCTCGATCAATAAATTTGTAATTTCCATCTTCCTCCAGTGGACCATCACGAAATTCACCGTCGAATTCGAGGCATCTGAAGTGCAGAACTGCAGACTGGTGTTCGACTTTGAGGACCTGATATCCTCGGTGGACAAGCGGGAAGACTTTACGAAGATCTCAACCAAGGTTGGCAGTCTAAACGCTCGCTTCTATGAATTGAACGCGGCGAAGGAGTTCGGATTGAGCGAACGCTTCCGGATCAAAATGCAGGCCAGTTCAACGCAATCGCCGCTCTTCAATATGATCATCACGACAGTGGGCGTGAAGAACTTTTTCAACAAGATCGGGGCCAAACGGAAAGACGCCGACCTGCGCAGAGCCATCACAGAGATCATCGTCAAAATGGAGGCACTGGAGATTATCGTCGACATGGATGAACTGGCCAAAATTGCTCCCACGATCCTCAAGTTGATATCGTTCGAGCCATCCGACGAGTCCTTGATAGGAGAGGTGGAACCATGCTACTGTCCAAATACGGTCAATGAAATCCCACTGGTTCACATGGAGAGCAAAGGGTTCACCCTGTATATGCCTTTGGAGACGCCGAAAACGTGGTGCTCGGTGGCGATCCTGAAGATTGGTGGGATTAAGGTGACTCCGAGTCTGGAGAACCCACTGCAGCGCAACCCCGTGCGTCCGGACGTGTACCAGAAGGCAGCCCAAATGGGAATCTTAAGCACACCAGGATCGATAATCGAAGACCGCCAATATGAGCTGTCCCTTCAGAACGTGTCGGCCGCATCGGGAAACTGGAACGAGGTCCTGGCTCACATGAGGGACCACGTCGATAACTTCCACAACACAAATCCAGCCTTCGAATGGAACAATCAAAGCCGAAAGACATCCCTGAAACTGAGGAAGATTTTCAGCAACTTCTTGTTCGTCATAAGCTATGCGCCTTGCATCACGTGCAATAACGTCCTGATTTGTGGCGAAGCAATTGAATATAATTGTTCAAATGACTTAGTGGCTTCCCTGACCACTGATCAGATAACCCTCTTCAGTAGTGTGCTCTACAAAATGTTGAATATCAAGAACATCGAAGGACACGGCGGTAGGCGAAGAAGTGGGCATAAATTCAAGAAACCATCCTCATCCAGCAAAACACTGCCATCAGCCGAAAAGTCAAGCGGAAGGAAGGTCAAAGCGCCTGGGTCTATGTACTCGTGTTGCTCTAAGATGAGTCAAACTAGCGATGTTCAGCATTTGTGCGAAGAAACGTCCGAATTTCCCATGACCGATTCCGGATTCTCTTCGAGCAAAATGTCCTTCTCCAAGAAGGCGCTAGAGTCCAGTACTGAGCTGCAAAGGTATCCCCGTCAGATACCGAGCACCACCTCATTTGTTGCGGGAACCTTCGTGATCAATCTCTTCAAATATAAGCGAACCGTACTGGGTGTTCCCCAGGGAGAGGACCTCTCGGTAGTGGAGACCTTAACGCCTCTCATATCAATTGACTTCAGTCAACCAAGTTTCCTTATCTCCCGATCCATCTACGAGGTGTCAAAACGATTTTCAATTTTTAACTTTTCGGTAAATCTGTTCCATACGCCAGACTTTGCAGATGGCGACGAACTGGACGAGGATGAGAAGGCTTTGCCGAACGTTCTGTTCGAAACGAAGCGTGGGGAAGTGGGCCCTTCAGGAATTCCACCGCCGTTGGTGGTTATGAAGGCACATCAAAGCAAAACGAAGAAAGTTGACATCGATATCAGTTTCTCAAAGCCGGGCGTCTTACGATTGACCGAAAAATCACTACTCAGCTTGACGAAGAACCTGATAAGCTACTATGAGGCGCTGCTGGAAAATCCTTGCCTTCACCTACGCGCCGAAGTGCCCATCATCAAGCAAACCAAGCTTCAGCTGATGCGGAATATATTTTTCAGTGCTGAGAGATTTAATCTTAAGGTCGACATGCTCACTCTGAAATACACCGAAGCCGACAAGTACAACCTAAAGGTCAGCATTGTCGATTTTCGGTTGGCAGTGAAGTTCTCAAATCGTCCTGAAAAGATGAATGCCAAGGCGTCTGTCGGGGGGATATCCGTGCAGAACGGCTGTGCAATAGTTGTGCATCCGATTGGATTCAAATGCAACTTGGACACAGTCCAGGAGTCGTGGAATCGCTTTCCACTGATCACAGCCAGTGTCAAATTCAACGTCATCCGCTGCATTGTGGGAGTGGAAATCGTTACAAGCCTGATGCAGGCTCTCACGTCGTTCCAATCCGATTTGGAAATGACCAACAACCTGTGGGAAGAGTTCTTGCAAAGCAAATGCGGTGACTCCCACGAGATAAACCGAAATCGCCTGCTGACCATTTATCTGCCTGAGCCAAAGCAGAGGAGAAGGACACGACGAAAGGAGGAGTTCTACCAAGACGACTTGAGGTGAATTCTATCCCTGATCCATGGTTCCACAACTCACCGATGCGTTCTTCTTTCAGAGCTGGAGCTTTTCAGTTTGTCGAAATGGTGTCCGATTCATTCCTGCCGATGCCATATCAAATTCAAATCATCAAGAAGAACTATGGCATCATTTGCTGGCGCTATCCACAGCCTAGAATGATGGCAAAAATTCACATTTTCCCTGTTCCTATGGCGGTAAGTATTTTGTGAAGTACCACTTTGCCTGTGCCACTACAAACGATTCAATCCAAGGTTTCCAATCCAATCCGCATCAAGTGCCGAATGGAGTACTTCAGTGATGCGCACGAGAGCTTCTTGCATTATTGTGAATTCTGGCTTTCAGAAACCGAATCGAAAATCATAGATCTACCCGAACGTGTGGTGACGGCCCAAATCTGGCGCGTCGTCATTTTGCAATCATTGGTTTCAGTGAATCGAGAGTGCTTCGATACGAGTGAGGAGGATGAAGAGATACGATCGGTGAGTAAATTGATTTCATAAAATGTTTGCAAGGCGATTCTTCTTGGTGTGGTGATAGCTTTATCTTTAATTGGGTGGCGTAACTGTTGCATCGTTCTGGCGGGAGACAAGTTTTACATACGGTCTATATAACTTACTCACCCTAAACGTTGTATTGGTGGACACCTGTGAGAGAGATTCTAATCATTAATGTTTGCATAAAGACAGCTTGACCATTCGAGAGCGAGCTCTATTCCTTCATTACCTTTGGAGCTCAAAGAAATGCAATTGGCAAGACTTTTGTTTTCTATGTGATCGCGATAGATACTGACGTATTGAGCACTATTCAGAGCTGAGGTAAGTAAACTGACGACAATCACATCAGTGCCATCCGTTAATGCTAACTGCTGAACGGAATTCTAGAAAAAACGTGCCCCAATTGCTTTCTCGAGAGTTCTGCATGATCTCAAGATCGATGTTGACGTCACTTGACAGCGCATTGCCTTTTCAAAAACTTTTTCGGACACTGAAGCTAGTAGTGAGTTCGTAAGATGTGGTGGCCCGTAGCGTTGTGGGTATGTGCGTCGACCGCAACCACGACGTCGTAGGTTCGATTCCTGCTCTGTGCGACGAAAACAATTTTTACGACCCCACCTCTTTCGAGTTACTGACAATGCTCAAAGAGTATTTCCTGTCTAGAAAAAAGCTTCCCAAACTTGGCCGCTCGGAGTCGGCATAAAACTGTAGGTCCCATCCACTCGTGAGAGAACAATAGCACGCACAACACGAGTAGTTGCTGAGAAGCTAGGCCCTGGTTCTCCACGAGCTGTAGCGCCACCCATATTATTATACATAAGGCACTTTCCTTCGTTCCTTTGACCAGTTGGGAGAATTCCTTTAGGAAATAAATGGCTCGCATATGCAGTCTTGACCAGTTTAGGTGATGAGTTCATTGCTGAAATAACCTGTGGTGACAGCACACAGATGAGGACCTATCAGATTATTACCAAACTGTTGCTTGAATGCGATGATAAAAACCATTGTCATTCGATAAAAGGCGTTGTTGGATTAGTCTCCTTTCTTTTAGGTCGGCAAACGATATTAGGACTCCAATCGGTGTAAAATTCTTTCCCAGCCAATGTTTTACTGATTTGCTTGTACCCATCATTTTTAAATCTTCTCTTAAGGTCTATGGTTAGAGTGGCTGACTGCTGAGAGAGAGGAGAGCAGCCACACTTAGGCCAGCGTAGGCCCATTGTGCTACCTTTTTATTAAGCAACAAAGGTGACTGACATTAAATTGTTTAGATCGAGAGATCACTACAATTGCCTTACGGATGGTAAATGGTTTTCTCCTCATACTCGTCTCTACAACTTCTGCAGAAGTCTGTGTAAGGCAAGCCATATCAGAGAAGCGTGGGTACCAAATGCGCAACGCCGTTAGAGTTCCAAGATTATGATCTGTGTGATCTTAGACTCTGCTTGAATATTTGTCTCACGAGAGCTTCATATTTGTTGTCAAGTGTATTTTGTGTTCCAAAATGAACGGTTTGTTGATCATGCATTTAACTATGATCTTTTATGCGCAGATAACCAAAGGTCTCCAGATTAGTCGGCACTGTTGAAGTGGCCCTGCTATTCTCTTCAATCCTTGCCCTTCTTCTGAAAGGACTGTCTTCGCTTTTTTGTCCACATTCAGATTTAAGAAACCTTTTTCCTTCCAAACTTTGCCTTGGATATTAATTGTCATGACAAATGTTTTCTCTTTTCAGATCGTCAGTATTGGCATCGATGATATATTGAATGGAGCAAATAAAGAGACTGATTTCATTTTACATCCAAAAGTCTTGGTCGGTTGCATGCGCATCGATACGATTTTCCGCGTGACAGCGATACCAAAAGCCCAAGTACTCATCAATGTGTCGGACATTCAGGTTGACCTGCAAAGCTACCAAAGCATGTCGTCGAGACTACCAAAAGAACTGAAAAAGTTCAAACTTTCCGAAAACTACAAGCCGTTCAATCAAACATTCCTTAGTGTGCGTCTTCAAAACAGCAGTGTGCACGCTTCGTTCCTAGCGAGCAGTGATTATTCAATACATTCCGAAATGAACCTCGCCGCCAAATGCCTGGACTACGGCTACTTAAATCAGATCTTCCTTATCGAGCCGACAAACATCACTGGTTACTTTAAGGTGATGAAGGACGGTGTTGATAGCAGCATTTTCGCTGACAGACTTTGTGTAAACATCGGCCCTTCAATCCTGCACAGCTTGATATGCGCTAAGCAAAACTGGGACGGATACTTAAGAGACGAAGCCGAGAGAAAGACCTACATTGTGTCCAAGTTTATTGTTGTCAACCGCACATTGAGAGGCATTGCCTTCGGTCAGACGGGGACCAGTGAGCGAATCTTGCTGAATGCAAGGGAATGTTGTAAATATTCCTTTCAAACTGAACACTTCGATCAGTACTTGACGATCTACATAACCAGTGGAAAAGTTGAGCACGCGAGTGAATCGATTCCAATCTCGTTAGAATTTCCCCCGAATTCACAAAATATTTACACCCACACAACGGTTGACAGCAAATGCCTGATCATAAGGATTCGGAGACTCTCGGCGACGCAGTACTACATTCTGATCAAGGGACAAATCGAACTGATATCGATGGTTCCGGATGTGTTCCTAATGGACTTCTACGAAGCCGATAAGAAAGTGAACGAGGGTGAGATTAGGGTGGAGAAAAAAGATCGAGCCTCGTACGTGCAGAGCGTAACAAGCGGGAGTGACATTTCGATAAGGTAAGGCGAAGGCGGCATAAACGTTGTGAACTTACTTAATGTGTTTTCTTATCTTTCACGAAGACTGAGAATGTTCGGTGAACAGGGGAAAGGTCAGACTGGTAACATTCCATTGAAGTCGAATAAAAACTATCCTTGGCTTGTTAAAGGTGAATCGAATTTGTGTGTGAAGAATATTTACTTTAACGCCAACATTATCTTTTCAGTTCCGGTGATAGGACCAGAGAAATTCATCAGTTACTGGGTGAGGATAGTTCGTGAGTGCATAGGTGAGGACAACGTGCAAACGTGTTATCCGCAGAGAATCCTGATAACAATATGGCCCATCTTTGAGATGCAATCGTTGATGACCTGCTCCATGACCGGATGTGAGGGGACAACGAAACAAGAATTCGATCTCGCCCCGGAAGGTGAAATATATCCCCTGAAAGTTCCTGCGACACATCAAACTGATCACAGTATTACGTTTCCAAATGAGTAAGTAATGTAGTCACAGAAGTTTGCGAAGACACAAATAGCTCAATAGTCTCAAGTGACTCAAAAGTATTTTCGCGAAACCACAATTGTCTTAGTAAGAGGATATCTGAGTCAGACTGAATGTCTGTTATTGTGTTTCGATTTCCACTACGCGAAGCTATTAGTCAATTGCAAGGTTTAGTCTAGATAGACAGACATAGACTGCGAATGGTCCATTCTATAGACGGCAGGGCCTCAAATGCTTATAAATTTGTATATGGTGCGATAGCCCGAGTTGATACCTAGCCTAGCTTCTACAACGAACACTCCTGTTATACTTACTATTACAGTTACACGAGTGGAGGTGACCTACAGTTTTATGCCGGGACTGAACTGGCGAAGTTTAAGAAGGTTTTGTAGATGTTTACACCCTCTGACTGCAGTAACTTTGTAGAAGTGACGTCGTGACTTAAAAAAAGTTACTCGCGTCGAAGATTGAACCTAATTACCTCAGCGAAGAAGTCACAAATAAACACACACACACTTGTCAGCAGTACTTGGAGTTGCTCGTGTTTGGATATGCTGGTGATCCGACACTCAGACCACATGAGGATTAAGCAGTTCTGTAGTTCTTATAAGAACAGCGAAAAGCAGCAGTTGCTTTTGTAATTTGTGGCTGACAGTCTAGTCATCAATTCCGAACCCCTGGGACAGAGGACCCTCGCGTTTAGGGTGGCGTATTCAACAGTCAAAGTGGAGAGGGACCCAAACTGGCACCTTGCCATAGATCGCTGGAGAGGTCTGTTGGTTGACACACATGACACACGAAGACACACTTCCAAAACATACTTAAGGTGGCGCTATAGTCCGGACTAGACCTGGGTCTCAATCAACAAGCGTCTCCCGCAAGCTGATCTCGCAATTATAAGTTTAGCTATTTGAGTTCAGGTGAACTACAACTAGTCAGCTATGGCTACCGAGTGAAAGTAAAATAAGCACTTTTAGTTAGAGCAGTGGCCATCGCTAAGTTGACGCAAGTTGGTGTGTTTCCGGTCTTCAAAGTATGCATCCATGCCCCACGAAGAAGAAGAAGATAAACACAGACTTCTTAATTTTCTGAACCGCATGATTCACTAAAGGCGTAGCAGAAGTAAAGCTCGCAATAGAGATCTCTAGACCACTCGATCCTCCGCCATAGATTTAAACCCATCAGAATTTATGCCCAGGCTCAAAAATGCGAGTTTTTGGACATGTTCTAACCACCTCGTCTTGGGTCTACTAGGGGGGCGCCTTCCTTGGTAGATCGCATTTAAGGCGCGCCTTGGAAGATGTGATGCTGGCGACATTCGTTCCTTCTTTGTCCAAACCATCGAAGCATAGGTCTTTACGTTCGCTAGCTGTTCGACATTGAGTCACTTCACGTACCGCCCTGTTTCTGACCCTATCCCGACGAGTAACTCCCACAACACCCTAGTCGGTACAATATTCCCATAAACGGGCACATTCTTAATAGGGGCACAGCAAAGATCAGAAAGACGAAATGTTGGGTTAGGTTAGGTGCGTATGATTCCACAGTTTGTTGCTGCGCGAACATAGGTCTTTGATAGGTCCTTTGTGATTCACCGGAGTGTTATAATTCTTTGTCCTCGTCTGTTATATATATGCCCTGTAAATGCAATAATGCTCTTAACAATTAAGCGATGATGCCAAGCTAATTCGGCTGTAGCTCCCATAGCATTTTTTACCCGTTCCAAACACATTAATACCCATTCCCGTATCAATTACCTTTTCAGATTTAACAATTCTGCTCCCGAATTCAATTTAACACTTAAAGCCGTCGATTGGAATAAATTCTTCTGGTACAACGAGAACGTTTGGACAATAGAGCACGCTCTAAATGAACTCGGCAAGCCGGAAAGAATAAAGTGGCCGATGAACGATGAGGAGGAACTTCGATTGAGGCGCACCTACATCGACAACGCCGACACAACAGTCCTGTACAAATGCTTTCCCAGTCGAGAGTTTTCCTGCTCGATTAGACTGGAAGTGGCACCGTGGGGCACGTTTATCAATGCAACTGCAGAAAAGATTATAGTCCTAAACAAAGAAGCTGCAAAATCAATTGAGATCCCTACAAATTCTATCGCAATGATACCGCAAATAAAATCGGAATTCACACTTGAAATTTCAAGCGGTGTCTCGTGGATCTCCTCACTGCCGATTGTCTTCGACAAGAGTGTAAATACTGCGCGAAGAAAATGCTATCGTGTGAATGAAAACGAAGCCACTGATATTGTGGTACTAAAAAGCGGTTACATCTTTAAGCTGCGCCTGCAATTTGTTGTGGAGAACGAAAGGAATATCTTCGTCTTAAAGCCGAAGTATGTGATAGCAAATATGTCGAAGTACGCACTATCCGTGTTTCCATTCGCCTTGGACCACAAAGAAACTATTGCGAAAAAGGAGATCTTGACATCGTTCAGGGACCAGGGCCAGGCATTGCCAATTGCAACAACCAATGAATATAGGTAAGTGGATGTCAAGGAGAATTAAAAAAGATTAACTTAATGATTTCATCCTTAGCGTCGGCATTTGCCTTGATGGGTTCAATGACATACATAAGGGCAAAGCTGCCCGGACAACTGACTCCGCATTCGTTTTCTTCGTGTGCATTTGTGTGGAGAAGGGCTCTGAGATATCTATACCACTCACGCTGATGCACACCTTTAATCGAAAGTGTTTCAGTGTGCAGCAGAATGAAAGATCTGTAAGTGTGAAAACAACGCAAAAATGTTCACCATATCCAACCACAAATCCATTCGCCATTAGATTCCTTTCACGGCGTCACTCTTGGAAAAGAATGGACAATTCTTTGTGAACATTTTCGAGGACACATCCCCTATGGTGAAGATAAACAATCAAACTGACTTGACACTAGTTGTGGGCCAAACGCACTCTCCGGAGAACAGCAAAGTCTCAGATGTAATCCCCGAATATGAGGGCAAACATTTTGAATGGCAGCAGCTACTGATGCCACGTAGTGAACTTTATTACACTCCGCCAATTTCGTACACAAATTTTCCCGACGTTGAAGCAAGTGTCTGCAATCTGAGTGTAGCGTTGTATAACGGTGAGCTGGCTTTAACTAATATGTTTTTGTGTTGATGGTGTTTGAATTTGCGTTTGCCTTTGTAGAAAATCAAAGTACGAAGAGCATCAAGTGGTCACACTCAATTCCGACCGAAACGTCGTGGGAGAAATTCCTTCATATACCAGCGCATGGGGACATCAAAATCGTCGTCTGCAATAAACATCATACAGTGAGGCTTTCGATCTTCTACATTGCACAGGTAATTACTGAACAATTTTGTTTATCGAAATCTGGTTATCATTTTTGGACTCCGATTACCGGGGTTAGCGACAGCTTAGAAGTAGCTAGGAGTCCTGGTAGAACCTTGACGTATATCTCTGAAGGAGATAAAATTTTATTAGGATGAACATAATACAAAAAGCAGCATCCGTCTGTGTTAGAGAAGCCCTCAGATCAAGGTCGACGGCTGGAATGCTGCATCTTTTCCCTCACCCTGGCCATATATGAACTGTAGCTTCATCTGTAGTATACTCATTTCATATTTCTAGCAACGCATGCGTTGATAAAACTAAGAGAATGCAACCGATTCCCACGAGAAGAGATTGGGACAGATATAAAATCAGTTATTGGGCTGCAATTGAAATGTACACGGAGGGATCCGATATGATGAAGGGACATCTTCAGGTATATAGACTAGAAATGTGCATGACACTTCGGTTGTCGTACCACTGCAGTGTATTCCAGGCAGAACCAACAACTATTCACGAAGCAGCACCCCAAATATGAATGAGCAAGCATAGAGCAAGCAGCAATTACATCGCGTCGCTTTCTTAAACATGAATCGACGGCCATGCATCTCTTAACCGTGTTGTTTAAACAATCTACACACGCATATGCCTATGCTCGGTGGCAGCATAAAGACATCCCGGGGAACTCTAAAGTTAATGAACTCGCTAAATACGCCATCAGACTGCTGAAATTTCCTTAATACATTGGTACACCTACAGCACTTTTAAGCTGTAGTTCAACTGCCTCTACACACAACTCGATGCCAGCTGATCGAAAGACATCCCTTGTCGTATTTCAAAATCTGGCCTATTCATCATGATCTAAAAAGGAGCGTAGGAATAATTACTGGACACTGTCTATTAGGTCTCAATGCAGAAAGGCTAGGCGTTATCGACTTTTGGAAAAGGTTACCAGACGACGATGAGGAGAAAACATCCAGCACATTCTCAGCAACTGTCCTGCACTTGACTCCACTAGGAAAGTCATTAAAGCAATGGATCGGTCAAAATTGTCAACTAAACTGGCTGGTTGTCATAACCACGGAAACCCTCTTTCGAAATTGCTGAAAATGATCTGAAAACAACATAAACCAACTCCAAGATGTTTATGTTGTGCCGTGTATCGTAAATGAGATCGTGAACGGAGGCAAGCTTACCCTATGTTGGGTCTGTTGCCACAAGGGTCTTCCGGGAGACCTTATTAATGAGAGAGAAAAGTGCCACTGAAGTCAGGATACAGACAACCCATTGAAGGCCAACAAAGGCTGTAAGCGGCATCAACTGTAGGTGGGCGCGAAAAGATAACTATCTGAGGTCGATGTAGGCGATATATTTAATCCAAACAAAACTAATGCTCTTCTGGATTTAGACAGCAAAATAAACTGGTTGAAGCAATAATAGGACCCTGCTTTATAGGTAACCAAATCAGAAGACTCGGAGCGTCGTACAGTGACTTCTGTACAAGCTACAGTGATGAGGGGTATAACCTGAAAACGTGCTCACTTAGGCGAGTATAGGCCCATTGTATTAACACATGGACCAAGTCGATCCGTTTCTTCAAATCAATTTGATTTTCATAAAGATACGAAAATGACTAACGCAAGTAATGCTTAGTTCGACAAGGTCGTTGAAGAGGAGAGGACGTAACTTCTGCAGAGTTCGATGCAGGCTAGCTCAATCTTGTCGGCGAAAGTTGCAATGGCGCTGTGCTCAGTAATGACGCACATAAGAGTTTTGAGGTTTGGCCTTCTTATCCCGCGCTCCTAGCTTCATTCGACAATTTTCTGTAACGGTAGGCATTGATAGCAGTACAAAATTGTGTGTAGCTGGTCACCACTTGAACAGAAGCGAAGATATGTATCATCGAATGCGACTAGAATAATAATTTGTGCACAGAAATAGAGCTTATTTTTATAGTCGCGCGCTATAATACGCATCTCGGCTTTGGGGCTAGTGGAAACCGGCTGTTTACTTATTCCTTGTTCTGACACGCCCACCCATATATAGCGGTGAGTCCGCATTAGTAAGTCTACGTTGATATCGCAGTTCAGCTTGGCACTATCGCACCCACAACATTTCTCTTAAAGGCACTCTTCATCCGCCTTTGACAAATTGATGTGAGTCGTTAAGCAGAATAGAATTGATCAGAACCTCGTATAAAGTTAGTTTGGTTTTCGTGAGGAAGAGTTCTCATTTCCCTCTTGACCCAAGAGAAGCAGCAGTTGACAAGAGGTCTTCTGAATTTGATCTCGTTATTTGTACTGTAGTCTACTTTCCCAATTCATTCATTCATTCCTTTCCCATTCAATCCATTAAGTTGTTTATTCCCATAAATGCAAGGCTTCAAACGACACCTACTGTCTTCGCTCGAAGCAGAGGCAACATCGTCACTTAATTTGATACTGTGAACAATTAAAAACACATCACCTCATACCATTAGTAAGAACGCTCCATTCTTTATTTCTTATCATTTTTTTTTATTGTCTTATAGTGACTGGCTCCAAACGTTTCCTTTGAACACATTTTGGATAATTCGAAACTAATAAACGCCTCTTTTTCTTCCAGCAATTGGAATTCTCCGTGAAGGACCTACGTTCGCGTCTTCTAACCCCTCAGGCAAATAACTCACAAGAGAGCTTAAAGAGTGAACAACAAAAAGAGGAGGTAACTGAATTACTAAACAACGAGCCCCTGCAACGAGTGAAGCCAACCGCATCATCAAAATGCATTCATCAGTTAGCTGATCCAACTGCAACTACCAATTCAGTATTCAAGATTCGATTCTCCGTCGAAGAGATTGTCGTCAAGATCTTTGTTGAATGCAAGACATCAGACTACATGAAGCGAGAAATCTTTGCCCTTTACATAGATAATTTTCTGTTCAAATATGACAACTGCAAGAGGCTCCTGAATGTACTCATGTCAAATTTGCAAATAGACAACCAGTTGTTCTCTTCTGGGAACTACGACTTTCCAGTCGTCCTGTGCTCCCAAGAACTGTACAAGCGAACGGCAACGGCACAAGGAACGGAGTCGCATCCAATGGTGGATATCACGGTTACTTATTACGACGATGAATTCAAGATTCGTTCGGTAGGATGCCGTGTTAGCCCGGTGAGGGCTTACATTGAAGACACTTACTTGAATGATTTGTTGGACTATTTGGTGGAGTGTGCTCCTGGCAATGTTGTTGTGACCCCTTCAGACGAGAAGTACTACGTTCGATTGGAGCCGGGGGAGTATCTGGTTCCCACGGATATCGCTGCGCAAGCCCTCTGCATATCGGAGCCACTGAAGATGCAATGTTTCCGAATAGAAGCCATGAATGTGATGTTGTCGGTGCACACGTGCGTTCGATTGTATATTGCACTCGATCACAGTCCCTTGCAGTTTTCCACTTATGAACGACGTGATATTTTGACACTTCCTCTGCGATTTGGACACACTCTCGGAATGCACTACTTGTCGGGGGCACTCTTTGGCGCTGGCTGGGTTGTAGGGTCACTGGAAATGCTGGGCAGTCCTAGTGGCTTGGCACGATCATTCTCGCTCGGTCTTAAAGATTTTGTGTCGATGCCGGTTCAAGGGTTGTTGCGCGGTCCATGGGGCTTTGTTGTCGGCATCACTCAAGGCTCGGCGTCGCTGCTGAGAAATGTCACAGCTGGAACTGTGAACTCAGTCACCAAACTAGCCGCATCTGTATCGCGAAACTTGGATCGATTGACGCTGGACGATGAGCACATACAGCGGACAGAGGCGTTGCGGCGATGCCGGCCGCAGGGATTCACCGAAGGGTTTACTCAAGGCATAACCGGACTAGGCATCAGCATTTTGGGAGCTGTTGGAGGCATAGCTAGACACACATTAGAGGCTCGCACCGCCACAGAAGTCATGACTGGAGTGGGAAAAGGAATCGTTGGAGCATTCACGAAACCAATTAGTGGAGCTGCAGAACTAGTGGCGCTCACAGGCCAGGGTGTTCTACACACAGTCGGCTTCAACGCAATGCCTCAGCAGAGAGCGCCATCGGTGCCAAGAAACATTGCCGCCCACGCCTCGGAGCACAAAATATGGCTTCTAATATTGAATATGCTACCTTCGGTGATGGAAAAGGATCAAATTCTTTTCTATCACGAGGTCACCCTGTTGATCAACGATAAACTAAGCCCCGGATATATTTTCCTCTCATCATCGATCCTGGCCCTCTTCGAAAAGGAAAACAACAGGTTTTCGTTTATGAATCCTGCGCAAAGACTAGACGTAACCATTGATCCCAACGACAAGACACTTGTAACCGTTTCCATAAAAAAGCAGTCAAACGAAGTCGAAGAAGTAAGTTCAAACAAAACCGAAATAAATACATTACTCAATCGTGTTTATAATTGCAGGATTCTGACTTCACAAATCAACGTATCATGCGCTTCCTGGAGAGCTCAAGCACCTACATTGGCGTTGGCATGACCACGGAATCGTTGGATCACATCCTAAAGAAGGACTTCCGCGACAGCACCGACACACCATCCTTCTACATTTCCGAAAACTTGGGGCAATATTTGATTCAGTATTTAAGAATAATATACTTAAAGAACCTCTAGGGGTACACCTATGAGAATTTAACTTATTTTGCCAAAAAAAAATAAATTTTGTATATGATATTTTTTTACCCTACCTCTAGTGTAGACTAATAGTTTTTAAATTTTACAAAATAAATATGATTTTAATGTTGAGTTGAGACAGTTGTCGTTTCAATGCAGCGGAGATTGGTGCCAGCTGCAAGATGGCTCTAAATTAACGGACACATAGCAGGCAATTTAAGTGCTTGCCTTGTGGTATACACAAATGCTTCCAGTGACACTGAGATTTTCTCTGAAAAAAATACAGTAGTAATTAATACGTTCTAATGGATCTCACGGCTCATCTCCAAACTGCCACAGCGGCCCTATTAGGAGTGCCAATGACTTGCGCACACCGTTTTGCATGTCCTGGGGTGTGTATTAATGGATCCTGAGAGTTGGGAGTGCTTCCGTCAACATTGAGATTTTGACCCCAAAATCCAAGCAGTGGTTAGTAAGGCAATTCTGATGGATTTAACGGCTCATCTTCCAACTGCCACAGCGGCCCTACTGGGGCTACCACTGACTTGCGCACACCGTTTTGCATGTTCTGGGGTGTGTATTAATGGATCCTGAGAGTTTGGAGTGCATCCGGCAACATTGAGATTTTGACCCCAAAATCCAAGCAGTGGTTAGTAAGGCTTTTCTGATGGATTTCACGGCTCATCTTCCAACTGCCACAACGGCCCTACTGGGGCTACCACTGACTTGCGCACACCGTTTTGCATGTTCTGGGGTGTGTATTAATGGATCCTGAGAGTTTGGAGTGCATCCGGCAACATTGAGATTTTGACCCCAAAATCCAAGCAGTGGTTAGTAAGGCTTTTCTGATGGATTTCAGTGCTCATCTTCTAACTGCTACAGCGGCCCTCTCAGGCCTACTAATGACTTGCGCACACCGTTTTGCATGTTCTGGGGTGTGTATTAATGGATCCTGAGAGTTTAGAGTACATCCGGCAAGATTGAGATTTTGACCCCTAAATCCAAGCAGTGGTTAGTAAGGCAATTCTGATGGATTTCACGGCTCATCTTCCAACTGCCACAGCGGCCCTACTGGGGCTACCACTGACTTGCGCAGACCGTCTTGCATGTTCTGGGGTGTAGATTAATGGATCCTGAGAGCTCGGAGTGCTTCCGGCAACATTGAGATTTTGACCCCAAAATCCAAGCAGTGGTTAGTAAGGCAATTCTGATGGATTTCACGGCTCATCTTCTAACTGCTACAGCGGCCCTCTCAGGCCTACTAATGACTTGCGCACACCGTTTTGCATGTTCTGGGGTGTGTATTAATGCATCCTGAGAGTTTGGAGTACATCCGGCAAGATTGAGATTTTGACCCCAAAATCCAAGCAGTGGTTAGTAAGGCAATTCTGATGGATTTCACGGCTCATCTTCCAACTGCCACAGCGGCCCTACTGGGGCTACCACTGACTTGCGCACACCGTTTTGCATGTCCTGGGGTGTGTATTAATGGATCCTGAGAGTTGGGAGTGCTTCCGTCAACATTGAGATTTTGACCCCAAAATCCAAGCAGTGGTTAGTAAGGCAATTCTGATGGATTTAACGGCTCATCTTCCAACTGCCACAGCGGCCCTACTGGGGCTACCACTGACTTGCGCACACCGTTTTGCATGTTCTGGGGTGTGTATTAATGCATCCTGAGAGTTTGGAGTACATCCGGCAAGATTGAGATTTTGACCCCAAAATCCAAGCAGTGGTTAGTAAGGCAATTCTGATGGATTTCACTGCTCATCTTCCAACTGCTACAGCGGCCCTACTGGGGCTACCAGTAACTTGCGCACACCGTTCTGCATGTCCTGGGGTGTGTATTAATGGATCCTGAGAGTTTGGAGTGCATCCGGCAACAATGCGATTTTGACCCCAAAATCCAAGCAGTGGTGCGTAAGGCTTTTCTGATGGATTTCACTGCTCATCTTCTAACTGCTACAGCGGCCCTCTCAGGCCTACTAATGACTTGCGCACACCGTTTTGCATGTTCTGGGGTGTGTATTAATGGATCCTGAGAGTTTAGAGTACATCCGGCAAGATTGAGATTTTGACCCCAAAATCCAAGCAGTGGTTAGTAAGGCAATTCTGATGGATTTCACGGCTCATCTTCCAACTGCCACAGCGGCCCTACTGGGGCTACCACTGACTTGCGCACACCGTCTTGCATGTTCTGGGGTGTGGATTAATGGATCGTGAGAGCTCGGAGTGCTTCCGGCAACATTGAGATTTTGACCCCAAAATCCAAGCAGTGGTTAGTAAGGCAATTCTGATGGATTTCACTGCTCATCTTCCAACTGCTACAGCGGCCCTACTGGGGCTACCAGTAACTTGCGCACACCGTTCTGCATGTCCTGGGGTGTGTATTAATGGATCCTGAGAGTTTAGAGTGCATCCGGCAACACTGCGATTTTGACCCCAAAATCCAAGCAGTGGTGCGTAAGGCTTTTCTGAGGGATTTCACGGCTCATCTTCCAACTGCTGCAGCGGTTCCATTAGGGCTACCAATGATTGGGGCACACTTTCGCATGTCATCGTGTGTATACTAAACGATCTTTTATCGTTAATGTTACCTCCCTTTCGTACGTTCATTGAAGCCGCATGAATTATACACACATTGACGTTAATCGATGTTTTTTCGTTTATTTACACACTTTCTTTACACACTCTTACAAAGTTTTATAGCCAGAAAGGTGCTAAATGAGTGTTGTCTAAATGTAAAAGAGACTATTCTACCTAGCTACCAAATATCTATACATAAAGTAAATCATTTTGATTATTGGTGTTAATTAACAACGCAATTCTGAGCATGACTGTAAGAACTCAGCAATGGGGCTTCTGATAGAACTGCTAAATTGTTCAAGGTTTCCACAAGCCTATTGATATTTATTTTAGACTTCGTAATCGTTCGAAATTCAAATGAGTGGTTGGTGTGTACAGTGGTAACACAATAATATGAATTATTTTGGCATGTTGCACGTGTCGTTTTAACTCAGGAGGTCATTCACCTTAAAACCATCATTTTGTCCTCGGGATAGCCTAACAAACCTAGCGCATTATTTAATGTTGCTAGTTAGTAAATTGATCCATTTAACGATGCACCTGTTGGGCACTTCTAAGTATTTTTGCTCTCCGTAGCTTTAGATTTATTCCAAAAACAAAGTTCACCCACTTACAATCCCACGTCGTCATGAAGTATCATCATTATTTTCTTAATAGCTGCCATAAGCTGAGAGGAACTGTTCCAGTTGTCTGGGCCGTAAAATCGAACTAATTGATGTCCATCTTTCTTTTGTAGAATTTTTCAAACTATGCTCCCATAGTTCAAATAATTTTTCCTTGTCTTCGCGAACGCAATTCATGCACAGATCTATCATACTCTATGGAGAGAAGCATTTTGGGTAGGTTTAGGTAGATAGGCATATGGGTGTCCTTACGTCAGTGGCTAACTTAGACTAACAAGTTGGGCCGAACGGCTGGATGACACAGTTGGTTACTTGCCTGCCCTTGGACAGTGGTCACGCTTGTTCAGTCACAATTTGTCGTTAGGAATAAATAAACGGCACTATGGGTATCACATTGAACCACAAATGGTCTAAGTGTGTTGGAACAACGTAACTAACTGGTCCATTGTTTCCTTCTTATCATAAGACCTTCTAGATTTCTACTGTTCTTTGAAGTCGTATGGTATGATCTGTCACAAATAGCGATGCATACGTGCATATGGCATTACTGTTCACACTTTATTGTGATTAAAGCTGATCATTAATGATTCATTCAGCTTCGGTCAAAGGGTCTTTGCTATTGCAATTTACAGAGACGAATTTTTACTCCATCCAGTGCTTCGTCTGAAAGATTTCTTCTTTTAGAGCAAAGCGGCGTGTGCGCATAAGAGATTGCCCGAGGTTCTCCTACCTTTTTAGTTTCCTTGGATGCTAGGTAACCAGCATATGATCACCTCGATGGGGATGCATACCTTCGACAAGTTGTGATGTCGTTGTTGCGTTCTCGTAGCTCGAGTGCTGCTTTGTGTATGGCTGCCACTTCAACTTTGTAGGAAGACGCTGCAGTCGTCTCTTAAGATCAGTGATTTTTCGAATTGGTCACAGAAGATCCCTGCGGCACACGCACTAGTTTTTGAGACGTCCATTTGCAAGGGAAATTTCCCTTTTGCTGCTACCAGCCATTGTTGAAGGTCTTTTCCAAAGCAAGTGTTGGTGGCAGAAAGTCGGTTGGCTTGACGTGCTGCAGCTAACATTGAAGTATGGAAGTGGGACCATATGGTTTGACTCTCCAAAAACCCGGCTCTCTGACCCACAGAACCGATGTGGGTGCACCGGCACTGCGGAATAGGTCGAGGGGATGAAATTTTGAAGATTTTTGAGTTTACTATTAGTTGAATTTATTACGTATGAGATATTTGGTAACCACCACCCTTATGATAGAGGTTTTATATAAACTTCTCTTTTCTCTCTATTTATGGTTTCTACTAGTAAGAGCCAGTCCTGAACTCTACCAGCCTCTAGATCGTTTCGGTCGTATTATGAGAATCGTTCCTTCAAAAACATGGGCCACTATATTCGCTAGCTGTCCTTCTGTTGCGAAATTATGGGCTTTGTAAACTGTACGCGCTTGCACAGTCGCCTGTAAATGTCTATGCTCTTTTTACTGTTGCAATCGATGCTGAGATAATCAACCACCTAAATATATACTATCTGTCGAATATGATTGGAGGAAAGCATGCCCGATGAGTGAAATCTTAGTATCCTTTGCTCGATCCACAAGAAAGGAAACCCTTTGTCTGCGCCGACTATCAGGGAAAAAGTCTTCTTAACAACGCCTACAAGATCTTCTCTGCCGATTTTTGTGAGCGTCTGAAACCATTCGTCAACAATTTGATAGGTTCTTATCAGTGCAGTTTCAGGCCTGGGAAGTCCACCGTCGACCAAATATTCACACATCGGCAGATCCTGGAAAATACTCAAGAGGTACAGATCGACATCCACCACCTATTGGTCGATTTCAAGGCCGCACATGACAGCGTGCATAGAGACGAGCTATACAACGCTTTGTCTAGTTTTAACATTCCTGCCAAGCTCGTCAGGTTGTTCAGGATGACGATGGAGAACTCTCGCTGCTCCATCAAAGTCGGCAACGAACTCACCAAGACCCACAATGGCAAAAAAGGTTTCAGACAGGGCGACGCGCTGTCATGTGATTTCTTCAACATCGTTCTGGAGAAGATCGTGCAAAATTCACAAGCTAACGCTAGAGGCACGATTTTCCAAAAATACGTGCAATTGCGAGCATACGCTGACGACATTGGTCGAAATCAGCGAGCCGTCAATGAAGCGTTTGCTGGTATTGAAACGGAGTTGGCATAAATGGATTTAGCGGCGAATGAGGGTAAAACGAAGTAATCTGTCATCAAGTAAGGACACACAACATCGACTATCGCCTAGGCAGCTACAACTTCGAGGTATTAAAGGACTTAATTTACCTTGGCTTCCAAGTTAATATTGCGAACATCAGTACCGAGATTAAACGCAGAATAACTCCTGGCGTGGAAGCCTATACTATCTCAAAAGCGGAGAAGACGCAATTGGTCTCTTCGAAAGAAAAGTTCTGCGTTCAATCTTTTGTTTGGGTTGAACTACGAACTGTACCGGCTGTACAGCGAAATGAGTCTAGTAAGGCGTCTACGGACTCTAGCCTAAGATGGCTGGCCAGGTCGAGTGCATGAACAACACTGCTCCAGCCCGAAGAGTCTTCGACTCCGAACCAGTGGGACAACTACCAAGTCGATGGCGCACTCAAGTGCAGATGAATCTTAACCACTTGGAGGCAGCTAGCTAAGGATCGTAACAGGTGGAGAGGCTTGTTGGCTGAGGCCCAGATTCACCCCGGACTGTAGAGCCATAAGAAGAAGAGGAAATATACAATATTTGCCTCCTCTATAGCAAATTGTGCAAAAGAAAAGTGAAAACTTGTTTGAAACGCTGAAATTGTTTTCAAAAAATCGTGGAAAAACCATCAAACATCGCAAAGAAGCCAGGAATTGCGCAACCGTGCAAATAAATAAAACTAAAACACACATTTACATCGAGTAAAAAATTATATTACACTTGCACAGTTACAGTATTTTCTTTCCTGATGAATATGCGTCTGGAGAAATTGAAAAAAAGGGAAGAACATTTGTTTGTTTGAAATGTAACATCAAGTGTGTGTATGAGATGTTGATATGAAGTGATTCATATCGTTATTTTCCTTGAATATACTCTGATGAAAGAATAGTTCTTTGATGATGGTCAATTTAGTTTGATACAATTTTTCTCTTTACCTAAAAAAGGGGTTACATAAAAAACACTTAACGTACATTGAAGAGAGATCGTGAGAAAGGGGCCAGCGCGTACCGACGAGCAGTGGTATCGTAGCTTGCTCCCTTAAACAGCTTTCTTCTGTCTACATCTAGATTACAATGACGAAATAATGAACATTATTGTTTACATAATACTACACTTCTTCTTGGCCTGTGAATCAACGGCTGTAACCACAATGTCTTGCAATTTGTGATCATCCTCCTGTTTGACACCTTCTGCGGCGGGTTTATCTGAGCTTGCGATGGGATCGTCGTTTTCTGCTAATTTCTGTTGTTCAGCCTCGATGGCAGCAATGTCAACGGTGCTGTCGGGGTTCATGGTCAGCTCTTCGGTGGCGGTGATCTCTTCGTTGACCGATATGCCCGATACGTTCTCGACCACGTCATCATCGATGGGCGCTTCTGGTTGCTTCTTCGGTGTGCTCTGAACAGTTGTCCGAGCCAAACGGCTGCGCAGCATGGTGATTGGGCTGGCCATGGCACTGAAGAATCCAGACATGCCAATATCGATTCGCGCACGCTTCGGGCTCTTGGGACTGATATCGCCCTGCACCTCCATGGCTGATTGTCGAGATGGTGATGACCTGTCCCGCTTGCGGGACCGAGAGAAGAATGAGAATGAATCATTGTTTGGCACCTCGGACCCCACGGTCACGTTGAGACTAGAGCTGGTGAAGTCGAGCTCGGTGTTGATTTTGCGATATGACTCGCGGATGTGCAAGTTTCCACTGAATGAATAGTCGCCGACGGGACGAATGCTGCGACGTCCCGAGATAGCAGAGAAAGGCCTCGAGTGACTTTTCCTATCGGGAGTGTGAGCAAACATACCGGAGAATTTGGCTTCTGATTTCGGTGATGTTTTTGCTTCGCGACGAAGGAAATCATTTGAATAAAGCGGTTTCGCCGGCGTAGAGGCTGCCACGGCAACTGGCGGTAACTCGTCGTCATATGTTAAAGGCTCCATCATCTCCACATCATCCGTTTGCCCGGATACGGATTTATTGTCTTCATTTGATCTTTCTTCAATCTTGTTTTCAGTAGTTGCTGTAGCTGTCTCCTCATCCACCTTTTGCTCCACCGACGCAGTGACATCTTTGCTGGCGGAACTGTTTAAGTTGTCGACGACCTTGTTATCTTCTTCTGGCGCCTCAGATGTCTTTGATATTTCTATTTTTTTGGTATCAGATGTATTCTCATCGGATTTCTTTGTCTCCGGCACTTCCGCAACTGTCTCCTCCTTCATCTCTGTTTCGTTTTTCTTTTCCTCTGCACTTTCATCGGCTTTCTTTGCTTTTTCCTTATTTTTGATGTCTTCCTTTTTGATTTCCTTCACAACCACTGGTGGAGCTGGTTCTTCTTTCTTTTCGGCGGCCGCCTTTTGCGATTCCTTCTTGGGTGTGGTCGGTACGGATGCCGTGTCGGTCTTAGACTTTGCTCCTTCATTGGCCGCAGCCTTCTGCGAATCCTTCTTAGAAGTGGGCGCTGCAGATGATGTTTCAGACTTTGATTTTGCCCCCTCATTAGTGTTGGCTTTATCCTTGTCTTTCACGCCATTAGTGCCAACTCCGTTTTGACTTTTCTTGCTCTCCTCAATTGTTGCAGTCGCCGTTTTAGTTTCGTCTACTTTCTTGGAGTCGGACGAGGCCTTCCGGGAATCAGTGGATGCGTTTTTCTTTTCTACGGTATTCCTTTTTTCTTGCTGCGAGTCTTTTTTGGAATTATCAGTCTTCTGGTTGTTATTTGAATTTGTTTCCTTCTTGTTGTCATTCTTATTCGCCGGCTTATGCATTTGCTTTGTTGATGCATTCAATGACAATGGCGTACGGCGACCGGGGGGCTGTACAGTGCTCGTTTTCGTAGACATTTTTTCAGTTAATGACGCGAAAGAACCTGAAATGAAAATTAAGTAAATAATGTATAAAGATATAGTAAATTGCAATCACTAGTCTACAGATAAATGATATCTCAAAGGTCAATTCAATGAGGAGATATGAATTTGCCCCACTTTACCACCAATGTATCGAAGGTGTTTAGTTTGAATTCATTGTTTGCATGATATTTGTGTGCATTCTTTTCGTTGTGTAGTATGTGTCTATACTCTACGCCTCGAATCACTTAACGCTTCGTTAGATAAGCCCCATTCAAGGTTCAGTATTGGAAGGGGTTTAGCAGAAACCAAGTACGAGACTCCTAGCAAAATCTAATTAAAAACAAAACTCACGTCATTGATATTATACCCAATAAAGACGAACTAAACTAAACACTAAGCGTTACATTCTGTTTATTCCCTGATGGATTTATTTCATTCATTTCAGTGGATGGAGAAGACCTTGCATCTAGCATATTGTCGTAGGCATCGTAAATGGATTGAGCAAAAGCCCATGACAGTCTTCGCTCCATGACAAGAGGAGGTGATTTTTGGTTTCTTCTCTGCTTCTGCAGAAAATGTATGGGACACATTTCAGATGTGCATTCCAATTGCGCAATGTCATGTTATGACGCCTTAAGTTTTATGCTGGCATTAGTTCCATTGACACAAGGCATGTGATGCCTTCTACAAACTTAAGGTCGATTGTTTTATATAAAAAAAAGTTGAAAGGCCTTGGCGATCGGCACAGAAAGTGCATTTCCTGCTAGTGCTTATGAACAATTCGGTTAATCTATTTTTTAAGGCATTGGTAGGTCGTGTGTGCGTGTCGTGCCATCCACTTGAGGTGTATTTTTAAAAGCTCAGCTTACTCGTAAAGGACAACGAGTTTATTGCGATCGTGCT
Source organism: Eristalis arbustorum (assembly GCA_916610145.1). Lineage (NCBI taxonomy): Eukaryota > Metazoa > Arthropoda > Insecta > Diptera > Syrphidae > Eristalis > Eristalis arbustorum. The sequence goes on along the minus strand of OU744316.1, from coordinate 63,119,284 downwards.
CTCCGAACATACTTTTTGAATTTTACATTGTTCTTGGTTTCTGCCTGGGAACAGATGCCAGTGAGCTTAAAGAAGGGAACAATACTCAGGTCCTTGGAATGGACACCTACTATAATAATATAATATGGGTGGCGCCCGTAGAGGGCCAGGGCCAAGCTTCTCAGCAACCACTCTTGTTGTGCGTGCTATTGTTCTCTCACGAGTGGAAGGGATCTACAGTTTTACGCCGAATCCGAACGGCCAAGTTTGAGAAGTTTTTCTAGACAGGAAATACTCCTTGAGCATTGTCAGTGACTCGAAAGAGGTGGGGCCGTGAAAATTATTTCTGTCGCTCAGAGCTGGAATGGAACCTACGACGTCGAGGTTGGGGTCGACGCACATACCCACAACGCCACGGGCCACAATGGACACCTACACCCACCTCTTTATCTGTCTTCGATGCACCTGGATAGATATGCGGAGTATCATCCAGCGTCGGATTGTCAGAAATAAGCCAACCTGGAAAAAGAGTATATGGCAATCGGTGTCTTTGGAAAAAAAAGTTGTATACGTTGAGAATGGTTGACTGCCCGATGGTGAGTTCGGACCACAAACATTTTACTGGCAATGAGAAGCAATGTTTCTCTGAGAGCACGTACTGGTACAGGGAATATCTGCTGCTGTTAGAAAAACCTCCGATACACAAAAAATACCTCTTCTTTCAGGCAGTGACAGGAATATAAGAAGTTTCTTGACCAGGCAATAATAAACAAAGCTTTATCGTCAGACCAACTATCATACCGTAACCTGTTTCGTTGCCATAATTATTGCAAAATGCAGAGATTCTCGGTTGGGTTTCAGGTCACACTTGACCAGGGGAATGAGAGAGAGGGTATTCTAACACAACAGCGCTCTGATATAAGGGGACTCTCGAACAGTTTACCACTAGATTGGAGAGAGAGTTGGGCTGTACGAAGGAATATCATTACTAGCTGAACTTAGAAAAGGGTTTAACGGCAATAGTTTCACAGCAGATAATGTGTAAGAATATGACTGATTATTAAAAGTTTCAGTCGCAAGCAAGGATAGTTGTCCTTACAGGCCACCGTGTCATCAAACGGTGGACTCACAGAAATATGCAGTCCACCAACATGTTCTCCATTTGTTCAAGAGACGCAAAAGAGCATATGGAAACCAACCACATGTATATAAAGCGGTAACAATGATTGGAACAATTGTCACTGCTGTGCAAGTGATCGCAGTGGAGATACCTCACAACAGGGACTTTAATAAAAAATTTAGTTTCGTTGAGTATATTCAGTGTTCTCTAAAGAAGTAAAGTCGTTAATTATGAGGCGTATGAGGCCACTGTCCCACTCACTATGCCAAGGCGTTAATAGTTAATTTTCTGTTGCAAGTTTCTATTCAATTGAAAACAACAAGTTTCCGCCCACGATCATCTTTTTACAGTTGCTATGTCACATTGCTATATCCGTGCAGCTCCCTGATCACTGTAGCGTTTTTCAGGCAGAAACCATAGCGATTAAAGAGGCGCCGTCTTGGCTTAAAAACAATGTGATATCAAAAAGGGATATCACCATCTGTTCCGATAGTCAGGCCGCCATAAAATCCCTGGACAATGTCATGTTCTACTCAAAAACATCCCTTAATTGTAGGCTGTCTCTTAACGAGATGGCCGAGCCACACCCACACCTAACGTGGGTGCCGGGGCACTGTGACATACCAGGAAACTGCAAAGCCGACTAACTCGCTAGGTGAGGTACAACCTCATCCCTATCGATAGCAGGGGTACCACCTTCCATGCCGATCGCTACAGCTTACCATCTTCTTAAGATCTACACAACTAAAACCACTAATGACAAATGGCTAGAAGGCACCACCTGTCTTAAACCAAAGGAAATCTGGCAATCACTTAACTTAAAACGGTCACTCAGTCTACTTGGACTCAGCAAGCCCTCATTAAGGACCCTCATTGGAGTCATAACCGGGCACTGTGTAATTGGCACTCATGCTCGCAGGATGGGTGCTCCATATAATGATTTTTGCAGAAACTGCATGGATGAAGAGGAGGAAGAGGACACTCATCACCTTCTCTGCTCCTGCAGTGCTCTTGCCAGTCGTAGGTTCCTGCATCTAGGAGCCTACTACTTCAGCGGCCGTAACGAGCTAAAAAGTGCCAGCATTGGCCAACTAAATCGGTTCATCAGCAGCACCAACTGGTTCCAGCGTTAGGAGAAGTCAATCCGCGTGGTATCACAATGGGCCTACTCTGGCCTGAGTGTGACTTCTCTGCAGCAGTCAGTTACTACTACCTAACCTAACCTATGTCCCTTAAGACTTGTCCCTGGTTGAACTACTAAATGCAAACTACAATGAACTACGAAGGCATTCACGACAATGAAATGAAGGTAGGAATCAGATGTAGGTAGAACCTTAAGACTCTCAGCTTTCACTTGAACTGCCAGCAAGTTCATGCTGTTTATCCCTTTTTCTATCTGGCCGTATCATTAAATTATCTTAGTTTTGGGAAGCATTGTCTTTGAGCATTGTCAGTGACTCGAAAGAGGTGGGGCCGTGAAAATTATTTTTGTCACATAGACCAGGGATCAATCCTTCGAGGTTCGTGTCAACGCACATAACAACAACGCCATGGGCCATCACTATAGTAAAGTTTATAGTAAATGTGATTTCATGCTGTACCACCAGACAACAGAAATTAAAAGGTAAGACCTGAAATGTTTGTTCCTTCTTTTCTCTACAACGTCGCCCCCAGTGTAGTTGATGGGGAATAATTGTTCAGCCAGAACAGAAGTAAAAAAAAATTCTCCATTTAGAATAACAGACAGATTTATCGTAGCACTAACACAATACTAGATATCTTTCATCGCCATACATACTCTTACGCCGACAAAACAAAATAACACCCATGAATTCACAAAATGCCTGCAATCATATTCATGTTCGAAGCCAGTTGCTGTGAAGCACCAAACAAGTCGAAACTACAATACCACTCCTTCCTGTTATGCTCATTTTGTATTGGAATTTTGCTTTCTTTGTTTACGTTTTCCCTTTTCGTTTTATCAGCAAAACAAAAAGTAGAAGCACTTGAAATCGTTTATTTGTCACTCCAACCATCAACACATGCAAACCGAAAGTGTGAACACAGTCTATGTACAGAAGCGGTGTCAGCACACAAATGTGTTATATGTGTTCGCTTTGGATGTTTTTAATGCAACCGGGACTCAGTTTCAAGTGCAACGACTAATAAACTTCTATGGCCGGCCGGCTGTGCATACATACACATGAGAAAGTTCCACCTCAGTGAAGAGACATTGCAATGCGCAGCGCAGTTGGAAAAGTTGTACAACACATTTGCGATGATAATGGCAATGGTGACTTTACATATCGAGCCCCTTCACAAATTCTTGCGAATGCTTGGTAGAGGAACAGAAATTTAGACTAATCCAAGCACGCACACATGAGAAATTCAATTAATTTGCACATATACTCAAAATGTGGGACGGCGGCCACTGCTGAGGCGATTAAATTCCAAGGCACATTCCAATAAACATACAATTCGCAGCCATTCACCATTGCGATAAGGAAGTGTGTCCAAACAACATCAACTCTCCAAAATCTATTTAAGACTAGATAAACGAATACGAATGAGGCATACGGTCAACGACACCCGGCACACTAGTTGTGTTGTATTTTCAGAATAAGAGAGAGAACGTGTGAATGATAGTGGCAACATGTGGAATCTATTTATAAACAAAATTGTTTTCTATCTCCGAACAATTACTGATGACAAAATGTAAACTTCCTCGCACTTATTTTTAAAGAATTTCAAGTGGACGTTTATGACAAATGTTTTCTTGAAGCAAACCGAGTGGGTTCCTTACATCTGCAAAGCCCAACCCACTTCTCGTTGTTATTTGCTATTCAAAGCCTCCAACTTCAAACCTGACTTGGGTACGGTTCGTATAAGATTACAACCTTCAGCAGCTAAAGGCAGTTGGACTGTCTGATGGCATTTGAATTGAACTGTTTGATAAGAGAATGTAACCGAATGAAACTCGTGGACGAGATAAACACACATTTAAATATTTTATTTTTGTACACAAACTATTAAGATTTCAGTATTGAGCATTGGGTGTTGAAAGTCGCAGAAATGTTGTGTTTTATGTTTTTTTTAAGTGAACCGTCTGCGGCCCACGATTTTTTAGGACCATTTTTATGTCGTTCTTTCATCCCTCCTAGACATAGTCACTATGTTATACATTGAAGTCGAAAAAAAAAACATATAAATCGCATGTTTTAGTCTCGGAATGCGATAAAAGGCAATGGGGACTTAACGCAACAACCTCACAACCTGACGCATTGGCGAATGTTTGATTAACACATATTGTACAATTCTCCAGACAGTGTCTAGCGCATTAAGCTTGGTAGTGAAGAGCTGGTTAGGCTAGATTGAACTGACTAACTGCTAGTTGGTAGTCGTCACACTTAGGCTATAGTGGGTCCATAATAGGCGCTTTTCGCAAATAGGATGACTAATGCTACTTAGTTCCATCAGGTTGCTGGAATATAGGCGTTGAAAACGTCCTAGGTATTCAACGGGAGAAGAGAGCGCAGAGTGCAACGTGCATGGCTTCACAATTCAGGGATGTCAGGGTCCCACCACCCACAATAGTTAAATGTAAAAATAATTGGTGATCTCCTTAAGAGATAGTTGGCAATCGACCGCGCTAAGAGATTTGATTGCTGTCTGTCAGAATTTTCTGACATTTCCCTGCCCACAAGTCTCTAGTTAGCCCTGGTATTCATTTCTAGCTTAAGTTTTTAGACCGGACCTACAGTTCTACCTACACAGAGCTAGGAGCTAGGTTGGATACGATTATCTGGAGGAGATGAGAGCTTGAACGTTTATTGTGCAATGGACCAGAAGGAACGACGTTGATAGTCCAAGTCTGTAATGAAATGCTTGCAATTGATATGTTCAAAGTTAACGAAACTTATTCTACAAGTCACACTTTCACTTCTGTTTTACTATGGACCTGGGTCTAGCGCGATCTCTGGCTAGCTGTCTTCAGTTGAGCACAGCGAGTAAGTTGAGGCCTTTTTATACTTGAGTGGCCACCTTAAATGCGGATGGCTTTTGCTGCGTTGTGCTGGGCATCTTAGGCGGGCGTTCCATAGACCCGTAGGTTTACATCGATCGTACAGTTCGTTGTCGGATCTTCTCGTCCAGATCCCATCAACCCAAACTGGACCGAGAAGATCGCAAGTAAATCGTTTGTTCTCGAAGAGATAAAGAACTTATTCCTGCACTTTTGGGATTGTTCATGCTTTTGCGGCGTACAGCACGACTGCAATGATCTATCATATACGTCCTTTTAAAATTCAACGGTGAACGCAAGCCTCCCAATCAAAACAATATCATCCGCGTATGATAACAGTTGTATGGACGACATGCTCAAGAATGATGTTCAAGTAATCGCTAAATCCCTTCGGACATTGAAGGTTCCGGCGAGTTACCAACTTTAGTAGAGCAATGAAACCCCACAAACTACGATCACGAATTTTCAGTCACGTACAATCCAATGGTTGTAATTTGAAGAACATTGTGAAGTCTTGGCATATTGTCTAATATTCGTAGCGGAGAGTAGCTAATAAAGCTCCTAGAATGTGCTCTAATACTTGAAAACTAAGCACACATCACTTGCAATGCAATTGTAGGCCACATGACTACATAACTCCAAACCACATTGCACTGCACAATTAAACGCCGGTTTGAGTTACGAAATAAAGCCAATTGGCTTGAAGATGGAGAAAAGATCGTATGTTATGTTTTCCAGGATCACACTAAATTTTCTTTAGAAATCAATGTACATGATTAGGCAGAGATGTAGATAGAGGTTGTGTTTCCAAGCTGGCATGGAGATGATGCCATGCTGAACATATTGGTGAATTATCTCTGCTGTGGTAAGTGATTGAGGTATATCCCGATCCGAGGCGAGTAAAGGTGATTTTTGGTGTAACTCATGAAGTTAGCCTACAGACTACAGAGATACTCCACGAGCGACGAATGGTTATTTTTGCTTCCTGCACTGCGGACTCATGCCGTGGTGCTTGCGTACCAACATTAACGTTTATCCCAAAATACTGTCTCAAAATGTCAACTGATACGTGTTTAAAATAGAAATCAAATTCACTCGTCTTAACTCAGAAGCTTGCAAATGATGACGAATAAGCAGTATCAATTGAATATCCGTGAAATTGACTAAAATAAACAGTCTTCTATGTAATCCGAGACTGGCTACCAAGAGTAGACTTTTAGGGACAGACTGTGCAAAGAAACGCCTGATTGAAGAAGAAGTAAAAAACGAGACTAAATTTCACTACAAGATGTATTATATGCATTTTTATTTACCACGTAGTACTTGCTCTTGCAGACATGAACATAAACACATATACATATCAAATTTCAAAACAAAAGCACACTTTCTGAAGAAGTACGACAAACAAATTAGAAAACAGATCTTCGAAGTATGACTATTTACATACTAAATGCCGAGGGTTCCTATCCATCACTTTCGTTTCGCGTCACGATCAATCTGTTTTGCTTCTGTAGCACGATAGTCATGCAAGAGTGGAGAGAATAACACAGAAACAAACCCTTACCTAACAAGTGCTCGCAACTATTCAGTAACCTTGAAGTAGACTGCACGGTTTGGCTACGAATACAATTAATGATGCCACGTTATGGCAGTTTATAGTTCTTCAGAGAATTTCAATAAAATGCCGCTTAATTCGCAGGTACTCGAAAGTGTTTTCATTTAGATTGTTTGGCGCATGTGTGTACACACTGTCCTATGAAATGTCATAAAAACAAAAAATCCGGTTTTATTGCTTTTGGGTATCCTAGTCTGCAATTGATTTATCTTTCTATCGTTAGCACCATCCACGGTAAACTAGAAGAATGAGAATTTGTATAGTCGATGCAGACGGCAATCAACATAAAATTCGGCGTCGTTGCAGTACTTTGACTGAGGAATAAATATCGACGTTGAAAGACATTCCTCTTCCTTGTGTGGCTCCACAGCAATGGAGGGCACAGGCCTCAAACCACAATCGTCTGCAGCATTTCAAATTGAAGAATGTTTTCCAGATCACATTATTTTTGTTTAGCGCCATACAAATATGAACAAATTCAGACGACTGGTTGAGGATGGTCAAGGATGTAGCCCAGATTAAGAAATGTAGTTTATGTGAAAGTAAAAGTGAAATGTACAGCAGACTGCTCATGTTTGAAGTAGTTTTCTAGCAGCACTTGACAGTTTTTTGGCATTTCAGAAACACGTGATAAAAGAACCTGAATGTGACAGACACACAGATTATGAATATGAAACAACTTTTCTACTCTCTCCAGATCGATAGTTGGCGTGCGCAAGTTCTATTACCAATGGCGTCAAGTATTCTGAATCAAACCGCACGGATCGATCGATCGAAAATAACTTGAAAAAGAGCTAACTTCAACCACGTTATCGGAGGTAGACTTATGAAAAGTAATTTGTGCAGTAAAGGCAGAATACGTTGCATTTTTAATCTGTCCTAGATTTAAGAAAGATAACGCTTCTTTGTCTTCATCCTCCTTCTTTTGCACGATCTACAGAAGCTGTTTGAAGGTTTATACGTCATGGAACAAAGTAGCAAAGACAAGGTAACTGCGGGCGCCATAAAGGTAAGCATAATTTGATGGTTCACTTGACGTTGATCTTCCCACTCTCACGCCATTCATCTTTAAAAATACAGATAACCACCCAGCGTCCAATGATCACACAATTTAGTCCCATCACATCAACTAGACGATTGTTCTCGCGGTGGGTAAGCCCAAGAAAATAAAATTATTTAAAAGAGAGTATCAAATCCTTACAGGTGCCGTGGAATTATTTACGTCGCTCATGACACCCACATTTTCCACAAGTGAAAACAACAAACGAAAGTAATAACTTCCCTAAGACAATTCGGATCTCACGATCTACAACCGGTTATAGCAACCTTGTAACTAACCCCTTATCCCTTTATGTTTGTTGTTCTTCTCTTAAGAATCATGATTCTGTTGAAAGTGAAAAGATCACCAGAATTAAGTCTATTCAACTTCACAGTGAATAAATTTCTGTTCACTGTAAGTTCAAAGCATTAAATGTTCCTACAATGTTTTTTATGCTATTGAACGTTTTTTTTTTATTCATGTGCGATCTGCACATATAAGGTACGTACAGGCGTCAATTATTGTGCAGCCATCTGCGGGCGTACATACTCGCGTCCGCTTTCATGCATATGCACAATTAATTGAAATAGGGAAAGCGAGTGCAGAGATGTAACTCTGATCACTGCAGCGTACAGAAAAAAGGAAAAAGTTTTCATTCTGTGTCGTCAATGATCGGGCAGACATTCTTTGTTGAATTTTACATCATTTCATTTTTTTAATCCTCCGTGGTATAAGCATTTCAAGGCAGTTAGTGTGATCACCGAGAAAACTGACTTCACTTTTTTCATCACTTGGATACGTGGTGACAACGATGGATAATGTGACCGAGTGACGCTGCAACTGGGATAAATTTAGGAGTCGATTTCTTTGTTGTCCGTGATAATCAACGCCATAGCGAAAAATACGAATTGTCTGTGTCCCTTTGATTTAAGGCCGCTTTTCGTTCCAGGAAGCCAGAAGTGTGCATGTCCAATCCAAAAACATTTAAATGCGAAATACGATTCACATGCAAACAAACTTTAAATGCATAAGTAAAGAATTTTGTTCCATTCCGCATTCCTACACAAGCCAGTAAATGACAAACAAAACAAACATTCGATGTATCGGCTTTAAATCATAAATCAAACAAAACAAATTTTGATAACGCCGTACACGTGCACAGAATATTTTAATAAAGACTGCATTATTCTAAAAAAAAAGGGAGTAACTGCAGTAGTTGTCGCTTGGGAATTTCAAAAAAAGCGACGGGAACTGATCGAGCACAGAAAAACCTGAATTGCAGGTAGAAAGAGTACAGCTGAGCACGGGACGTGGACAAAAAACGATTTTTTCTCGCATTTGTTTGAAGATAGGTAACAAAATGCTTACAGAAAAAAAAGAACATATACAAGAGTAGTAATGTACATCCAAACTTCCTCCTTCCATTCTCAAATTCCGAAAAAGAAAAGCCAAACGTATTCCCGTCATGTGTTCACTTTTATCGCCGCCACTGTCAATTTGGGGTTTCAAAAAAATGGCGGTTTATCCCTGCACTTGGCGAGATGCAAAAGAAAATAGAGAAAAAAAACTCAAACCAATCAAAAACTGAAAAAAATTCACTGGGAATCCTTAATTACTACTGAATTGCTGGCAATTAAATAAATATCACACCAGAAAATTAGTCCAATTAACGAGTTGGCGGATTGAAAATATATGCACAACCCTTACCCGACGCCGCCTTCAATGTCGCTTTTATGCAACCGAAAGAGAAAAATGAAAATCCATCACTTAAACACTGAAATATGTTAGATTAAATTAATGAATTTATGCTCTAACCTTGCAGAAGAAAATTGTTAATCCTTTGTTCTTATGATTTGCACGATGCGAAAAAAACAAACATTAAATAGTAAAGCCGACTTTTGATAAAGACACCGATAATCGTTTTCTCTTCTTTCGTATTTTTTTTCTTGCCTTTTGTCTATTATTGTATGTTGCGCGCAGGAGAAGAATGCAAACAGCGACGAATCAAAATCAAACTGAACTAAACGCATAAAATATATCGAAGCATAGTTCGATAAGAAAAGGGAATTTCTTTAGTTTCCCATAAAAAGCCAAGTAGGGGAATTTATACGATTTGTGTGCAGTTGAAGGAAAGCTGTGGAGGGAGTTTTTTTGTGTGCGTTTGTTTTTAAATAAAAGAGTGCTGCCAAGTTTTGAAGACGGTTGGAGAAGCTTTGGTTGGGGTGAATGAGAGAGGGATTTAAAGAATTTAAAAGTATTTTTTTTTTGTTTTTCAATTATTAGGTAGATAGCATCTGCTTGAACTTTTTATATATATCCCACACCCGAGCCTTGTTTTACTACCGAGTATTTGGTCAAACAGCAGACAGCTTATGAGAGAAAGATTGAGAGAAAACGATAATGTTTGTTTATACGTAGTATATATTAAGAATTCTTTCCTCAAATATTCACTGATTCGGACCAAGAATCAAGTAGGGAGTGATTCATTTATAATTCTTTTTACATTTAGTTGACTGTTTCGTAGTAATGGCGACCTTGTACACCAACTTATATTCAAACTATAAATGTCTGAGACTACTCTCTCATAGAATAATTCGACCTTCACAATCCTTTGTCACCTTCACAATCATTTTTGTCATTAAAACAGATCCTCAAGTTCATTAAGTTGATTATTTCTTAACCCACAATTGAAGAAATCCTCTATAAACAGTTGTTGCAGTTTCACTGAAGAATGGAATAATCAATCAAATAGATCCGCCACATTTAACATATTCAACAAACACCAAACACTTTCAGTCACAGTGTAAGCTCAACCTTAATGATGCCGCAGATGATTATTTTTTCCCTTTTATAGCTCCCTTCTCCACCGCTCCTTTTAAAATCATTTCTATAATTTTAGAAACAAAAATCCTTCGTTAAATACACAATCTTTCTCACAACACTAGCTCACTCTAGTGGTGGGTGAGCTATGCAATTATTTCTTCGGTTAACCAATGAAATTTACTTCACATATTTTGCGTTGAGCTAGGAATGTTTTTTGAAATGGGACACATATTTGACTGAGGGCATAAAATTGAATTTTATTTATTTTCGTTGTCACACCAAACAAAATATACCATACACTTTAAAACTAAAGAGAGAGAGAGAGAGAGTTGCTGTATCTACGATTTTCGATTTTGTTTGCGTTGACCTAGTCGTTGAAGGTTCTGTTGATGTTATTCCGGAATGACTTGACTTGGGTTTAGAGCGGGAAGAAAATTTGGTAGGGTTAGCTAGGTGGTGTTTCATTGTGCAGAAGATGTTGAGCTGTTACTGGTTACTGCTTCGGTGGGCCAGATGTAAACCAGAAACAAGGGAACTCTCTTATTTCGTTAATGTGAGTTGAGAATGCACATTTTTTTGTGGCTGGGGGAGGGGTCTTTCGTATGTCCTTATTTTGAATGCAATTTCTCGTAATTGTACTGATTACACGTAAATTTGACACAAGACATTAGAAATGAGTAGTCAAGAAAGGAGATCTCTTTCATACTTTATTGTCTTCAAACTAATGCTTGCTCTGGATATAGGGATTTGAAAATTGGAAGAATACTCCCTACACTTGCTTGAGAGGGTGATGAACAGAAGAATTGTTGATTGAACAACAATCAAAACTGGGTGATTCTTCCAGTGACGGGGAATACAATTAGAGTATTGGATGGCGTTTTCCTATCCGCCGATACATGTGTACATATGCATGCAGTCTGTTTCACACGTTCAAGGACGTTACAAAGAATAGCCTTTTAAATACCGTCCACCCCATTGCCAATCTGAACAGATACGAAAAGTCGGGACACCATGCAAGCCTGTAGCGCAGAGCAGATGTAAGTCTTAAAGCATTCTTGGAGTTGCACAGGACCGTGGGCGATTGGACGACTTGTATATCTTGAATTTTCAGCTTAATTTTGTATCGATGAGCGTTGCGATAAAATCTTAAGCATGCCAGTCTGAAAAGCAAAAAATTGAATTGAAATTAACTTAGTTTTGAAGTGATAGTGTCTGTAGCCAATTGGGTGGATGAGACAATATGCCAACAACGCGAGGTGTTCCAAGCGATTCCCCATCTAACCACTACCCGCGCTCGATGTTGCTTGATTTCGGTAATCGGACGAGTTCAGCATGATTTGGTGGTTGGCGAATATTTTTTTTTACACCCAACGCTGTTCAGATACTGTAGTTTCCGCATTTCTCTAGATGATAACCACGACAGTCTACCCTATGTAATCGACAGTTCGGTCACGCTGGATTGTTGGTGTCCCGATCTTGTTCTCAATATTCAACGAAGAAGCATTTTTCGTTCTCTACAGAGCTACCCTGTTACAAGATCCAGAAAAATGCCCTGTTTGTAAGAGCCTTAATGATACAAGAAACAACACATTAAACATATGTCATATTACGCTCATAAACGCTTTATTGCAACTGTAGAATTAGATGGCGCACAAAAGGACCTCAACCAACTTGGTGTGTGCAGCTGGCGAAAGATCGTGCTGGCTGGAGAGGCATGTTGGTTCAGGCCCAGGTCCACCCCGGACTGTAGCGCCAATCAGAGAAGAAAAGAAGTAGAACAATTTCAATACGTTTCATCATCCAAATGCAGAACTGTCGTATAAACGATCCTGAAATCGCATTGCGTGCCTATTCGGATCAATTTTAAAAACAAGTCAGCCTAATCACTCACAGTTTGTTGGCAATCATATGAATAGCGTTTACTTTTCTAATAGATAAGAATTTTTCTTAATTTTTTGTATTAAATAATATCATTGCAGCATGTAGAGAAAAGATGGCGACTGTTTTCAACCGGTCGTTGCCTATGTTTGTTTGTGAAGTGAAGCGGCTATATATTAGTCATATTGGCACTGTATTACAGCTAACTATCAGTGCGAAATTTCTGGGTCTCACGATCGATAGCAAACTAAACTGGAAGCTCAACATCCAGGAAAGGGTCAAGAAAGCCTCTTCCGCCCCTTTTAGCTGCAAATAAGCCATCGGATGCAAATGGGGCTTACAACCACGCATCGCTCACTGGATTTTCACCTCTATTGTCAGACCGAATAAGTAAGAGTAAGTTTTTTTTTTTTTTTTTTTTAATTCATTTTTATTTTATTTTTCAATTCATTTACTTACATGCTAGACAAAAATGCTTAAAACTAGCTTAACTAACTTGACAAACGTTCTTACATCTAACCTACTGACCCTATACGGGTACTCTAAGCTAATAAGAACTAAATTTAGTAATGCCTTTCGGCTTGAGCATTTTTTTTTTTTTTTGTCTTTTGGATTCTATTAATAACTTAATATCTTATGCCAAGAAAACTGTTAAAAAACTTGGCTTTTTTGTTCTTTTTTTTTTTATCTTAAACTAACTTAACCTAACATTAAAAACTTAAGGTACTATCTTAACTATGTCCGTGACACACGGACGCGTGCACCAGGGCGTATATGTTATGTATATGCCTAACATATATAATTTATACGCCGTGGTGCACCTGTTTTTTTTTTGTGGATTTTTGTACTTTAATTTTTTTTTTTTTTTTTTTTTTTTTTTTTTTTTTTTTTTTTTTTTTTTCTTACGCTCTAACTTATAACCTATGTAAGTTGGCCACTATGGTCAACTCGCGCGTCAATATGAGAAGCTACCCGCGGCGGAGACTGGTTTTGGTGTAACCACCAATAAAATTGCCGTTCTTTGGCAGACTCTCTCCTGTCTCGAGCAGAGATCGCTCTACTGAACCGGAGGAGATCCTCGCGACTGCGAGCGACATCCCGTTCGTATTGAAGTCGCCTGTCCACTGTTCGGCGTACGACGTGGAAGATTACAGGACATCCGTGTGGATCCTGTATTAGGCCAATTGTGTCGAGATAGAGGAACGCCTCGGGAGGAATAAAGCCGGAAAGGCGCACTCTCTCATGATACATAACGTTGGGGTAGTAAGCCCCAAAGATCAGACTGTTGGAAGAAGTCATAGCTCGTGCAATGTGCCAGTAAGAGTAAGTAAGACCGACGAAGTGTTTCTGTATGGAATCTCAGTTTGGTAGATAGCACTAAACAAGGTTATCAACTGCAAGACACTCAACCGAGTACAAAGACCGGCCTGCCTGTGCATTAGCGGAGCACTGAGAAGTACTCCGTCAGACACACTGAATATTCTACACCATCTTCCACCACTGGATATATTCGGAAAACAAAAGCCAGCATAGCCTTGAGACTTAAAACACTCCGACTGTGGTCCGAACTCCAACATCGGCCACTCAACCATATTCAAGGAATTCAACCCTCTTCCTAGCGACGCTGACCGTCTAATATCCCGGGCTATCTTCGCTTTCCTTCCAGGTCGGACTGGATGTCTGACAGGCAAACGTTAGATGATCCTGTGCGTATGTTCACTGATGGATCGAAGACTAACGAAGGGGTGCGTGCGAGTGTCTATTCTCAAGATCTCCACATTGCTATCTCTTTGAAGCTCCCTGATCACTGTAGCTTTTTTCAGGCAGAAACAGAAGATGCGTTGTCATGGCTCAAAAACAACGTGATATCACCATCTGTTGCGATAGTCAAGGCACCATAAAATCCCTGGACAGCGTCATGTTCTACTCAAAAACATCCCTTAATTGCAGGCTGTCTCTTAATGAGATGGCCGAGCCACATCCACACCTCACGTGGGTGCCGGGACACTGTGACATACCAGGCAACTGCAAAGCCGATGAACTCGCCAGGTGCGGTACAACCTTATCCCTATCAATAGCAGGGATACCACCTTCCATGCCGATGGCTACAGCCTACCATCGTTTATATATATTCACTCAATCAAAACCACCAATGATAAATGGCTGGAAGGCACCACCTGTCTTAAAACAAAAGAAATCTGGCCATTATTTAGCCTAAAACGGTCACTCAGTCTACTTGGACTCAGTAAGCATCCACTAAGGACTCTCATGGGAGTTATAACCGGGCACTGTGCAATTGGCACTCATGCTCGCAGGATGGGTGCCCCAAATAATGATTTCTGCAGAAGCTGCATGGATGAAGAGGAGGAAGAAAACACTCTGCTTCTGCAGCGCTCTGACTAGTCGTACGTTTTCACACCTAGGGCCTACTTCTTCAACAACCTTAATGAGCTAAATAGCGCCAGCGTGGTATTACAATGGGCCTACTCTGGCCTAAGTGTGACTGCCATTCGCAGTCAGCCACTATAAACTAATCTAACCTAATCTAAGTGGATTGGTGTGGTGAGAAAAAGACTGAGTAGTTTAAAACAGTCGGAGTTCAAGGAAGCTAACAGAGAGAAGAAAAGGACCTACAAAGATTGGATTCTCTTGAGGGACTCTGCTTCTTGCTACCGATACCTACCTCGAGGCGGGGAGAACTTACAAATTCCAGTTTTGGAAGGAGCTCGGCGAGTAGCTGGAAAGCGACCACAGATCTGCTGAAAAAGTATTCAGGCAAACTGTTCGCTGACTCAGAGGAATAATATTCAACACCATTGCAGGAGCCAAGGCTTAAGATGGTGTGTTGCTTACCAATGAAGGGGATATTTAAAGCAGGAGTGAGAACTTTTTGGAGCTGCTCAATCCCGAACAGGTCGCTATGAGTGCGTCAGACCCCTATTCTTGAGTAGGCCGGAGAATGTTGCCGGTGTGGACGAAATCCGGCCAGAAATGCTTAAGGCAATGGGTATAGTGGGAGTTTTATCTCTCTCGTCTCATTAAAGTGGCCTGGGAGCGCGGTGAGACGCCTTGCGATTGGCAAACAGAGGTGATTGTTCCTCTTTTGAAAAAGTGGGGGTAAAGAGATTACTCCAACCACAGAGGTGTTAAAGGCGCGCTCTAAAGTTGTGATCGAATCTAGGGTAGGGGACCATCCAGCTTTACACTCTAAAAATGGTACTCGAGAAGGCGTATGCCAAACCAAATCTACAGTTGTTTTGTCGACTGTGGTTGACTGGTGGTATAGGTCAATGATGCATTTCTAATCGTGTGAGTAGAGCGATAGGTTTTTACTCTACAGGTCTCCTTTACCATTATTATAATCAGAAATGTGATTTAAATAAGACATAACGATCGTTATCGAATTGAGTTTCAAGAATCTCGGCAGTAGAGATATTTTTCGAGGGACTTAAAGCTCCATTTTTCACTTCCATTTTTTTTTGTGCGAAATTGTTGCTAGAAATCGTGGCCACAGCACTGTTTTGGACAAGCGTTTTGTGATAGAGACTGTTTAGGAATTGCTCTGCTCAATGATAAAGGAACTTCGTCCTTGCATTCCTCATCACCTGGGACGTCATTGAGGATCTGCTCATTGTCTAAATTCTTAAAATCAATGCATATCGTCATCGTATGTGTTGTAGCCCGTATCAGGAGGCATAAAGGCGTTATCATACACAGCATGTAGAGTTTTGAATTCTGTTCTAAACAATAAAGAGCTTGAGCCTAAGAACTTAAGATTACTGTCAGAGAGGTTAGATGTCGTTCAACCTAAAGATTACTTAAGTATTAGGTCTAGCTTATCATGCTCGCCAACAGTGGATTAGAAATCAATTGTATCTACCGCAAGCGAATGCTGGTCAGGTCAGCATGTGCAAATTATTTATCAAAAGCTTATCCGCCATCTCTAGTCCCCCGTGTCTGGCTAGTTAAGAGGTTATGATTCCCAATCTCTTCGCCTAACTTCTACAAGAACATTACTTCTAAGACCCTGTGTACTTACAGCAGATTTTTCTAAAAATCTTGACTTTCGTCGTGTTTCCCAGAAAACGCAAACTTTTGTTTGTCTCCACTCCAAAATAATTAAACTCAACCACTGTTCAACAACACACACATCATTTATTAACTACACCCTTTCACAATTAATTAGTTAAACATTCGTCTAGTTAAACTTATGCACGCAGCCCTCTAGTTGAGTCCTGATCCAGTCGTGGTAGAAGAAGACATTCGCATGTACATCTGGGTAACCCTTGGCGCAGGGAACACCCCAGTTGACGATTCCCACCAGCTTTCCACCGCTCACCAGCGGAGCGCCCGAGTCACCGTGACACACGCCACTGCCGTCGGTTGAGAGCGTGCATATGTGCCCCGAATCCACTCCCTCGTCGCCATTGTACTTCTGCTTGCAGCTGTCGTAGGCTACGTAGTTCGCTTCCATTTTTCGCAGGTACTGCGACATATCGTCGTTCTGCACCACCTTACCCCAGCCGGTGAGCTGCACCTTGGTGCCTTCTTCGATCAGATCGGTGGCTACTTCGATTGGTTTCGTATCAGCGTCCCACTCGATTGGTGTCTCCAGGTGCAGCAATGCAATGTCGTTGTGATACAACGGCTTGTCGTAGTTGCAGTGGATGATGATCTTGTCCACGTAGTAGTAGGCCTCTGCACTCCAGATGTCATTTGTTCCCGACGACACGTGTATCTTCGATGCACTTCGGCCGACGACGCAGTGTCCGGCAGTGATCACCCACTGTTCCCCGATGATGGCTCCCGAGCAAATGTGACTCCCGATAATTGTCTGAATGGAGACATGGTACGGTGCGAAACCCTGGTCAACGATCACGCCCCCAATGATGCGACTTTCGATGTCGAGGGTAGATCCGTTCGTCAGACGACTCAGGAAAGTGTCCTTCATCCGGGTGCCTTCCGCGGGAAGGTGGCACGCAGCCAAGAGCACAACGGCTGCTATGAGTAACTTCATGGCTATTCGGGCGTGAAGCACTGCCGTTCGCTTTTATACGCGGACTCTTGACTCTTCGGCCCTTGCGCCGATTAGGCGCTGCGATAAGCGATTTTTTCGAATTGGTTTATCGTTTTAGTGTCATCGATTGCACGATGGATATAAATGGGCTTCATAAATACTACAGCTCTTCGATTTGTTTATTGTCACCTCGGCTATGGCTGGAGGTGAGACAAGCTTATTGCAGTGGTTATGACTGGCTAATTGTTGTGGTTGACGTGTCGTGGTTTTGTTTTCCTGGAACCTTCTCATCATGGCTTCCAGGCGGAGAACGGTCAATAGGACCGTCTTGTGGGGCGATGGTTCAGTTGTCTCGTTGCACCGAAAGAAAGCAGAAGTCTGTGCCTTGAGGAACTCAAATCGAGACTCAGCGTGACAAGTGTGAAAATGTCTTCCGGTATTTTGTTCCATTGAATCGGATGGGATCTCATAATTACGCGACGAACAGAAGACTGTAGTTTCAAGAGAGTTTCGTAAGTTTTTAATCATCACGAACGAAGCACTACCAGCAACGCACCTTCTGAGAAGCTAGCTGATGTGACAGAATAATGGTTGTGGAGTTATTTACAAGGCGGTGGCTAGGTTGCTCCTGAGTTTTTCTTACTTATTTGGTCTGATTATTCTTCTTCTAGAGTGGTGAACAATAAACGAATACGGCATCTGTATTGATACTATAGACATCTTAAAGAGGAGTTTCCCTTGGAACACATAAACATGTAGCTGCTGAAAGGTTCACTAACTTGCAAGACACGATGAGATAACTTCTCCTTTACGTTGAACATTCTGTGCCTTTGGGGAACGAGGCTACTCTTCTCTTCATTGCAGCCTGACTTAGTTTACCCAATATTTTGCTCGCTGATCAGGTAGCCTCTATAGGTGGTGCATGCTCAAATAAATTTGCTCCTCAGAGATGCACTAGACAAGATGACTAAACATCTATTGACGAACGTTTGTAGTTTTGTTGCGATCGTTATAGTCGCGGAACAGTTTCTATTTGGTGTTTAAATGAACTACACTGCCGCGCCAAAATTTAATATTGAATTGAAATTTTAGAAAAAAAAAAAAACGCTTGGATCCCTCTACGATATGGGCGTTAAATTAAGTTACGTTTCTGTGGCTGACTTCGTAGGCTTAACCAGTCACCCTTAGGCCAAAGTAGGTACACTCTGACTCCATGAACTTGATCTACTACTTAACTTGGCAGCTGGAATCAGTTGGTGGTTTTGATACATTGGTTTATCAGGCGATTTGCTATTTCGTTTGCTGAAGTTATTGCAATAATAGGTTCCTAAGTGAGGGTATCTACGGCTTGCCAGAGGACTGCAGGGATAGAGGAGGTGATTTATGGACTGTATTTCATCTTCATCCTTACATCTTTGCAGAGCTGCTGTTTAGTATATTTAATATTAATTTACTTTCTCTAAAGGCAGGTAGTGCCTTTTAGTCATTCGTTATTGGTTTTTCATATATCTGAATCCTATATGCAATCTTAAGATGTTAGCGATTGGCATAGAAGCAGCTTCTCCTCATGGTGCTAAGGAAGAGGCTGCCTCGGCCTCGTTAAGAGACAGCTTGGAAATAAGGGATGTATTTGAGTCGGACAAGACATTGTCCAAGCACTTAATTGCGGTCGTATGTCGGTTTCAACAGATGGTGATATCACTTCGGGATATCAAGTTTGTTTAAGAGCCAGGAGAGTTATTTGATCTTTATTGCAATTGGTTTTTGTCTGGAATATGCTACGGCGCAAAGCGGTCAGTTATCCTGTGTCCTGGATATACGATGGTAATCAAAGCCATATTTTGGGACAAAGTGCGGAATTAGGGGAGTCTCTGACAATCCGTCATGCTGCTGTGTTCTATGAGGAAGAACTGAAGACGAAGCCCTGGATGTAACTAGAAATAGATGGATTACTCTGTACTCTGTACTCTGTGAGTACCTAACACTCACAAAAAGCACATCTGTGTGAAGGATAAAGTGACATATAGGTGATGTGCTTGGATGATTTTACTTGCGAGGCAGTACACGTTTATCTAGGCTGCATTTGCAGAGAGATAGTAGTGTGGAGCAACTGGAGCTCACCCAACAGAGATGGAAAAGTCTTCTGGTAGTCGTCCATGTCCACTCCAATGACATAACCACACATTCGGAGGACAGTGTCCCAGTATTCCTCCATTCATCTTAATCATGGACAATCTTTGGATTCCTTTAGTTCCCTCTTTTAATTTCAATTTGACTTATTCACAGAATCTGCATAAAAGCAATCAGATGTGTCGTCTGATTTGCCAAACAGTAACGACGCTGCTTCCTCTTCTTCCAAGTGTATTCCACAAGTATTCCAAGAATGCCTGTCTTCTTTAGACTTAGACATGTACACAGAGCAACCACCCAGGGTGACAAGGAGTCACTCACAAGCTCCTATTAAGTCAAGTCTAGCAGAAGTAGAGTTGTTGCGGCTGACTCATCATGTGGTCCGGCACTTAGCACAGGCCTGTTCAGCAATCACCAAGATTGATTCGAGTGGCTTGATGTCTGCCTGACTTTTGTTGAAGGCCTTAGTATTGCGGGCGGTTATTACATTCCATTAGGCTTACGCCTTTCGAATCGCCATTCTCTTCAAAGAAGCTTTAACGATCTGTGATTAATTGGGGGAAACAAATATTTTTGAAGAAAACGTTCTTATATATTATGTATATAATGTATGTCACTCCAGTCACTCCCAGAACAAGTGATTCAATTTTCGATGACCACTTATGATTTTGTTTCCGTTGCTTCTATGTTTTTTCTCAAATCATCACAGATACGTTGCCCGATAACCAACAATCAACTGATTTGACTTGGTTTTCCCGAGCCAATTCGGAAGAGTCGAAAACACCAACCGATAACCAGTCAGACGCTGTCCACAAGCCAAAAACAGCTGAAATTACGTACGAGCTTATTGCTTTACTATCTGAGCCCACGATGCCATCATAAAGATCCGTATCTTCGTCGCGTTTTATCTTAGATTACTGCCAATTGAATAACTGCTGAGTGCTATATAAGGCGGTGCCCCTCCGTCAGGTGCCACAACGAGTATCGTTAAAATGAGGGTAATACTTTGGCTACTCATGATCACTGCGCCAGCTGTCCTGGCCATACGCACCAAACAGCCCCAGAATCAGCACCTTTCATCCATAGAGAATAGGATTTTGGGAGGCCAGGAAGCCGAGGACGGATTCGCGCCATACCAGGTCTCGCTGCAAACAGAATACGGCAGCCATCTGTGCGGCGGAGCGATCTTGAACGAGAATTGGATTCTAACGGCGAGCCATTGCGTCGAGATCTATCAGTTATACGGCCTCGAGGAGAACCTCAGGATTGTGACTGGAACACAGAACTACAAGCAGCCAGCTGGAACCTACTACGTCGACGAACTGCTGATGCACTGCAACTACGACAATCCGGAGTATCACAACGACATCGCGTTGATTCGTCTCAACTCATCGATTGTGTTCAACGAGGACACGGCGCCAATAGAGCTTCCCACGCGACCATTGCGAACTGGTGACAGCGTGATCCTGACCGGCTGGGGCACAACGGAGCTGTGGGGCGAGCGTCCCGAGAAGCTTCACAAGATCTCGTTGGATTATCTGGCGCATGATGAGTGCTTCGAGCGGCTTGACAACGATCCTGGACTGGACTATGGGCACTTTTGCACGTACACCAAAGAGGGTGAGGGTGCCTGTCACGGCGACTCGGGTGGTCCGCTGGTGAAGGACAATCGCGTATACGGCGTGGTCAACTGGGGATACCCGTGCGGCATCGGGAAACCGGACGTACACGCGAATGTGTTCTTTTTTGTCGACTGGATACGAACCCATATAAATGGTTGCAACTATATTTAGGTTTACAAGAGGGATCAAACGTTTTATTTATTTTATTTTATTTCGAGGGGTACAATCGAATTTTATTTTAATTAAAGATGTGTGGTGTACTTTGAGTGTAGTCATTGCTTGCATTTTGTGGACTGAATATTTGGAATGACCTCATATCGTGGTTGTGGATGTCTTGAGTTGTTGTTGAAGAATGGATAACAGCTAGAGCGTCGATGTTGCTAATGGCTTGTATGCGCTTTGCCACCTCTAAGCGTTGTCACTCAAGATTTGTGTTTGAAGAAGGAACAGACAGGATTAAATTACAACAAGCCGAAGGTTTTTTCATGGTTCCTTCTCATGCTGGTAAACGCGTAACTGTCTTTTCTGAACTCTTTGACTTCTAGGTGGAGTCTGTGGGAAATCTCGGCGCTACTTTTCATGGAGGAATAAAATAAGACAGATGACCATGATATGAATGGAGCTAGAAATCGGTGAACTTTTCCATCAATTCTGCAGCAGTTGTTGCAGGTGTTGGTCAGCAAGACTGCACGGCACTAGCAGAGCTCTGCAACTCCTACCTGATTACCTAAGCTCATACCTTGATGGGATTTCCTCGAAATATTTCCCTATTATTGCGATTTTGTTGATTATTTTGAAACTGCCTTGGGCATTTTGATAGTATGTGTTTCATGGTTTCCTTAGCCTAGCCACAGTTTCTACAGATATCAGTGCTAGTGTCCCGTCGACTGTTTTGAGTAGTTTTTAGTTATTTTTCAGTCTCATACATTTTTCGAGTGTTTCTCATGGACTACGCAGACTAGTTTGCTTGGTAATCCAGTTCTAGATCTGCTAGTTGATGTCTCTCTTGTTAAAACCAAAGAACAGAAGGTCCAATGAACCGTACTTGAGCACCATTCTTGGTTTGTATACCTGCATTCTCATTTCGTTCATAGTTTTCATGGCCAGGCACCAGGTTGCCGATTTGAGATATTTCCAAATAGCTTTAGAGTTAGTAGTGACACTTCTAAGGTTTTTAAGAACAGCCTAGCTGTCTGATAATATGTAGATCTTTGCGACAGGTCGTTTTTTAATTAGGTATGCCTTCGTTGATTGATTATAGTTAAGCGTGGAATATTGTTGATCGAGAGAGGAATGTGAAGGCTGCATCGTGCCTTCGTTTTTTAATTAGGTATGGCTTCGTTGATTGACTATTTTTCGTTAAGCTCAGAGTTACCTGATAGAGTCCTTTCAAGTTCAACTCAGGTGATATCAGATCGCTTACTCTTGTCATTTCGCAGTTGTTGTCCTTTCTCGTGAGAATTTCGATATGTATCATCACGTTTCCTTCTTTGTAGCCCTATGGCTTGCTTTGCAGCCTTGGCTATTGTAACAATCATCATTTGCTTGCAAATCCACAAGCACATCTTTGGGTCAAGTACCCAGTTCTGGCCACAAGTTGCTTTAGACACCAGAGGGCTTTGTTAGCATCAGAGTAAGTGTTATTTATGTGTGTATATCAGAAGAGTAGGGGGGTAAGTCTCCTTAACATCGCCTACAAGATCTGCCGTACTGTGTGAAAGTCTAAAGCCATTCGTCAACAACTTGGTCGGTCCTTACCAGTGTGGCTTTAGGCCAGGAAAATCCACCATCGATCAAATATTCACACTTCGGCAGATTTTGGTGAAAACCCAGCAACAACAAAGCAATGTCTAGTTTTGGCATCCCCACCAAACTTGTCCGTTTGTCCTTTGACCTTTGATGTCAAAAAAGGATTCAGACAAGGAGACACGTTGTCATGCGACTTTTTCAACATCGTTCTCGAAAGAGTTGTTCAAAACTCGAACGCCAACACCAGAGGAACAATCTTTCAGAAGTTCGTCCAACTACTCGCATATGCCGACGATATTGACATAATCGGAAGAACGCAGCGTGATGGCAATGGCGCTTTTGTGTGTATTGCAACTGAGGCCGCGAAAATGGGTTTAGCGGTATATGAGGGTAAGACCAAGTATATCAAAAACTTTGTCTATCTAGGAACCGCTATCAACTCAAACAATCGAAGAATAACTCTTGCCAATCGGTGCTTCTTTGGGCTAAGAAAGCAATTGGTAAACAAAGCCCTCTCTCGAACAACCAAGGTAACGCTTTACAAGACCTTAATCGTCCCAGCCCTGCTATATGGCGCGGAGGCATGGACTCTGTCAAAAGCGGATGAAGCAGCTCTTGGTTGCTTCGAGAGGAAAATTCTTCGTGTGATTTTCGGTCCCGTCTGCATAGATGGTGAGTGGAGGAGGAGATATAACGACGAACTATACGGGCTGTTCAGCGACATTGACTTAGCCAGAAGAGTGAAGATCCAGCGATTGAGATGGCTAGGTCATGTAGAGCGGATGGAAACCAATGGTCCGGCCCGAAAAGTCTTCGAATCCACCCCCGAGGGACGGCGCAGTAGAGGAAGACCGCGACTCAGGTGGCGCACGCAAGTGGAAAGGGACCTCAACCAACTATGCGTGCGAAACTGGAGACAGCTAGCTAAAGATCGAGCTGGCTGCAGACGCTTGTTGGTTAAGGCCCAGGTCCACTCCGGACTGTAGCGCCACCTTAAGTAAGTAAGTAAGTAATATCAGGAGAGTTTTTATTCTAGTGGTACCCCTAACTTCGATTCTTCTTTCAGTAAAATGTTATTTTCTTTGGTCCTAAGAGAATGCATTTGGTCGTTCTTCTTCTAGTGAGCTGGGATTTTTTTCTTGTTTCCTTTTGATCATAAGGGTTATGTCGTCAGCCTAGCCGATAGCTGTGAAGCCAGTGATGTTAAGTAAGCAGAAGAGTTTTTCTACTAGGACTGACCACAGGCAATTCCCTGAGGACAGCCAAAAATAGTTTTAATTACTACCTCTGTAGAGCCTATGCTGTTATGAGCCTTTCTTTTAGCATAACGTTAATCCAGTTCGTGACTAGGCGGTTAATTTCATGCAGAGCATTTATCAGTGAAGCTTGGTCAGCATTGTCAAATGATCCCTCCATGTCCACAAAGGCGTCAATTGCATTCGGTCATTCGTTTTCAGTTTTTCATATGTGTGAATCTTATGAACATGGTAGCAATGGGCATAGAAGGGGCATGGTGCTAAGGATGAGGTTGCCTCGGTCTCGTTAAGACACAGCTTGGAAATAGGCGATGACAGATGGTGATGTCACTTCTGGATATCAAGTTTCTTCAACATGTCCACAAAGGCGTCAATTGCGACCTATTTTGCATTAAGGGGATGCTTCTACTAGCTTGTAAAGTCCATTTAGCGTTTTTGGTAGGCAAATTGGAATTTATGAAGCGACGCATTTACCAGCGCCGATCTTATGACTAATGTAATAGATTTCTCGTTTGCTTTAAATAAAAACGAAGAGACCTCGATCGGATCTGCAGCTCTTACCGCCTCCCAGTTCATTCGAGCATCTTCGAGCTGAAGTACTAGCGATCAGAAAATCGTGAAACTGCTTAACGCTACCTGACCTAAACGTTGGCTATATCCTCAGTAACCTCAACCAACATGTCTTTCCAGCCAGCACGATGTTTCGCCAGCTGCGCACAACAAGTTGGTTGAGGTCCTTTTCCACTTGTGTGCGCCATCTCGTGCGAGGACGTCCTCTGTTGCGCTGGTATCGAAGACTTTTCGGGCTTCAGCTGTGGTGTCCATTCGCTCTACATGACCTATACATCTTAAACGTTGGATCCGAAGTCGCTTAACCAGGTGTAAAGCGCTGTACTGCCCGTACAACTCGTGGTTGAATCTTCTCCTCCACACGCCATCAACGCAAACAGGGCCAAAGATCATACGCAGAACTTTTCTTTCAAAACAACCAAGAGCTTCTGATCCGAGTTTTATAAAAAGTCAACTTGGTGTTTCGAGAGAGGGCTCCGATACTCAATTGCCTCTTGAGCCCAAAGAAGCAGCGATTGGCAAGAGTAATTCTGCGCTTGATCTCGGTACTGGTGTTGTTGTCCCAACTTACTCCAGAGCCTAGGTCGACGAAGTCCTTGACTACCTCAAGCTTCTGCATCCATTATGATGCTCTGTCTAAGACATCGATGTTGTGTGTCCTTTCTTGAAGACAGCATGTACCTTTTGCCCTGGTTTACTGCTAGACCCATTTTGACTGCTCGTTGTGTTCGTCCAATCAAGCAGTTGAACGGATGTGGTGTTTACGTTTGAGTTCCGCACGATCTTCTCAAGTATGATCAAGTATGATGAAGTCACGTGACAGTGTGTCGCCTTGCCTAAGACCTTTTTTGACATTGAAGGTCTCGGTGAGTTCGTTACCGACCCTAATGGGGCAGCTAGGGTTCTCCATCGTCATCCTACACAACCTGATGAGTTTGGCAGGAATGTCAAAACTAGACATGGCGCTGTATAGCTCGTCTCTATGCACGCTGTCATATGGGGCCTTAAAATCGACAAATAGGTGGTGGGTACCGATCTGCATCTCTTGAGTCTTTTCCAAAATCTGCTGAAGTGTGACTCTTTGGTCGATGGTGGACTTCCCAGGTATGAAACCGCACTGATAAGGACCTAACAGGTTGTTGGCAAATAGTTTCAGGCGTTCACACAAAACGGCGGAGAGTATCTTGTACGCGATGTTGAGGAGGCAAATAGTGATCCCTCCTTAGCTTGCGCACCAAAGTGGTCTCCTTTTTTGTGAACCTCAATCGAACCTAATCACTTCCTCTAAATTTATGCAGCAGTCCAAGGAAGAAATTAAAGAGGCCAGCAACAGGTTTAAAATCACTCTCCTCTAGTTTCTAGTCCATAGAGATGGAAATGAGATTGTCCATGAACTGGCCAAGGAAGGAGCTTTCGGAGACGCTCCACTGAAATTGTGGTCCTCCAATTAACCACCTCAAATACATCATCTACAAACATTTCCTGTCCATTCTGGCCACAAATTGGTGGACATTGGTAACAGAAGGTGGAAGGCATGGCCCTACTGTGTTCAAAGCATGACTGCCGATGTGCCTCACTCTCTCTCTCTCTGTGGTTATGCGGCACTTGCCCAACAATGATTTATTTCGTCCGGCAAACGTTTCCTTAGTGTTTGCCGATCGCTAATCAAAGTATGTTGAACTAAGTCAACTAACTAAACTCTAACAAGTTCCAAAACAACGGGCCTACCCCGACCTAAGTGTGACTGTCACCTTCTGTCAGCTTTCCCAATCTAACCAACCCCACTTCCTCGATTCTTTGGTATCAGCGTGTACTCTTCATCGAGTTCATCGATTGCGAGCCCAGCGCCCTGATATAGGTGCTGCTATTATTTTTAGTCAGTTAGAAAAATGCTGATTAAAGTAAATTGAAATCTGTGTACACTGCAGTGTACCCATTTCATTCCCATACAAGACTGAAGCAATCACTCGACGGAGTGCCTTTATCCTGGTTGTGGGATCTCTAGATCTTCTGAATGAACAAGGAAAACAACAGGGGTAACATGTCGGATGCAATATATTGCAGAAGCGAGGGCTACTTTATTCAATCCCCCCACGTCATGTTTGTGATGTCAAAAGACCACCAAGAAAAAACTAGATACGCTTCGACAAAAGGTGAAGCGTCAAACAATTAGGCACGACAGCTACCCTTCGAAGGTCATATTTCCTCAGCACCAACCGCGTGCTTCCTTGTTTGGATGTCTGCATCACATTCCCCCATCAGCTGTTCTGTGTCACATATGTGTGCACAGTGCTGCGCACCGCGTGGTATAATTCGCAATTTGTCTGTCCTCGCACCCTAGGGTGCGATATCACACATGTGACGGAATACAGATACAAGATCCACATGTCAGGGACAACAGATAATCGGCACGTCCTCTGCCTTTCTCTCCCTACAAGGGGTTCCTATACCAATTCTACGGTCTTACGATATCACAACTAACTCGCCCGCCTAGTTGTATGCAACATTTTGTAACAAATATCCACCTCATGACCACATGACTGCGCCAAACACGCCGCAACAATAGAACACAAAATCACTTTCAATCATTTTCAATTTTGAATTTATTTTCGAAAACCTCTAGGAACTCCAGCAGCACTCAACAAGACCTCCTGACACCCTCCTCCTTGTCGCATCCGTTGATGGTAGTCCTGATGAAGTCGTGGTAGTAAGAGACCTTCGCGTGCGCATCTGGGTAACCTTGGGCGCATGGACGTCCCCAATTCACTAGCGCCACAAGCTTACCGTTGTGCACCAGCGGTCCGCCGGAGTCACCGTGGCAGGCGCCCTTGCCCTTGTCATTGAAGGTGCACACATGGCCGATGTCCACCCACGAGCTGTTGTTGTGCTGTTCCCTGCACATCTCGTACGGCACGAACTTCACGTTCAGGGTTTGCAACTTGGTCGGCACCATGCCACCCAGCGTCAGAGTTCCCCAGCCCGTGAGCACCAGCTCGTCGTCATCCTTTAGCGGCACATAGTCGTACTCCACCTTCGCGATGGCTTCGTTGAACTCGATGGAGTCGTTGAGGCGCACCAGTGCTATGTCGTTGGCATACGCCGGGTGGTTGTAGTTGCAGTGCATCACGATCTTGTCGGGGAAGTAGTACTTGGCCGTGGCATTGTTGGTCAGGTCTTGGGTGCCGGTGAGGACCTTCATCTTATCCGGTGTTTGCGAGGCCACGCAATGCGACGCGGTGATGATCCACTTTTCGTCGATGATGGCACCGCCGCAGAAGTGTCGTCCCGACAGGGTCTGCAGCGAAATCTGGTACGGTGCCAGTCCGGCTGGGGCCTCCTCCCCGCCAACAATGCGATGCGTCGTGAACTGCGGCGGATAAAGAACTGCGGCATCCTCCGACTGCACCGCAGTCAAAAGGAGTGCGAAAGCGACAAGGAAGTAAACCATGAACGACTGCATTGTGGGAGTTCGCGATGTCGTTCTCGGTGCGGTACTAAGTGTTCTTTGCCGCTTCCTTGTCTTATATACCGCCGCCCGGAGTTCGTTGTCAGTGTGATCACGTCGTGATCGTGATAATTTATGCGTCACTCAATCCAAGGTGTCCTGCTGGTTGTCGGCGATGATGAAGCGACGGCACCCGCTTCCGCGGGGCACTCACGTTGGTTGACCTGGATTGCGGGTGATTGGGAAGACGCGACTTGTGTTTAGAGTTCGGTTTTCTCTCACAATTTCGCTGGCCCACTGCGTGGGGGGAATGAAAGGGCGTCGATGTGATAAGGAAGTCAAATATTTTCTAATGCAGGTGGTCGGTAAGTTGGTTCTTTTTTTTTGTTTTTTGCGTGCACTGGCTTAGAACTACTTTTTTGGGCGGCCATCTGCGGGGAGACCACCGTTGGGTTGCGGTTTGATTTGGTATTTGGGACAAAGCCACGATGGGGTGGGAATGTTGTTTTTTTAAAGATCTGTGCGGATAGTGAAGAAGCTAAAACAAGGCCTTTTGTTCGCGCACGATCTGAAGAACATAGATGTTCGCATTCGAATCTCTTCTGTCTGTTGTGTCTGCGCTTGTGCTTGGGCCATTCCAGCTGTTGTATGAAAGCTTAACAGCTATTTATGTCAAAACCGGAAAAGTGTTCACGTGAATATCAAAATACATACGTTAGATAGGTTAGGGGCGTGGGTAGAAGAGGGTATGCCACGTCGCCCTAAAGCGGCAATTAGTCCTAAACCTGAAAAGACTACAGGGATGTTTGTTAGATCAAGGTCATGGAAGAAATGTTCTCCCAGAGTTCTATGTATATGGTAGACTGAAAGAAAACGCACGCTGAGATAACGCGCCAAGTCATCAGAGCCCGGATGGATTTAATGTAAGCCGAGTTAGGGCTTGGGCTGGAGTCAAGGTGAAGTCGCCTCTGAGTGGATGCGAGGCAAGGTGAGCACTACCTCTGGATATCGAATGGTTTTCTTAATTTTGAAGGCACCTTCAATCAGTGCTCAAGAGACGAAGGAAGGATCGAAAGAAGAGAAAAGAGCAAACTCAAAAAATTAAGGGAAAAAATATATGTATATATTTCACAACTTACACTAGGGGTAACAATATAAACAAAAAAAAATGTCAGAAAAACTTAACAACAGTCAATAGGAACAGAGCTGACACGGGCAGGAGCTCCCCCGGAGAGGGAGAGACTCCTGCCAGCAGCTTTAACTTTTCACTTATTTACACGGAAGATCGAATCTAATACTGTGGTGGCAGGTAGGCCTTGTTGTTCGACAGCACACTGTCTCCGATGTCGTCGTAGCTCTGGTTCTGTGACACTTCATCCTCCTGAATGGGTGCGTCGAGGGAGCCAATGACCGAGGTGACTGGGGCCAGTCCTTCGTCGGAGATGGTTGAGGTTCCTCCCAAGCTGTCGTATTGCGATTGGATTTGACGCTGGGCGTTGGCGGCCTCCTCTGGGGTGCGGTACTTGATGAAGAACACCTCGGGCTTGGTGGTCCGTTGTGGTGCCTCACGGACGGCCTCTTGCAGATCGGAAGCGGTGGTCTTCTTGGTGAGCACGTAGACGACGGTCTTCTCTTCGTTCAGCGCCTTGACGAAGTTGAGGGCGGTGGCACGGTTCGTCTGGGCCGGTGACTTGATGAAGAGGACGTTGTAATGCTTGCGTGGCTGCTGGCTGAGTTGGGCGATTTCCTCCTGGATCTCATCCTCGGACTCCTCTGGGGCGGAGTGGATGAAGAAGCTCTTGGTGACGATTGGCTTCTGCTTGCGCACATAGGACCGAGAGCGGTACTGGTTGGATGGCTTCAACTGTGGCTGCGACAAGAAGACGGGCATGGAGAGCTGGGACTGCATCACTTGTTGCGAGGGAATCTGCACCGATGGCGTGATCTGCATTACCAGAGGCTGCGACTGCTGGCTGGAGGAGTAGTACTGCTGGCTTGGAGGCGGCAATTGCTGGGACAGCTGCTGGGCCAGTTGGGCTTGGCCGTACTGCTGTTGCGGCAGGTGCTGGTAGTTATATCCCTGTGACGCCGCCGCGGCTACCGTTGCCAAGAACACTGTCTAAAGTGGGAGGAGAACAGAAAGAACTGGTTAAATGTATCCATCAAATGTACTGTCAATCGTTGGTCGAACTATTAATCCTGGAGTGATAGATTCGACCAGCAACCGCGGTATCCGAACGCTGCGTACCAGAAAGATCTTCATGTTTTCGCTTGGGAAAGTTATGCTGTTTCTTCTAGAGGCTGTTGAGCTTCACTGATGACATTCGTTGGCCGCAATCCGATTTATATATCTTTGCGCGACATCTCACTTCGATGTGATAACACAATTCATCAGATTCATCCGAGATGAGATGCTATCGCAGAAGACAATGGAATCGAGCGAGAACGAGATAACGAAAGCCAGCCAGTCAGCTAGCCAGCCAGCCGCAGCGGCTTGGGTGACAACTAACAACAGGTTTTCATAATTCCACTCTGCATACGATTAATGCAATTGGTTCACAGATTAATTCGATCAGAGTGCGCGTCATCAGCGTGAGGGCTTGTCAGTGTGTATGTGCGTGAGATGATGACACCAGCATCGCCATCAACTGCTGCAGGATATGCAAATCGAGAGTGGACATCGTTCGCCATTGTCGCGGCGCACGCACGCACGGTGTTCGCTTGCAAAACTGGGAATTGTATCAGAGAGGCGACGCGCCGGCCAATCAAGATCAGCCCTGCCGTTCGGTGTACTCTGCTGTTACGATTCTCGAGTTTCTTGTCATTTATCCGAGTCCATTGGCATTGTGACCGACACAATGGCTTGTAAATTTCGAGCGAAAATTTGCATTTTATTTGTAAAGTGAGAGGTCTTGTGGTGAGGTTGATTATTATGATTAGATTGGCACCCAATTGGATTTGGTAAACAAATTGGCAAGTCAATGAGGCGAGAGAAATGAGGGACTGACACGGATGGGATGGCGGGTATGGTTACGTTCGAGACGATGTCAAATAATTGAGACGTAAAAAAAGTGTGTGGTCATCTGTCTGGGTCGGTTCGCTGACGGGGTGCCTTAGGACGATCTCTGGTGCGTTGTTGGGCTCGTTATGTGTATCGGAGGTTAGAGGTATTTGCGGCAACGAAGCGATGCGATGTGGATTAATTTCCACTGCGAGGCCGTGCTATTACTAAACCAAGCAGAGGAGGATATGAATCCCATCAGGCTTATCGAAGTTACTCTTCTTCTTCTTGTGGCGCCACAGCCCGGGATGAACAATCCCACAGCACAATCCTTAAGCAACAGCCTCAAATTCCACACACCGCGTTTATTGCGGTCTTTCTCCACTTGTGTGCGTCATCGGCTTCGTGGTCGTGGTCGCATTGGGCTGTCCCACAGGTCGAAGACCCTTCAGGCTGGTGCAGTGTTGTCATCTTAGGCGTAGAGTCCGTAGACGCCTGACTATGACTGACTCATGTCGCTGTACAGCCCGTACAACTCGTGGTTGAATCTTCTTCTCCTTCAACAAACAGAACAACGATTGAACGCAGAACTTTTCCCTCAAGGGTTGATCAGGGCTGATCAGGGCCTGATATAATGTTAGCTTGGTCCTTCGAGAGATGACACTACTACACAATTGCCCCTTGAGTCCAAAGACAAGGCGATTGGCAAGAGTTATTCTGGTCGGTACTGATGTTGTTCATGTGAATAACTTGGGAGCCAAGGTAGATGTAGTCGTCGTTGTTGTGTGTCCTTTCTTGGTGACACAATATTCTTCGTTTTGCTCTCATTCAGCGCTAAACCTATTTTTGCCGACTCTGTTTCCATACCAGCAAACGCTTCATTAACGACTAGCTGTGAGATGGATAGCTTCCATGAAGGAGTGCCTGACATTAAAAAAGTATGAATGGAGCGCCTTAAGGTAAAACAGAGACCCGATCGACCGAGGAGGTGATCTTGGCAGTGGTTCGTATCCCAGGAGAATGCGACGTTGTTCCGGGACATGTTCATATCTGCATTGGTCAAAAACATACCGTGTAGCCGTATTGCTCTTGTCAATTGCTCTTGTCTTGTCAATTTTTGTAAAGGAGAATAGTCATAGTCAGCGAACAATTCAGATCCATATGTGAAGATTGGACCTATCTGCTGATTGATAAGCTTCTTAGAGATGCATATAACTAAGGACACTTCTATCGATGTGGTCAGCCCATGTCAGTTCACTATTGCACACTATTCCAAGGATTTTTTGGCAGAATATCATACCTATTCAATTATCGTTGAGTTGAGTTCGCGTAGGAAACTGCATAGAGAACTGGGTTGTTTCGAGAACGGGATGAATTTGGTAGCCCAATTGGCTATTGAGCATCTCACTTACATCTTCACCAGTTTAGTATGGACAGTTGCCAATCGCAGAGCAGAATATAATACTTTTTTATCTCAGGTACTGCGGGGGATGCCAATACATTGTACATGACTGCTCGGCAAGGTCTATCCATAGAATGCAAACATTCTTGGGACTGATGCTTATCATTCGATTCCACACGATATAATGTGTGCAGCGCCTCGTTCTGAGGAAACGGATCCGTTCGGTACCATTACATGAGCTTGTTAAAACATCCCTTCTGCATCATTCTCCTTGCGTACTGTAAGCCTGAGTTCGCAATCCACAAAATCGCGAACAACAATGGAGAACGCAATGGAGAGTCAGTTTAAACCAGTTCTCTGCGAATAAGACAACTCCATACAAATGAATTGTCAGAGTTTACGAACTTTGCAATTTGTAGCGAACTTGTATCAAACTGTCCACATATTTATATGTATGTATGTATACACGACTGCAGCCAATACGCACTGAGTACTGACGTAACAATGGATTCAGATCGCTGCAGCTGCAGACGATATTTGGTTGAGGCCAGGTTCACCCCAAGCTGTACCGCTTGAAGAAGTAAGTCAAACATACTCCTACAATTCTGGTGGGATTCATTTGACATAAGCGGGAGTCCATGATATATCAAACATTTTTCCACGGCATTTGCCAGAGCTTTCAACAGAGTGAAATTCGACGCGATTGACAGCGAGAATGGGAGTCCTGTCGCCTCCCAAAAATCCGTGTCTGAATGGATAATAACCTTTTTTAGCTGAACTGGTTCTGTTACAACATTCACTAATCATTTTATCTCAGTAGACGTTATATAATGGATAGCAAAATAATCTAGAAACATATAATACTGGAACGCTTCATCGCGTCGAAGCGTCGTTCTTTGATTTCGCTGGGATGGCGGAGATTATGCATGTCTGGAACTTCTTTTGCAGATTTCAATTCGGCATGCTAGTTTGTTAATTGTGTATGCTAGTAAAATCGGTTAGGGTCTCAGTACCTTACATAAGGTCAACA
Organism: Eristalis arbustorum; assembly: GCA_916610145.1. Taxonomy (NCBI): domain Eukaryota; kingdom Metazoa; phylum Arthropoda; class Insecta; order Diptera; family Syrphidae; genus Eristalis; species Eristalis arbustorum. The sequence goes on along the minus strand of OU744316.1, from coordinate 63,085,587 downwards.
AAGAAAAATATGCACTTGCAGTTTCCGTCTACACTTAACGAAAAGAATGGCGGCGCAACCCAAATTCAGCAGCATTTTCCAAACATTTCAGTATCGATAGTTTGAAATCGTAAGAAAATTCTGAATTGGTTTCTTCACAATTTACGTTACACTACCGACTTGCTGACGTTCTAATGAAAAAGGGAACTTGACTTCTTGCATCGAGAATATGTGTACTTCGCCGTGTGCAGATCTCTCTTCTTACGACCATGGACAAACAATCAAAAGATTATAGACTTATTTGTAAGATTCGATGAGTAAATTATATATTTAGCCTTGACTGCCTCTCCAGCAATAAGGTTAGTCTGCAAAAACACTGGCAATGAAACTTGCTCACTCTCTAGACAATTCAAAATGAAATTATGAAAATATTTTCTGGAATGACATTGTAGCCAGCACCTGTAACTTGCTGCCACAGAATAATCATTCAACACATTCAATATGTCCATAAAAAACACAGAAATCGACTTACAACTTTCATACCCCGTAAATTCACACGTATATGGGGCAATTGGTCCATCGAACTGAATGGGAAAACATTAAACCGATGACATGAGACAGCCAATGAAAATGGTGTCCCTAGCTGCAGTAGTACCAGTTCAGTATATAAAACAACCTTCAGAAGCGACCTACTCGCCGTGGTACTCACTTCACATGTTTCATAAGAGATTGAAAACTCAGATTGGTTTTGTAATTTATGTAATTTTGTTACCTAGAACCAAGCATTTTTTTATGAATACAAGTAAAAACCCACATATTTACTCATTTGGCTATATACTGGGTAAATGCTTATCGCTTTGTACAACGTAATCGAAAGGCAAACACTGATGTATGGCGTCGCAGTCTGGGGGACGGCACTAAAAGTCAAATGCAATCTTATAAAGATAAGCAGACACAGTTGGTTGAGTACCTGCCCCCGTAGAGAAGGGCCACCGGGTTGAATCCAAGTGAAAGCAAAGTTAAAGCGCTTTATTCGGTCTTTCTCTGAAGGTGAAGGCACGTAATCTTACATAGTTCTGCATCCTTGGGCCACTGACACATCTGTCACAGGAAGCAATACAATCACTTCTTGTCAGTAGCACGCCATAAATCGAGCAGTCGTAGGTGAGTGGAAGCGGATACATGCAAAACATCAAAAACAGCATTGACTGCACTTAATTAGAAAAAGACTAAATCACTCCTCATCAGGAGGTCAGGAAGCATAGGACTAGTTTTTGAGGCTGTGTGGCTCCAGTGGAAGGAGGAAAAGAAAATTATGCTAAACTACTTCGGAACAAGGCCCGAAATTGCAGGAACATCAAGATTATTACTATGTACGTGCTTTAAGAATTGTCGAACACTAGTATAACAGACCAGCTGTTGCCCGCATGAATATCAGTTATCGCGGTTGAATAAATAACAAATAAGCCCTTCCTTTAAAATGTTTATTTTGTCGCTTACGATAATTTGGTGGTTTCTTCGTTTCAGAAGAGGCGCGACGCCTTGGCATACCGCGATTGATATCGAGAACAGCAGAGACGTGGCCTCCATCACGATGTTAGTTACCTATTGTGCGATGGCGCTACTATGATCTTCCTTCAGGCTTACAATTATTCTGGTCTTAATTCCGTTTAAGTTGATTCAGTATCTTAGCCGTGCCTTGCAGATAGGTAGAGTTACTTCGTAAACTGCTACAACATACATCGTCCTGGAGAAGATCGTGCGAAACTCACACGCCAGCACTAGAGGCACGGTCTTCCAGAAGTCCGTACAAATGTTAGCATACGCCGATAGCATTGACGTGATTGGCAGAGCTCAGCGAGCCGTCGGTGAGGCATTTGCTAATATTGATACGGAAGCGGCTAAAATGGGTCTGGCGGTGAATAAGGGCAAAACGAAGTATATGCTGTCTTCAAGGACTTGCATAGAGCGTCCCAATGGGCATCTATAAGGAGGTAGTCGAGGACTTCACTTACCTCTTCTCCGGAGAAAATAACATCAGTACCAAGATCAAGCGTAGGATAACTCTTGCTAACCGCTGTTTCTTTGGGCTCAAGACACTGATCAGGCACTGATCATCCTAGTCCTGCTATACGGTGCGGAGGCATGGACAATCTCGAAAGCGTATAAAGAAGTCCTGGTTTCTTTTAGAAAAAAGTTCTACGTGCGATCTTTGATCCTGTTTGTGTTGACGGGTTCTGGAAGATAAAATTCAACCACAAACTGTAGGGGGTGTACGGACTGGCTAGGTCATGCAGAGCGGATGGACACCACTGCTCCGGCCCGAAGAATCTTTGAATCCGAAGCTGTCGGGCAACGCAACAGAGGGCGCCCGCCTTTAAGGTGGCGCACCCAAGTGGAGAAGGACCTCAACCAATTTGGTGTGCGAAACTGGGCGCTAGTTGAAGAGGCATGTTGGTTGAGGCCCAGGTCCTCCTCGGACTGTAGCGCCACACAGAGAAGAAAGAGATCAGGCACTTAAATTTTTGTCTCATTGTAATTTTACAACTACACCTGAACTTATTAATGAATTTTTATTTCTATCAGTGCAAAATTTGTGTTCTAGCTTACATATTTATTCAAAATCGTTCGGCGTCGCCTGCCAAAGTGCAAGCAACGAGATCTGTCACATTCTAAATCACTTTCTCATGAAATGTGATTACGAGAATACAAATTTGTAACACTGACAAGTATTTTGCGTGACACGCCTAACAGAATAGAAGTGATTATGTTGATATAACTCCTTGGAAAATGAGGTATAATTTTGGACATATTTGTTTATCGACCGCTGGGACGGGACCAAAAAGGTTAGAGATGGACATATACTATCACGGACTTTATAACTTTTAAAAAGGAACAACATGATTTTTACGTAACTGACACCGCTTACGCAGCGCATGCAACTTAAGCTCTCAATAAGGAAAAGTTTTTGCAACATTCTTCATTGGTCCTTCTCTCCAATTGGTCGCAGAGTGATGCTATAAATCTAAAGCTTACCTCAATATATGATCTATCCAAAACTTCCTATGATTAGTGCCTTTAATCAAACAAACTCTTCAGCCTATTAGTGTGGATTTTCTAAAATTACTACAATTACCTGATAGATTTGCAACATACTCCTCCTGAATCGAAATCATCTCAAAAAACACATGTTGAACTCTCCCTAACTCGAATCAATTTTGATATCCCGCTACAATTCGACTTATTGAGAGTTCTCTGTGCCTTGCAGCTGATTTTAAGTGCTTTCGAAAATTAAATTCTGCATCTTTGGGAGGAAGAGGAATGAAAAACGCGAAGTTGTAGCATGCTCTACAAAGATAATATGAATTCGAACCTACTTGATTTGAAAGAGTGTACGTCGACACCGTCAACGAGGGAAAGCAGCTGTAGCTCAGCTCAGACGCTACATCGATCGCAGACCTCATAAGTAAAGGGTAAAATCTTTACAATCCGTTGCCTGCGTTGTGCTTAGAGTCTGCAAATATTGTCGGATCGCAAAGAAGTGCGCAACGAATGCGTACATTGCCCATATTTAAAATTTAACACCACTATAACGACCTCGGAATGAAACGGTTCAGGTGAAAAGTATGAACAAGTATAAACTTAAATTGTATCTCGTTCTACACCGACCAACGGATATGGCCTCAGGGTGTTCTCCCGAAACTACGAAACTGTCTTTCAAAGCCAGAAACATCATTTCAAAGTGAATTGCGAACATTTTGCGGAATGACTTTGCACTGGAATGCTCCGCTCAGCGGTAAATGTTAAGAACAGTTTTTATTTAAATCAAAGCAAAAACCATTGCCCCCATCAATCTTCCGAGAAGCGAGAAAGACACCTTTCACCAATAAATTGACGCGCTCGAGTAAATTCCAAAACATAGCGAGTTGAATTCCTCGACGGTCATGAGTCACGGTACGGCGACTTGAAGTGAATCCATCAAAATTCTTTGAATCAAAAAACCATTCTCTACGCACTCTTGCTTTCTTTCACGCCGTGCTTCCATTCCCGTCCCAGCGGTCGTAAATCGTAAATCACCGAAATTACCCAAAAACTGTATCTGTTCGCATAAAATATGCATAAGGTCGCTGGTGTAGCCCGTACAATGGTAACAGTAGTTGCTAACTTTCCTTCGCGATCGTCTTACATGCCAACGAATTAATTAATAAATTAAATGCTTAAGCAATTTAGTTTGCTAATACTGGAAATAATTAAATTAAATATATTTTTTTTTGTTTATCGCAGAACACTCCAGTGACCGGGGCGCTCTCGAATGAGGTCAATTCCGGAACCGCTGGTCTGCTTGGTGCGACGCGAGCTCGTGCTCACCTTCGAGGGTTTAGAGATGAGGCTTGTAAATGAAATGTGGTTGTCTAAGTGCGACAGATTTGTTGGACAAAAGGTGATCCATGCAACGAAGAACTAGGCGTGAAGCGGAGTATGCGTTCGCCCTAGTGCTCGGAGAAGTTGAGTAGCAGCGTGAAAATCTGATAGGCCTCCATCATGGACTGAAAGCAAGAAGATCATTTAGAAGCTCCCGAGCATTGATTCACATAGATAACCTGCTTGAAAGTCTCCATTCGGATCTTCTGAATGCTCAGGGCGTGCAGTTCCACGGGGTTATTAGCCCGAGCCATTATCATCGCCAGCATCCGGCGGTATTGCGGAGTCCCCTCATACCAGTTACTCTCGTATATCTTGTTGACCAACTCTTCGCTCTGAAATAAAGGGAATCCCTGAACAGGCGGTTGTTGATCGGACAAGTGGCACCTACAGCTGTGTAGAGCGCCGATCCATTGGAACACCGAGCATACACCAACAGGACCATTAGAATGAAAACCGCCGCGAGCGTGGGCAAGACCATGAGATTCTTTCCGTTCAGCAGCGTGAACATCAGCAAGCACATCGACATTTTCGCGAAACTGAATGTGAAGAAGGTGGTCACGTTGAAGAGGTCATTCACGTCGTCGCGTAGCCTGAAACGATACAAATAGAACCGTGCCCTACGTCCCTGTAGTCAACGTTCACTTGCCTATCGAGGCTGCAGTGGTAGTCGACGAGTCTTCCCAGGTTATTGGCCGCCTCCGTCGTCGCATCAAGCTCGGACATCAGTCTACCCAGGTGCCGATAGTGCATCCGCATTTGACTCGTGGCCAGTGCATGGAACACGTAGTCGTTCAGCAGGTAAAAGCCATACAAGAGGCTCACGCATATCTCGAAAATGTACAGGAACGGGTAGAAAGTCCAGCTCTGTGCGTCCACTGGGTACCAGCTCCTGAATTGATAGTAAAAGGGAAAGTTCTTCCCCAGGACTAACCACTCATAGATGGAGAACACTAGTGGCAAGCTAATGAAGGCCGAGGCAGCGAAACGACAGAGCTTGTCGATCAGATTCTTGCTGCGAATTACTTCGTTGGCGTACGTCCCGAGGCAGCAGCTCTCCTGTTCGGCTCTGGTCCGGGGAAAGAGTCGCTCCAAATTGGCCATCAGTCGTTCGAGGACTCTTCGTTTAAGAAGAAGCGCGACGCCTTGGCATACCGCGATGGATATCGAGAACAGCAGAGACGTGGCCTCCATCACGATGTCCCAGTCGATGGGCGTCGAGCGCAGAAGTTTGACGAATTGAGTCGCTAAGCAGGAGACTTGCAAGCAGCTGAGTACAGCTGCCGCAGTGAAGCTCTTAACTCGTGTGATCTTGAGTGTGCCCTCGGGTGACTGGCGATGTAGCAGGCGCCAATTCCAGAATCCGCTCAGAAGCTCGTCGAAGTGGTACACCCTTTCGCTTGCGACTAAATCTGCCATGATTTCACCAGGGAACTGAAGGTGCTGAGTTGAAGAATTTCGCTTATAAGCAGAGGCCAGTCAATGGGACTTAGATATATTTTTAATCATTCATCGTGGGAAGGAGTTGATTGGACACTGGGAGGTGTTTCGTTTAGCTTCAATTATTCATCACTAGACAATGAATGAATGAATGAAACTGGTTAGCTTTACAGCTGTCCATTTGGCACCCGCGAATTGCGTAGTCGTGTGATAGGGAACACTCATGGTAGGGTGTTGCCTGGACTTCTTAACTTTGTGGTCACTTATGATGTAGTTCAATCAAATAATTGATGGAAAAACCATCAGACCATGCAGTGATAGAAAAAGCTTCGCCGAAGCATTCTGTGGACACTCCCTACTGTCCAGAAAGTCCTTCGCCGAAGCATTTTGTGGACACTCCCTACTGTCCCGAAAGTCGTTCGCCTAAGCATTTTATGAACACTACCTACTGCTCAAAGAGTATTTCCTGTCTAGAGAAAGCTTCTCAAACTTGGCCGTTCGGATATGTAGGTCCCTTCCACTAGTGGCAGAACAGAAGCACGCACCACCCGAGTGGTTGCTGAGAAGCTACTCCCTGGCCCTACACCTATGTTACTATTATCATTAGTAATAAGCAAACAACTAGGTGCGCTTTGACTTGCATCTTAGAAGATTCACACTCCTTGAACCACCAGTGTTTTCTTAAAGCAATCAAAATAGATTTGCTCATACGCAATACATTGTTGCCGGTCCGTGCGGGTCACTGGTCGCTAGGAAATCATACCTTGCGACTAGGCAACACACATTATCGCAGTTGCAACAACACTGTTCCGAGGAAGATCTTAGCACATTTTATTTGCGCCCGACTGGCTATTGCAAGAGACATGCAGTGGAGCATTTAAAAACGTCTGCTTGCTGCTCATATCGTGAACAACCACAAGACTGGTCGTTCGAAAGATGTCTACGTGGAGAAACTCCGACTGAGACTAGAAGATGCTCCAGATTTCGAAATCGCTCTTCCAATTAAAATAAACCACGTAACATTGCCCCCGTCAATCTACGAGCATTGAGAAAGACACCTTTCACCAATAAATTGACAAGTCTACGCGCTCGAGAAAATTCCAAAACATAGCGAGTTGAATTCCTCGACGGTCATGAGTCACGGTACGGCGACTTGAAGCGAATCCATCAAAATTCTTTGAATCAAAAAACCATTCTCTACGCACTCTTGCTTTCTTCCACGCCGTGCTTCCATTCTCGTCACAGCGGTCGTAAATCGTAAAGCACCGAAATTACCCAAAAGCTATATCCGTTCGCATAAAGTATGCATAAGGTCGCTGTGGCAGCCCGTGGTTTGTAGCTGTCCCAGTCGGCTCCCTTGGATTTCAATGAATTAATTAGTGAATTAAATGAATTAGCAATTTAATTTATATTTTTTGTTATAAAAGAACCCACAAGTGACCCGGACACACTCAAACGGGACCGACTCCAGATCACATTCTCCTAGCTTGCGATGCATACCTCGTCAACCCTAATTAATGCATATCGAATTCATCGCCACCTGTGTGTCTGCTGGGAACAGACAAAGAAGTGGTTAGCCGTTGTGATTGAATTGGGCTGCCAATGTGCGTATTCACTTCACTAGATAACGCATAGGACAGAGATCAAACTGGAAGATACAAGAAATGTCGAATTCTGTGTGATTCGTGAACATTCACAGTATAGATTTCTCCAGAGGCCAGATTCCGCAAACGAAAACATGCCTCCATCACACCAGCGAATGGAGAGAACAACAAATGCCATCAAATGGGTACACCTATGTATGAGCTTACGGAATTCGTCATGTACTGTGCTCTGGCAAGACCCATAGTTGGGTGAATGTGTGCCTATATAGGCTGATCAGGCAAGAGCCATAGAAAAAGAGATTTGGATAAAACAACAACGATGTGAAACATAAAATTGATTATGGTTGTTACGATCATGCCAATACAAAGCGAACTCTTGATAATTCGAAAAAAATCGTACATTCCATGAAAAATCTCCGTAAATCGAAACCTATACTTATACTTACCATACTTTCTTATCAGACGAACAATGAAGGATCTGAGCCTGAGCAATTGCTGCCTTCCCTCGGTGACGGTTCTGGGCACGTTGCTTCCAGTCATCAAGGCCAAGTTGTCGTACATCCGCGATGACTTGGTCTGTGTAAGGGAGGTTCGGTCTTCTTCTCCTTCTCGAACCAGGAGGCTCAGATTCAAAGACCCTCTTAGCTGGAGCGTTGTTCTCCATTCGCTCGATGTGGCTGACTTATTGTAATCGACGGGTTTTTGCGATGTCGAAGTCGATGTCGATGTCATCAGCGTATCCACGCAGCTAGACTGACTTGTAGAAGATAGGGCCTTCCGTGTTGACTTTTGCCCGCCGCACTATTTTCGCCAGTATCAAATTGAAGAAATCACACTACAGCGCATCTCCTTGCCGAAATCCGTAGCAGGTTTCGAAAAGTTCAGAGGTTTTTGAACCGAACTGCACGGTGCATCGCTTATGTGTTAGCATGGTGCAACACAACCGGATCAATTTTCCCCGGGATGCCGAACTCGGCCCTGCGATGAATGCTGTCGTATGCGCTTTTAAAATCGATGAGAAGATGGTGAGTATCGATTTGAAACTAGCTGCTCTTCTCAAGGATCTGCCTTAGTGTGAAGATTTGGTCTATAGTCGATTTGCCGTGCCGGAAGCCGCACTGATTTTTGCGGTGCAAAACAGCTTTCGACAGTCACACAGTACGCTGGATAGGATCTTTTGTAGTCGACGTTGAGCGGAGATATGCTTCTGTAGCTGTCGCATGAGGTAGGATCGCATGTTTTTGGTATGGGGCATATGGAGCTTATATTCCAGTCACCGGGTGTGCTTTAAGACCACACATTCGGTAGATGATCTGGTGCAGCTCGCTATCAGAACATTGCGACTAACTTCGAAGAGCTCTGATGGTAAGCCATTTGGGGATGAGGCTTTGTTGTTCTTCAGCGTTTTAGGAGGGAGGACTACTTCGTCGACTGGAGATGGGATCTCCTGTTTCCCTATCACTCTCTCCTGTACAGAGGTCGTGGGTAGGCCTAATAGGACCACTGTGACAGCTGTTGGTAGTGCTGCCAAAACACATACACTATTCCCTATGGGTCCGTAACTAGATTACCCTCGCAATTTCGAAGAGCCTGGGTGCCTTTGCTAAAGCCTGTGGCCAGGCTCTGGGCTTCATACTACGGGTTTCCACTTAACTAACCTATCTTAATTCCTATAAGAAAATGATTAGTAAGGGAAATGTTCGGTGCAGTGTATGAATGGGCAAAAAGTGCTGATCATGTGTGATTCGGTTGAGATGAATGAGTTTAGTTTGAATGCGCTAAAAGAGTGGATCGTGTGACGGAAGTGCTGGGTGAATGTGCTTGGAGTATGTGCAATGTAAGCTATAAAGAGAGTGTGCAGGGTAAGTGCATTGTGGAAGTTCTACGTGGGGTTATGCCGAGTTGCTGCCGTTAACTTATATACCACAGCATGGACGCTAACAAATCCGTATTTCAAACAGATATCCGCAATCTCTACCTCAGAGAAAATATATACAGAGCTTTTACTAACAAACCCAAATATTTTATCTATGTTCTTTCTGACAGCAAAGCTGCTCTTTTAGATCTCAAAAGTTAAGAAGTCACTTCTAACCTAGTATGGGACAGCCTACAACTGTAAGCACTGCACCAGCTGGTCAACACAAAAAGAGTCCACTACACTTGGATACCAGGTCTCAGCGGTCTTCATCACCGCTAACAGCTATTAAAATATTTGGCTCAGAGGCATGGCTAACCATCCAGACAAGCCAAAATGCTTCTACCAACTATTTCTCTTAACAGAACGAAACAACTCCTCAGACTCACAAGCAGTCAGATTCGTGTAACTACAGGTTTCGTTTTTGGACACTGCCCAGTAAACAAACATCTAAGGTCTAACACAAGATGGCACCTGTCGATTGTGTATAGAGGACGAAGAAACTGCAGAACACGTTCTGTGTCTCTGTAATTGCCTAGTCAGGGCACGTTATCGACATCTAGGTGGATATCATTTTGAAGCGGACAAAATTGCCGCCAGTTCACTCCAAAATATACTAACTGTCATTATGAACGCAGGCTTCCTACGTGGACTCTAAATGGGGAAATCACAATAGGCCCATCCGTAGGAATACCCCTTTAATTTTTCAATTCAACGACCGCTGGGGATCATGATGTAGATAAGGGCGGGGTACCATATCTGTCCGTAAAGTAGCTGCCGATGTCAGAGCTGATTAAAGTAACATGTGAGACCACTTAGATATTATGGCACATATATGGTAGTGCCAGAACGGACATTCTACTCCAATGGTAGTTGGGGCGCTTACTTGCTATAACCGTCTGAGATAACACGACCAGAACATGGAACTTACCCATGACACCATACGCAGAGGCTGTGGAGCCAAAGAGATTGAGATTACTTCCCACTATCTTTGTCACTGTCCCAGTCTCTGCATAGAGGGACAGAGAACACTGGCAGATTTCCTCTTCCAAACATGGACCACTAATCTCTAAAATGTGCAGGTTTGTCAAAACATTGACAGCACAACATCTGTAACTCGAGGCTCCCACGATTAACAACAAGTAGGACAGAAGGTTTTCACCCCCACGGGCATCGCAACGGGTAAAAGAGGACCTAAGTGACGTAACTGCCCTACGTACCTAACCTCACCTACCTACATGTCTAACTTAACTAACAGCTAATTAAAAAGTTAATTTAGAGAATAATACAAGACTCACTTAATCAACATTCTGTAATGGCCCACGAGTGCAAAGTTGCAGACACTGCCAAGCTTTGAATATTTCATTGTGCGAATTCCACAATGGGAGAATGGGAGGTGTTGTAATTTGCTTCGTTTATTTATTCAAGACTTTTTGCCTCCCTTCTGTTGCCACTGGGTGCAGGGTTTTTTTTTTTGAGGAATTGTTGATTGATTGTAATTATGGCGAGTAACCCACCTTCATTGTGTTCAACTAAATCATTCCCATGAATAAAACCGCAACTGCTTGAGTACGCATTTATTTTTCAAACGTGAAGCACATCCACCCAGTCAGCCTTCAGAAACTGTGGGACATGTTGAAGAATTATTCAACCCAACTCTTGTGGTTAACATATGGTCCAAATTAGGTGGTGGATCAATGCCCCCCAATGATGCTCTAATCCGTAGTCACATTTAATCTTGAGAAGGTATCCCAATGTTTTAGCAAATCGAAAATGCAGAAATAATGTATTATTCATCCAGTACTATTCACTCTCGCAATTGTTAGAAATCGCAACAGTAATTAAATCATTAACTTGTCATTGCCCTCTTAATCAACACGTCGACATATCGACCACGACTTCGTTGTTTGCGTGGTTATCTTAAAATTCCGTGGGACGGAAATTTGCACCAACCCCAGTGTAGGCTATCATATGATCGCGGCGAGACATCTAGCGGCTGTAAAGGCGTGATTGTTTCTCTTTTCAAAGAGGGGGGCAAAGGATATTGCTCCATCTGCAGGAGCATTTCTCACTAAATAGCTCTCGAGCTGTGACTGAGTCCAGGGTGGGGGATGAACAGTGCGACCGATCAGCACAACCGATCAGCTTTTCAGTCTAAGAATGGTACTCGAGAAGGTCAAATCCACTACAGCTCACTGCTCTGCAGCTGTTTTGTAGATTTGGAATGTATGCAAACTTGGGATTGTTTTGTAGGGGAATGAGAGTGATAGCCCTGTTTTTGAGGACCATTCAGTCGCTCTACACAAACTGTAGCAGCTGTTTTCGAGTTAACGCTGCTAAATCAACACCTTTCACCGTGAGCGTTGGACTCCGCCAAGGTTTCGGCTTGTCACCTCTCCTTTTCATTAAACACATGGGTTGGATGTTGCAGTATAGCCGATGTGAGGAATGTTTCCCATTGGGAGAGTTGAGGGCTGCGCAGATGATTTGGTTATTCCTACATCCTCTCTGACGGAACGCCAGCGCGCACCCCATAGTATGTGCAGATGCTGGTATGAAGGTTCACGTGTATAAATCAGAGCCTATGGTAATTTCCAGAATGCATGTTCAATGCACTCTACATGAACATATGTGGGGTCCCATTGAAACAGGTGGGAGAGAAGTTTCAGTATCTAGGGCTTTTTCACGTGTGATGGGAGGAGTAATGCTGAGGATTGGATAAACTGGATCAGTACCTAAACAACTTGGAAGGTCTTTAAATCCAAGTTAGCGGTTATCAAGTCTGTATGTATTCGAACTCTCACCTATGTTGATGAAATTTGGGACATTTTTACAACATTACGTCTTCCACTTAACCTGAAGCGGTTTCTCAGTCTACTCAGACTCAGCAAGCACTCATTAAGGACTCTCATAGGAGTCATAACCAGGCACAGTGCAATGGGCACTAATGCCCTCAGGATGGGTGCCCCATAAAATGTTTTCTCCAGAAGCTGCATGGATGAAGAGGAGGAAGAAAACACTCATCACCTACTCTGCTCCTCCAGCCCTCTGGATAGTCGTAGGTTTTCACACCAAGACTTCTACTATGTCAGCGGTGGCAATGGTCTAAACAGCATCAGCATAGGCCAGCTAAATCGCTTCACTACAAGCAGCAACTGGTAGAAGAAGTCAATCCGCGTGGTATCACAATGCGCCTACTCTGGACTAAGTGTGACTGCCCTATAACCTAACCTAATCTAACTTCACCTTCTTGGACTGACAAGCGAACGGCCACTGAAGACGATAATTGTGGTATTGCATACATAATTGCATGATTGAATTTTATCATCTTTGATTTTTATCCGAATTTCCTTTCGTTTTCTTCTTTTCTGGTCTGTCTGTACATTGGTTTTAGCTTACGTCGGTTAGCAGATCAGTTTTAATCACAACCCTTCACGGGCCTCGTTCAAATTTTACTATGCTTTATTTTACTCATACTTGAATACAAGAATTGAAACTAAACGTGAACATTGTCTGCTGCGCCACGTTAATTGCTGTCAGATGCTTGCACGTGTTGAACCTTGGCCTTTTCTTTATTCGAAATAATCGCTTAATATTCTCGAATGTAGAAAATAATAGAAGTTATACCTTCGTAGACGATGATGAAGCTGGACGAGATCGAGGATGGTTTTTTGATGAATACGAAATCACACCTTTCTTAGATCTTGAGCTCAGGCTTAATGTGTCCTTCTCTCCTAAGAATGGGGTAAACTGAGAATTGTGCTCGACGTTTCGTCACTCACGACACATTAACGTGCGGAGATTCCACGTCATCTTGAAATGCAAAGATCCAAACTGCAGTACGATGCATCGTACGTCGCGACGTTGCTCAGTGCGCTTGATAAATCCTCGTTGGCTTTCTTTTTGTGCTTAGCGGCTTGTGCACGCCTATGCACACATTGCACGAACCGAGTAATTCGCCGATGAGTGCAGAAAAGACATCAAAGTTTGCTACATGAACTCCCGTCGTTTAAAAATTGAATGTTTTTGTGTTCCATTAATAATGGCAGTATCCGCAGAACAACTGAAATGAAAATTTGATCATCAGATATAAGCCGCAAGTGTGTTGCACACGCACTTGCTTTTGTAACCACAAAATGGACACGCACGCAACTGCCACAAACCGCAGAAAAGACTGCCACTTCTATTGGAATCGACTTCCATGCACTCCCAATGCGAGACAGCTGCAATTGGCTTGAATAAATAAGTGCTGTGCAACTGGACGGCTTCCCATGGGGCAGTATTAACCGTGTTTACATCGCCTCTCACGGGTGCTCACAATGTAATTCGTCAACTGAATCCCGTCAGTGCTTGGTGCCTCGTTCGCACGTGCAGACATGGCAGATCAAGACGCGGCTCCAAGGGTGTATCAGTTCGACGAGCTTTTGAGTAGCTTCTGGAAATGGCGGCTCGTCCATCGCCAGCCACCCGATGGACCGCTTAAGGTTACCCAAACTAAAAGCCTTCTCTTTGGAACGCTCCTGGCTGTCCTGCAAATCGTTATAATATTGGTTTACATTTTTAAATATTTTGGTACGGCCAATGTCGACTGGGACCTCGTGGTCGAGGACACGGCTCTACTCTGCCCGATAACCATGACCAATTTCCAGGGTCTCGCGCATATCCTGAACCGGCGTGTGCTCGAGAGACTGGTGGCGAATTTGGAGAAGCTCTTTCCCCAGACCAGAAAGGAGCAATCCGACTGTGACCTCGAGCCGTACGCTAAGGAGTTGATTCGCAGCAGGGATTTCTTCGACAAGCTCACACGTTATATTCAAATAATCGCCAATAGCATGCCGATGTTGCTGTCTCTCTTTGAGTGGTCGGTTCTGGGGAAGAGCTTCCATTTCCGGCATCAATTCAGGATCTGGGACGCTGTGAACGAGAACAGCTGGCTTGTCTTTACGCTGCTGTACCTCTATGGGATAGGCGCGACCTGCTTGTATGGTTTTCATCTGAACAACGACTACGTGTTCTATGCCCTGGCCACTGGCCAGATGCGAATGCACTACCGGAACCTCGGTAGAATCCTGTCCGAGTTGGACGCCACGAAGGAGGAGGCCAAGCGATTCTCGAACCTGGGCAGACTAATCCGCTACCAATGCGCGCTCGACGAGTAAGTGCACATCGACTATAATCGGCCGGAAGACGATGCGCTTAACATGCAATGTTTGTCGTTCCAGGCTGCGTGACGATGTCAATGAAATCTTCAACGTGACCATCTTCATCAGCTTCGGCTTCACGAAGCTGTCGATGTGCATGGTCATGTTCACGATCATTCAAGGAAGGAACTTCACCATCATCCCCACACTTGTTGTTATATTCCTCTTTCTGATTACATTCTCATTCATTCGCTGCTCCAACGGATCTGCACTCTACACAGTTGTAGGGACCCCTTGTCGCGGTCTAAATGAGTATACTCTTGTGAAAGAATGTTCTTCATTTCAGAGCGAAGATCTGGTCAACAAGATCTACGAGAGCAACTGGTACGAGGGGACGCCGCGCTACCGGAGGATGCTGGTGTTCATGATGGCCCGATCCAACAACCCGGTCGAACTGCACGGTCTGAAGATCCAGAAGATCCGACTGGAGACTTTCAAGGAGGTCGGTTAGCGAAATTCGGTTGCTTTCAGTGAGAACTTAAGCGCTCTTTTATCTTGCAGCTCATCATGGAGGCCTATCAGATCTTGATGTTCCTGCTCAGCTTCTCTAATCACTAGCCCGTTGGTATGAAGCGCCTGATGTCTTGGACAACCCCATTTCGACCACGAATGCACACGACTCTCGGGTCGGCTGAGTTGCGAATTTCGGAGTGTTCGAAATAATTTCAATCATATGTATTCACTAAAGTTGAAAGATTTTTGAATGACTTTGATTTTGCTAAAAAATGTTTGTTTTTGATATTTCACGTGAGTCCAGCTTCTGGCCTTCAGTGTTCTTTTGTTCATGCAGGACTAGATGAGGCGTATGTGGTGGGTATTGTGGATGTGACGTAGTGTGAAGATTTGCCTTGCAGTTGAGTACTCATCGTCTTTCAATTTCCTCACAAGTGATTTTCAGTATCGACTGCGAAGGCAATCACTCACATAACACCTGCATTACTGAAAGTTGTACTGACTTAGGCCGTCGATTCACGCAGGGTCCGAGCCTGAGCAATTGCCTACCAATCGATGATGTCATAGAGACGCTGCTCCCAGTAATCAAGGCCAAATTGTCTTACATCGGCGATGACTTGGTGTCTCTGCCGGAGGTTCGGTCCTCATCATCACTTCTTAAACCAGAAGGCTTGGATTCGAAAACTCTCTTAGCCGAAGAGCTGTTGCCCATGCACTTGATGTGACCAAACCAGTAAAGTGGCTAAGTAGTAATGGTGGTTCACATGGAAGCCTGTGGGCCGTTTTAATGCCACTGTTATAACTGAGATCTTCCTAGAGCCAGTCGGAGTATTCTATAAAGGATATCAGTTTGCTAATGTTTGTCGTACAAATATTTGTAGACTTCCTCAAATCTAGGAGTAGGGATTTCCTGGTTCCCTATCACTCTCGCAGTACTGCAAATCTTCTTCTTGACGCTTCAGTCCGAGGAGAGTCTTGGCCTCAACCAACATGCCTCTCTAGCCGGCACGATCTTTCGCCAGCTGCCTCCTGCTGCACACACCGAGTTGATTGAGGTCCATCTTCACTTGTATGCGCCGAGGACGTAATTCGTTTCATTGTCCCAATGGCTGTGGTCTCCATCCGCTCTACTTGACCCAGACATCTTAAGTGTTAGATCCGAAGACGCATAACTAGGCATGACACTTCTTCTCCAGACGCCATCAACACAAACAGGAACAAAGATCGCACGCAAAACTTTTCTCTCAAAACGATCAAGAGCGTCTTCATCCGCTTTCAATAGCGTCTAGGTCTGCGCCATAGATCAGGACAAGGTCAAAGTGTTATAGAAAATCAGCTTTGAGTTTCGAGAGATGGAGAGATGTGTTGATCAATTGCCATTTTGAGCCCTAAGACGCAGCGATAAGCAAAATAATTCTGCAATTGATCTTGGTACGGCTTTTGCTGTTCCTGTTTACTCCAGAGTCGAGGTAGATGAAGTGCTTGACTACTTTAAACTTTCTGCTTCCCATTATGACGCTCTGTCCAAAAGATCGACGTTGTGTGTCCTTTCGTGATAATAGCTTGTGCTTTGTGGTGGTACCGGAAATCATTGTCTTTAATTCATCTGTCTGGTCTCAACCGAGAAGGGTGGGTTGTCCTGAACTAATTTCAGCACACAAATTTTTAATTTTTCGTAGTGGGGGAGTTATTTATTTGTTTATTGAATTATATTGTAGCTTAGTAGCTAGAGCATTAAAGGGCCTTGTGAGGGAGCTAACATTGCGCACGATGAGGCAAGGGCGCTGAACACAGTCGAAAACTTACCAGGTACCAAGTCAGCACATACTCTTCACACACACACACTATCGCCCGTTTTGACAATTAACCAGATCAGAGACGATATTATACCGCCTTCTGGCCACCTTCTCCTGAGCTATCCATTGTTTCGGAACCACTGGATGGATCAAAATGATCTTCATCGATTCCTAATCCATGTACAATACAATAGAGATGACTGTTTTTACGGTGTTGCGGCCAGGGCCAGGTCAGCTGGAGGGGCATATTAGCTGAGGCCCACGTCGAGAAGAAAATTTTCATCAGAAGACAGAGATTTATCTTATTGCCTCGGAGGCTGAATTTACGTAGAGTTATCTAAGCCGCTGACTCTCGGAGACTCTTGGAAACTCTGTCCTCGGCATACAAGGTCTTATGGAAATCTTACCAGAATTTCACGCAGTCGCTAGTGGTGTCTTTGTGTCTGTGGCGATGGCGATTAAAAACAACAAAGCCTGTTTAGCAGAGACTATAAGCTGGAACGAAGATCAATCTCGGCTTCGAAAGAAATATCATTTTCCACGCACTCTTGCTTTCTTCGATTCGCAGCGCATAGTAGACTGGTACACATTTGCATAAAATATGCATAAGCCCGTCCGATCGTATTCGGGTAACAGTAGTCCGTGACACTTTTCTGCTCGATTGCCTTCCATATCAATGAATTAATTAATAAATCCAATTGCAAAAAAAGCTAACCTAGTCTGCTAATTCTTGAATTAATTGACTTCATCCAGTGACCCGGGCACACTCAAAGCTGGTTGCTATGTGGAGATAATCTACCCAAGTCCACTTTGAGCATGATTAGGTCATTCGTTTCGATTTGTTTGTCTAAATCGGCCTCGCTAATGTGTCTAACGTTCCCAAATACGATTATTTGTATGGACTGTTGCAAATTGTGAGCAGATCGCGCTTGACAGGCACATTGATCGAACTGATAAATCAAGTCTCTAAGCGAACATCATACAACGTAGAATATAGAGCAAAGTGAACAAATGCCATCAATTGGGTGCAATTATTAAAGAGTTGTGGGAATCGGATAAAGACCGTGTTCGGTAGATTTCAGATGTCAAATGTGCTCTATTTCAAATGTTTTCAGAATAGCTCGGCAGGAATAGGGAGCATTAAATAGCTGCTAGGAAGATCCATAATCAATTAAAGCAATTGGCAAATGCATTGAACGAATAGAACTTGCCAAGTTATTTAACGAATTGAGGAGCAATTAACCCTTCAGGGAATGCTGGTAGAGAAATTGTTGAGAATAGTTTAGTGGGCGATGTTGAGTTTGGTTCGAACTCTGGGTGTTTTAGGTCTCACAGCTGTACGGGCTGCCATCCGTTTTCTGAATGTACCAAGCAACATATGGTTGAGTACGTTACGGTTGAAGGCTTTTGGTTGCGCTATTTGCCGAACTGAGCCGATCTGACTAGGGAAAAAGTTTCCAGTTGGCAGTGTGCGGCTGTGTACTCCATTTAGGCGGCCTCCCCTAGCGTTTGCTGAGTGATGTTCTTCCCGCTTAGCCTGCCGTGGTTCACAAGACAGTGAAAAGAAACCTCGGACATTTCTCCCTCCACACCCTAGATCGTCATGACAGTAGGCACAGAGAAGCCGTGTAGTCCACCGGGTTGAGTTATACACATTAACTCAGGTCTAATCCTGACTTGGTTGTAGATTCGGTTATTCAATTTTCGTGCTTCATTTTAAATGTGGGCCAGTATAGGTCAATCAATTCACCCCACCATGTGTAAAGACCGTCCTCTTGCGCTCGTCCAAGGCTTATTAAACGTCAAACTCAAATCCAATTCGAAAGTCGCAAATATGCAGCGATTGTGGGAACGACGCATCGTCAGGCAGTCATTTGTCCTCTCGCATGATTAACGAGTGCCATGCCTCGATATAAACCCAGTTTCCGGCGGTGAATCCAATCGATTAACATAATGTTTGGCCAACGCTGACGCTAATGAGAGAGATCTTCCCACGACATACCTAACGTTGGGGCCATAAATCAAACCGTTTCCATCAACGTCTTCGATACAATTTCGACATGCAAACACACACACCGTATGTGATGAGACAATGGGACTTGCTTCGATTTTAATGCCCGAGATTGTCACATCGGCTACCAATCCCCAGACCGTCCAATCAGCCCCGCATTTGCATATTCATACCACCACACCTGGAATGTCACTACCAAGCTCATAAAATTGGATTTTAATTTACAACTGCAGCGGAAGAACGCCATCAATCTCATTGCATTTCGCACCCAATTCGGTGGGCCCAAGTTGCAGGGCTTGCTCAATTGCAGTCGCACAATGCAGCGTGACCTTAAACTTGAAAGCAGCAGACGCGTGGTGAAGGGCTCTCCTCATTGCCTCCAACAGAGAGACGACCGCGACGTTCTAAAACCTGTTCGGGATAATTTATGCAAATCCGCCGGCCCGAGTGTGCCCGAGACGGTCTGATCACAGATGCACACTCGCCGGCAGAGAATGGCGTTCGAAATTAAGAAATCAATTACGGAATTCACTTGCATACATCAGCATTATGAAGTCAGGCTCGGGGCGAAGCGCCTACCACACCGACGGAGGCTGGAGTTATGAGGGCCGCCGTTAGACGTAGCGTTAGCGTAGAAAGCCATTTGAATAACAGCAATCCGCGGACTGATTAGCGAAAAGTCTCTCTTCGGCTTGACTTGTGTGTGGCATTTGCGGAGTGTAAGGCTGGCTGGCAAATTGATTGAAATTTTCGATGTGGGAAATGCTTTGAAATGAATCAGTATCGAATAATACACGTAAGAAAACATGGAAACAGGTATGCGCGAGTCGTTTGTAGGCCAAATAGGGCCGCTGTGGCATTTGAAAGATGAGGGTGAAAAACGAACAAATTCGACGATGCCGGCTATGTCAAATTGATTGAAATTTTCGATGTGGCGAAATGCTTTGAAATGAATCAGTATCGAATAATACACGTAAGAAAACATGGAAACAGGTATGCGCGAGTCGTTGGTAGGCCAAATAGGGCCGCTGTGGCATTTGAAAGATTAGGGTGAAAAACGAACAAATTCGACGATGCCGGCTATGTCAAATTGATTGAAATTTTCGATGTGGCGAAATGCTTTGAAATGAATCTGTATCGAATAATACACGTAAGAAAACATGGAAACAGGTATGCGCGAGTCGTTGGTAGGCCAAATAGGGCCGCTGTGGCATTTGAAAGATTAGGGTGAAAAACGAACAAATTCGACGATGCCGGCTATGTCAAATTGATTGAAATTTTCGATGTGGCGAAATGCTTTGAAATGAATCTGTATCGAATAATACACGTAAGAAAACATGGAAACAGGTATGCGCGAGTCGTTGGTAGGCCAAATAGGGCCGCTGTGGCATTTGAAAGATTAGGGTGAAAAACGAACAAATTCGACGATGCCGGCTATGTCAAATTGATTGAAATTTTCGATGTGGCGAAATGCTTTGAATTGAATCAGTATCGAATAATACACGTAAGAAAACATGGAAACAGGTATGCGCGAGTCGTTGGTAGGCCAAATAGGGCCGCTGTGGCATTTGAAAGATTAGGGTGAAAAACGAACAAATTCGACGATGCCGGCTATGTCAAATTGATTGAAATTTTCGATGTGGCGAAATGCTTTGAATTGAATCAGTATCGAATAATACACGTAAGAAAACATGGAAACAGGTATGCGCGAGTCGTTGGTAGGCCAAATAGGGCCGCTGTGGCATTTGAAAGATGAGGGTGAAAAACGAACAAATTCGACGATGCCGTCAATTTCAATTTCAAAGCTATGTCAAATTGATTGAAATTTTCGATGTGGCGAAATGCTTTGAAATGAATCAGTATCGAATAATACACGTAAGAAAACATGGAAACAGGTATGCGCGAGTCGTTGGTAAGCCAAATAGGGCCGCTGTGGCATTTGAAAGATTAGGGTGAAAAACGAACAAATTCGACGATGCCGGCTATGTCAAATTGATTGAAATTTTCGATGTGGCGAAATGCTTTGAATTGAATCAGTATCGAATAATACACGTAAGAAAACATGGAAACAGGTATGCGCGAGTCGTTGGTAGGCCAAATAGGGCCGCTGTGGCATTTGAAAGATGAGGGTGAAAAACGAACAAATTCGACGATGCCGGCTATGTCAAATTGTTTGAAATTTTCGATGTGGCGAAATGCTTTGAAATGAATCAGTATCGAATAATACACGTAAGAAAACATGGAAACAGGTATGCGCGAGTCGTTGGTAGGCCAAATAGGGCCGCTGTGGCATTTGAAAGATTAGGGTGAAAAACGAACAAATTCGACGATGCCGGCTATGTCAAATTGATTGAAATTTTCGATGTGGGAAATGCTTTTAAATGAATCAGTATCGAATAATACACGTAAGAAAACATGGAAACAGGTATGCGCGAGTCGTTGGTAGGCCAAATAGGGCCGCTGTGGCATTTGAAAGATGAGGGTGAAAAACGAACAAATTCGGAGATGCCGGCTATGTCAAATTGATTGAAATTTTCGATGTGGCGAAATGCTTTGAAATGAATCAGTATCGAATAATACACGTAAGAAAACATGGAAACAGGTATGCGCGAGTCGTTGGTAGGCCAAATAGGGCCGCTGTGGCATTTGAAAGATTAGGGTGAAAAACGAACAAATTCGACGATGCCGGCTATGTCAAATTAATTGAAATTTTCGATGTGGCGTAATGCTTTGAAATGAATCTGTATCGAATAATACACGTAAGAAAACATGGAAACAGGTAGGCGCGAGTCGTTGGTAGGCCAAATAGGGCCGCTGTGGCATTTGAAAGATTAGGGTGAAAAACGAACAAATTCGACGATGCCGGCTATGTCAAATTGATTGAAATTTTCGATGTGGCGAAGTGCTTTGAAATGAATCTGTATCGAATAATACACGTAAGAAAACATGGAAACAGGTACGCGCGAGTCGTTGGTAGGCCAAATAGGGCCGCTGTGGCATTTGAAAGATGAGGGTGAAAAACGAACAAATTCGACGATGCCGGCTATGTCAAATTGATTGAAATTTTTGATGTGGCGAAATGCTTTGAAATGAATCAATATCGAATAATACACGTAAGAAAACATGGAAACAGGTATGCGCGAGTCGTTGGTAGGCCAAATAGGGCCGCTGAGGCATTTGAAAGATGAGGGTGAAAAACGAACAAATTCGACGATGCCGGCTATGTCAAATTGATTGAAATTTTCGATGTGGCGAAATGCTTTGAAATGAATCAATATCGAATAATACACGTAAGAAAACATGGAAACAGGTATGCGCGAGTCGTTGGTAGGCCAAATAGGGCCGCTGTGGCATTTGAAAGATGAGGGTGAAAAACGAACAAATTCGACGATGCCGGCTATGTCAAATTGATTGAAATTTTCGATGTTACGAAATGCTTTGAAATGAATCTGTGTCGAATAATACACGTAAGAAAACATGGAAACAGGTATGCGCGAGTCGTTGGTAGGCCAAATAGGGCCGCTGTGGCATTTTCGATGTGGCGAAATGCTTTGAAATGAATCAGTATCGAATAATACACGTAAGAAAACATGGAAACAGGTATGCGTGAGTCGTTGGTAGGCCAAATAGGGCCGCTGTGGCATTTGAAAGATGAGGGTGAAAAACGAACAAATTCGACGATGCCGGCTATGTCAAATTGATTGAGATTTTCGATGTGGCGAAATGCTTTGAAATGAATCAGTATCGAATAATACACGTAAGAAAACATGGAAACAGGTATGCGCGCGTCGTTGGTAGGCCAAATATTGCCGCTGTGGCATTTGAAAGATTAGGGTGAAAAACGAACAAATTCGACGATGCCGGCTATGTCAAATTGATTGAAATTTTCGATGTGGCGAAATGCTTTGAAATGAATCAGTATCGAATAATACACGTAAGAAAACATGGAAACAGGTATGCGCGAGTCGTTGGTAGGCCAAATAGGGCCGCTGTGGCATTTGAAAGATTAGGGTGAAAAACGAACAAATTCGACGATGCCGGCTATGTCAAATTGATTGAAATTTTCGATGTGGCGAAATGCTTTGAAATGAATCAGTATCGAATAATACACGTAAGAAAACATGGAAACAGGTATGCGCGTTGGTAGGCCAAATAGGGCCGCTGTGGCATTTGAAAGATTAGGGTGAACAACGAACAAATTCGACGATGCCGGCTATGTCAAATTGATTGAAATTTTCGATGTGGCGAAATGCTTTGAAATGAATCAATATCGAATAATACACGTAAGAAAACATGGAAACAGGTATGCGCGAGTCGTTGGTAGGCCAAATAGGGCCGCTGTGGCATTTGAAAGATGAGGGTGAAAAACGAACAAATTCGACGATGCCGGCTATGTCAAATTGATTGAAATTTTCGATGTGGCGAAATGCTTTAAATTGAATCAGTATCGAATAATACACGTAAGAAAACATGGAAACAGGTATGCGCGAGTCGTTGGTAGGCCAAATAGGGCCGCTGTGGCATTTGAAAGATTAGGGTGAAAAACGAACAAATTCGACGATGCCGGCCATGTCAAATTGTTTGAAATTTTCGATGTGGCGAAATGCTTTGAAATGAATCAGTATCGAATAATACACGTAAGAAAACATGGAAACAGGTATGCGCGAGTCGTTGGTAGGCCAAATAGGGCCGCTGTGGCATTTGAAAGATTAGGGTGAAAAACGAACAAATTCGACGATGCCGGCTATGTCAAATTGATTGAAATTTTCGATGTGGGAAATGCTTTTAAATGAATCAGTATCGAATAATACACGTAAGAAAACATGGAAACAGGTATGCGCGAGTCGTTGGTAGGCCAAATAGGGCCGCTGTGGCATTTGATGAAATTCGACGATGCCGGCTATGTCAAATTGATTGAAATTTTCGATGTGGCGAAATGCTTTGAAATGAATCAGTATCGAATAATACACGTAAGAAAACATGGAAACAGGTATGCGCGAGTCGTTGGTAGGCCAAATAGGGCCGCTGTGGCATTTGAAAGATTAGGGTGAAAAAAGAACAAATTCGACGATGCCGGCTATGTCAAATTGATTGAAATTTTCGATGTGGCGAAATGCTTTGAAATGAATCTGTATCGAATAATACACGTAAGAAAACATGGAAACAGGTATGCGCGAGTCGTTGGTAGGCCAAATAGGGCCGCTGTGGCATTTGAAAGATTAGGGTGAAAAACGAACAAATTCGACGATGCCGGCTACGTCAAATTGATTGAAATTTTCGAAGTGGCGAAATGCTTTGAATTGAATCAGTATCGAATAATACACGTAAGAAAACATGGAAACAGGTATGCGCGAGTCGTTGGTAGGCCAAATAGGGCCGCTGTGCCATTTGAAAGATTAGGGTGAAAAACGAACAAATTCGACGATGCCGGCTATGTCAAATTAATTGAAATTTTCGATGTGGCGTAATGCTTTGAAATGAATCTGTATCGAATAATACACGTAAGAAAACATGGAAACAGGTATGCGCGAGTCGTTGGTAGGCCAAATAGGGCCGCTGTGGCATTTGAAAGATTAGGGTGAAAAACGAACAAATTCGACGATGCCGGCTATGTCAAATTAATTGAAATTTTCGATGTGGCGTAATGCTTTGAAATGAATCTGTATCGAATAATACACGTAAGAAAACATGGAAACAGGTATGCGCGAGTCGTTGGTAGGCCAAATAGGGCCGCTGTGGCATTTGAAAGATTAGGGTGAAAAACGAACAAATTCGACGATGCCGGCTATGTCAAATTGATTGAAATTTTCGATGTTACGAAATGCTTTGAAATGAATCTGTATCGAATAATACACGTAAGAAAACATGGAAACAGGTATGCGCGAGTCGTTGGTAGGCCAAATAGGGCCGCTGTGGCATTTGAAAGATGAGGGTGAAAAACGAACAAATTCGACGATGCCGGCTATGTCAAATTGATTGAAATTTTCGATGTGGCGAAATGCTTTGAAATGAATCAGTATCGAATAATACACGTAAGAAAACATGGAAACAGGTACGCGCGAGTCGTTGGTAGGCCAAATAGGGCCGCTGTGGCATTTGAAAGATGAGGGTGAAAAACGAACAAATTCGACGATGCCGGCTATGTCAAATTGATTGAAATTTTTGATGTGGCGAAATGCTTTGAAATGAATCAGTATCGAATAATACACGTAAGAAAACATGGAAACAGGTATGCGCGAGTCGTTGGTAGGCCAAATAGGGCCGCTGTGGCATTTGAAAGATGAGGGTGAAAAACGAACAAATTCGACTATGTCAAATTGATTGAAATTTTCGATGTTACGAAATGCTTTGAAATGAATCTGTATCGAATAATACACGTAAGAAAACATGGAAACAGGTATGCGCGAGTCGTTGGTAGGCCAAATAGGGCCGCTGTGGCATTTGAAAGATGAGGGTGAAAAACGAACAAATTCGACGATGCCGGCTATGTCAAATTGATTGAAATTTTCGATGTGGCGAAATGCTTTGAAATGAATCAGTATCGAATAATACACGTAAGAAAACATGGAAACAGGTACGCGCGAGTCGTTGGTAGGCCAAATAGGGCCGCTGTGGCATTTGAAAGATGAGGGTGAAAAACGAACAAATTCGACGATGCCGGCTATGTCAAATTGATTGAAATTTTTGATGTGGCGAAATGCTTTGAAATGAATCAGTATCGAATAATACACGTAAGAAAACATGGAAACAGGTATGCGCGAGTCGTTGGTAGGCCAAATAGGGCCGCTGTGGCATTTGAAAGATGAGGGTGAAAAACGAACAAATTCGACTATGTCAAATTGATTGAAATTTTCGATGTTACGAAATGCTTTGAAATGAATCTGTATCGAATAATACACGTAAGAAAACATGGAAACAGGTATGCGCGAGTCGTTGGTAGGCCAAATAGGGCCGCTGTTGCATTTTCGATGTGGCGAAATGCTTTGAAATGAATCAGTTTCGAATAATACACGTAAGAAAACATGGAAACAGGTATGCGTGAGTCGTTGGTAGGCCAAATAGGGCCGCTGTGGCAACTGAAAGATGAGGGTGAAAAACGAACAAATTCGACGATGCCGGCTATGTCAAATTGATTGAGATTTTCGATGTGGCGAAATGCTTTGAAATGAATCAGTATCGAATAATACACGTAAGAAAACATGGAAACAGGTATGCGCGCGTCGTTGGTAGGCCAAATAGGGCCGCTGTGGCATTTGAAAGATTAGGGTGAAAAACGAACAAATTCGACGATTCCGGCTATGTCAAATTGTTTGAAATTTTCGATGTGGCGAAATGCTTTGAAATGAATCAGTATCGAATAATACACGTAAGAAAACATGGAAACAGGTATGCGCGAGTCGTTGGTAGGCCAAATAGGGCCGCTGTGGCATTTGAAAGATGAGGGTGAAAAACGAACAAATTCGACGATGCCGGCTATGTCAAATTGATTGAAATTTTTGATGTGGCGAAATGTTTTGAAATGAATCAGTATCGAATAATACACGTAAGAAAACATGGAAACAGGTATGCGCGAGTCGTTGGTAGGCCAAATAGGGCCGCTGTGGCATTTGAAAGATGAGGGTGAAAAACGAACAAATTCGACGATGCCGGCTATGTCAAATTGATTGAAATTTTCGATGTGGCGTAATGCTTTGAAATGAATCTGTATCGAATAATACACGTAAGAAAACATGGAAACAGGTATGCGCGAGTCGTTGGTAGGCCAAATAGGGCCGCTGTGGCATTTGAAAGATGAGGGTGAAAAACGAACAAATTCGACGATGCCGGCTATGTCAAATTGATTGAAATTTTCGATGTGGCGAAGTGCTTTGAAATGAATCTGTATCGAATAATACACGTAAGAAAACATGGAAACAGGTATGCGCGAGTCGTTGGTAGGCCAAATAGGGCCGCTGTGGCATTTGAAAGATGAGGGTGAAAAACGAACAAATTCGACGATGCCGGCTATGTCAAATTGATTGAAATTTTTGATGTGGCGAAATGCTTTGAAATGAATCAGTATCGAATAATACACGTAAGAAAACATGGAAACAGGTATGCGCGAGTCGTTGGTAGGCCAAATAGGGCCGCTGTGTCATTTGAAAGATGAGGGTGAAAAACGAACAAATTCGACGATGCCGGCTATGTCAAATTGATTGAAATTTTCGATGTGGCGAAATGCTTTGAAATGAATCAGTATCGAATAATACACGTAAGAAAACATGGAAACAGGTATGCGCGAGTCGTTGGTAGGCCAAATAGGGCCGCTGTGGCATTTGAAAGATGAGGGTGAAAAACGAACAAATTCGACGATGCCGGCTATGTCAAATTGATTGAAATTTTCGATGTGGCGAAATGCTTTGAAATGAATCAATATCGAATAATACACGTAAGAAAACATGGAAACAGGTATGCGCGAGTCGTTGGTAGGCCAAATAGGGCCGCTGTGGCATTTGAAAGATGAGGGTGAAAAACGAACAAATTCGACTATGTCCAATTGATTGAAATTTTCGATGTTACGAAATGCTTTGAAATGAATCTGTATCGAATAATACACGTAAGAAAACATGGAAACAGGTATGCGCGAGTCGTTGGTAGGCCAAATAGGGCCGCTGTTGCATTTTCGATGTGGCGAAATGCTTTGAAATGAATCAGTATCGAATAATACACGTAAGAAAACATGGAAACAGGTATGCGCGAGTCGTTGGTAGGCCAAATAGGGCCGCTGTGGCATTTGAAAGATGAGGGTGAAAAACGAACAAATTCGACGATGCCGGCTATGTCAAATTGATTGAAATTTTCGATGTGGCGAAATGCTTTGAAATGAATCAGTATCGAATAATACACGTAAGAAAACATGGAAACAGGTATGCGCGAGTCGTTGGTAGGCCAAATAGGGCCGCTGTGGCATTTGAAAGATGAGGGTGAAAAACGAACAAATTCGACGATGCCGTCAATTTCAATTTCAAAGCTATGTCAAATTGATTGAAATTTTCGATGTGGCGAAATGCTTTGAAATGAATCAGTATCGAATAATACACGTAAGAAAACATGGAAACAGGTATGCGCGAGTCGTTGGTAGGCCAAATAGGGCCGCTGTGGCATTTGAAAGATGAGGGTGAAAAACGAACAAATTCGACGATGCCGGCTATGTCAAATTGATTGAAATTTTCGATGTGGCGAAATGCTTTGAAATGAATCAGTATCGAATAATACACGTAAGAAAACATGGAAACAGGTATGCGCGAGTCGTTGGTAGGCCAAATAGGGCCGCTGTGGCATTTGAAAGATGAGGGTGAAAAACGAACAAATTCGACGATGCCGGCTATGTCAAATTGATTGAAATTTTCGATGTGGCGAAATGCTTTGAAATGAATCAGTATCGAATAATACACGTAAGAAAACATGGAAACAGGTATGCGCGAGTCGTTGGTAGGCCAAATAGGGCCGCTGTGGCATTTGAAAGATGAGGGTGAAAAACGAACAAATTCGACGATGCCGGCTATGTCAAATTGATTGAAATTTTCGATGTTACGAAATGCTTTGAAATGAATCTGTATCGAATAATACACGTAAGAAAACATGGAAACAGGTATGCGCGAGTCGTTGGTAGGCCAAATAGGGCCGCTGTGGCATTTGAAAGATGAGGGTGAAAAACGAACAAATTCGACGATGCCGGCTATGTCAAATTGATTGAAATTTTCGATGTGGCGAAATGCTTTGAAATGAATCAGTATCGAATAATACACGTAAGAAAACATGGAAACAGGTATGCGCGAGTCGTTGGTAGGCCAAATAGGGCCGCTGTGGCATTTGAAAGATTAGGGTGAAAAACGAACAAATTCGACGATGCCGGCTATGTCAAATTGATTGAAATTTTCGATGTGGCGAAGTGCTTTGAAATGAATCTGTATCGAATAATACACGTAAGAAAACATGGAAACAGGTACGCGCGAGTCGTTGGTAGGCCAAATAGGGCCGCTGTGGCATTTGAAAGATGAGGGTGAAAAACGAACAAATTCGACGATGCCGGCTATGTCAAATTGATTGAAATTTTCGATGTGGCGAAATGCTTTGAAATGAATCAGTATCGAATAATACACGTAAGAAAACATGGAAACAGGTATGCGTGAGTCGTTGGTAGGCCAAATAGGGCCGCTGTGGCATTTGAAAGATTAGGGTGAAAAACTAACAAATTCGACGATGTTGGCTATGTCAAATTGATTGAAATTTTCGATGTGGCGAGATGCTTTGAAATGAATCAATATCGAATAATACACGTAAGAAAACATGGAAACAGGTATGCGCGAGTCGTTGGTAGGCCAAATAGGGCCGCTGTGGCATTTGAAAGATGAGGGTGAAAAACGAACAAATTCGACGATGCCGGCTATGTCAAATTGATTGAAATTTTCGATGTGGCGAAATGCTTTGAAATGAATCAGTATCGAATAATACACGTAAGAAAACATGGAAACAGGTATGCGCGAGTCGTTGGTAGGCCAAATAGGGCCGCTGTGGCATTTGAAAGATGAGGGTGAAAAACGAACAAATTCGACGATGCCGGCTATGTCAAATTGATTGAAATTTTCGATGTGGCGAAATGCTTTGAAATGAATCAGTATCGAATAATACACGTAAGAAAACATGGAAACAGGTATGCGCGAGTCGTTGGTAGGCCAAATAGGGCCGCTGTGGCATTTGAAAGATTAGGGTGAAAAACGAACAAATTCGACGATGCCGGCTATGTCAAATTAATTGAAATTTTCGATGTGGCGTAATGCTTTGAAATGAATCTGTATCGAATAATACACGTAAGAAAACATGGAAACAGGTATGCGCGAATCGTTGGTAGGCCAAATAGGGCCGCTGTGGCATTTGAAAGATGAGGGTGAAAAACGAACAAATTCGACGATGCCGGCTATGTCAAATTGATTGAAATTTTCGATGTGGCGAAATGCTTTGAAATGAATCAGTATCGAATAATACACGTAAGAAAACATGGAAACAGGTATGCGCGAGTCGTTGGTAGGCCAAATAGGGCCGCTGTGTCATTTGAAAGATGAGGGTGAAAAACGAACAAATTCGACGATGCCGGCTATGTCAAATTGATTGAAATTTTCGATGTGGCGAAATGCTTTGAAATGAATCAGTATCGAATAATACACGTAAGAAAACATGGAAACAGGTATGCGCGAGTCGTTGGTAGGCCAAATAGGGCCGCTGTGGCATTTGAAAGATGAGGGTGAAAAACGAACAAATTCGACGATGCCGGCTATGTCAAATTGATTGAAATTTTCGATGTGGCGAAATGCTTTGAAATGAATCAGTATCGAATAATACACGTAAGAAAACATGGAAACAGGTATGCGCGAGTCGTTGGTAGGCCAAATAGGGCCGCTGTGGCATTTGAAAGATGAGGGTGAAAAACGAACAAATTCGACGATGCCGTCAATTTCAATTTCAAAGCTATGTCAAATTGATTGAAATTTTCGATGTGGCGAAATGCTTTGAAATGAATCAGTATCGAATAATACACGTAAGAAAACATGGAAACAGGTATGCGCGAGTCGTTGGTAGGCCAAATAGGGCCGCTGTGGCATTTGAAAGATGAGGGTGAAAAACGAACAAATTCGACGATGCCGGCTATGTCAAATTGATTGAAATTTTCGATGTGGCGAAATGCTTTGAAATGAATCAGTATCGAATAATACACGTAAGAAAACATGGAAACAGGTATGCGCGAGTCGTTGGTAGGCCAAATAGGGCCGCTGTGGCATTTGAAAGATGAGGGTGAAAAACGAACAAATTCGACGATGCCGGCTATGTCAAATTGATTGAAATTTTCGATGTGGCGAAATGCTTTGAAATGAATCAGTATCGAATAATACACGTAAGAAAACATGGAAACAGGTATGCGCGAGTCGTTGGTAGGCCAAATAGGGCCGCTGTGGCATTTGAAAGATGAGGGTGAAAAACGAACAAATTCGACGATGCCGGCTATGTCAAATTGATTGAAATTTTCGATGTTACGAAATGCTTTGAAATGAATCTGTATCGAATAATACACGTAAGAAAACATGGAAACAGGTATGCGCGAGTCGTTGGTAGGCCAAATAGGGCCGCTGTGGCATTTGAAAGATGAGGGTGAAAAACGAACAAATTCGACGATGCCGGCTATGTCAAATTGATTGAAATTTTCGATGTGGCGAAATGCTTTGAAATGAATCAGTATCGAATAATACACGTAAGAAAACATGGAAACAGGTATGCGCGAGTCGTTGGTAGGCCAAATAGGGCCGCTGTGGCATTTGAAAGATTAGGGTGAAAAACGAACAAATTCGACGATGCCGGCTATGTCAAATTGATTGAAATTTTCGATGTGGCGAAGTGCTTTGAAATGAATCTGTATCGAATAATACACGTAAGAAAACATGGAAACAGGTACGCGCGAGTCGTTGGTAGGCCAAATAGGGCCGCTGTGGCATTTGAAAGATGAGGGTGAAAAACGAACAAATTCGACGATGCCGGCTATGTCAAATTGATTGAAATTTTCGATGTGGCGAAATGCTTTGAAATGAATCAGTATCGAATAATACACGTAAGAAAACATGGAAACAGGTATGCGTGAGTCGTTGGTAGGCCAAATAGGGCCGCTGTGGCATTTGAAAGATGACGGTGAAAAACGAACAAATTCGACGATGCCGGCTATGTCAAATTGATTGAAATTTTCGATGTGGCGAAATGCTTTGAAATGAATCAGTATCGAATAATACACGTAAGAAAACATGGAAACAGGTATGCGCGAGTCGTTGGTAGGCCAAATAGGGCCGCTGTGGCATTTGAAAGATTAGGGTGAAAAACGAACAAATTCGACGATGCCGGCTATGTCAAATTAATTGAAATTTTCGATGTGGCGTAATGCTTTGAAATGAATCTGTATCGAATAATACACGTAAGAAAACATGGAAACAGGTATGCGCGAATCGTTGGTAGGCCAAATAGGGCCGCTGTGGCATTTGAAAGATGAGGGTGAAAAACGAACAAATTCGACGATGCCGGCTATGTCAAATTGATTGAAATTTTCGATGTGGCGAAATGCTTTGAAATGAATCAGTATCGAATAATACACGTAAGAAAACATGGAAACAGGTATGCGCGAGTCGTTGGTAGGCCAAATAGGGCCGCTGTGTCATTTGAAAGATGAGGGTGAAAAACGAACAAATTCGACGATGCCGGCTATGTCAAATTGATTGAAATTTTTGATGTGGCGAAATGCTTTGAAATGAATCAGTATCGAATAATACACGTAAGAAAACATGGAAACAGGTATGCGCGAGTCGTTGGTAGGCCAAATAGGGCCGCTGTGGCATTTGAAAGATGAGGGTGAAAAACGAACAAATTCGACGATGCCGGCTATGTCAAATTGATTGAAATTTTTGATGTGGCGAAATGCTTTGAAATGAATCAGTATCGAATAATACACGTAAGAAAACATGGAAACAGGTATGCGCGAGTCGTTGGTAGGCCAAATAGGGCCGCTGTGGCATTTGAAAGATGAGGGTGAAAAACGAACAAATTCGACGATGCCGGCTATGTCAAATTGATTGAAATTTTTGATGTGGCGAAATGCTTTGAAATGAATCAGTATCGAATAATACACGTAAGAAAACATGGAAACAGGTATGCGCGAGTCGTTGGTAGGCCAAATAGGGCCGCTGTGGCATTTGAAAGATGAGGGTGAAAAACGAACAAATTCGACGATGCCGGCTATGTCAAATTGATTGAAATTTTCGATGTGGCGAAATGCTTTGAAATGAATCAGTATCGAATAATACACGTAAGAAAACATGGAAACAGGTATGCGCGAGTCGTTGGTAGGCCAAATAGGGCCGCTGTGGCATTTGAAAGATGAGGGTGAAAAACGAACAAATTCGACGATGCCGGCTATGTCAAATTGATTGAAATTTTTGATGTGGCGAAATGCTTTGAAATGAATCAGTATCGAATAATACACGTAAGAAAACATGGAAACAGGTATGCGCGAGTCGTTGGTAGGCCAAATAGGGCCGCTGTGGCATTTGAAAGATGAGGGTGAAAAACGAACAAATTCGACGATGCCGGCTATGTCAAATTGATTGAAATTTTTGATGTGGCGAAATGCTTTGAAATGAATCAGTATCGAATAATACACGTAAGAAAACATGGAAACAGGTATGCGCGAGTCGTTGGTAGGCCAAATAGGGCCGCTGTGGCATTTGAAAGATGAGGGTGAAAAACGAACAAATTCGACGATGCCGGCTATGTCAAATTGATTGAAATTTTTGATGTGGCGAAATGCTTTGAAATGAATCAGTATCGAATAATACACGTAAGAAAACATGGAAACAGGTACGCGCGAATCGTTGATAGGCCAAATAGGGCCGCTGTGGCATTTGAAAGATGAGGGTGAAAAACGAACAAATTCGACGATGCCGGCTATGTCAAATTGATTGAAATTTTTGATGTGGCGAAATGCTTTGAAATGAATCAGTATCGAATAATACATGTAAGAAAACATGGAAACAGGTATGCGCGAGTCGTTGGTAGGCCAAATAGGGCCGCTGTGGCATTTGAAAGATGAGGGTGAAAAACGAACAAATTCGACGATGCCGGCTATGTCAAATTGATTGAAATTTTCGATGTGGCGAAATGCTTTGAAATGAATCAGTATCGAATAATACACGTAAGAAAACATGGAAACAGGTATGCGCGAGTCGTTGGTAGGCCAAATAGGGCCGCTGTGGCATTTGAAAGATGAGGGTGAAAAACGAACAAATTCGACGATGCCGGCTATGTCAAATTGATTGAAATTTTTGATGTGGCGAAATGCTTTGAAATGAATCAGTATCGAATAATACACGTAAGAAAACATGGAAACAGGTATGCGCGAGTCGTTGGTAGGCCAAATAGGGCCGCTGTGGCATTTGAAAGATGAGGGTGAAAAACGAACAAATTCGACGATGCCGGCTATGTCAAATTGATTGAAATTTTCGATGTGGCGAAATGCTTTGAAATGAATCAGTATCGAATAATACACGTAAGAAAACATGGAAACAGGTATGCGCGAGTCGTTGGTAGGCCAAATAGGGCCGCTGTGGCATTTGAAAGATGAGGGTGAAAAACGAACAAATTCGACGATGCCGGCTATGTCAAATTGATTGAAATTTTTGATGTGGCGAAATGCTTTGAAATGAATCAGTATCGAATAATACACGTAAGAAAACATGGAAACAGGTATGCGCGAGTCGTTGGTAGGCCAAATAGGGCCGCTGTGGCATTTGAAAGATGAGGGTGAAAAACGAACAAATTCGACGATGCCGGCTATGTCAAATTGATTGAAATTTTTGATGTGGCGAAATGCTTTGAAATGAATCAGTATCGAATAATACACGTAAGAAAACATGGAAACAGGTATGCGCGAGTCGTTGGTAGGCCAAATAGGGCCGCTGTGGCATTTGAAAGATGAGGGTGAAAAACGAACAAATTCGACGATGCCGGCTATGTCAAATTGATTGAAATTTTTGATGTGGCGAAATGCTTTGAAATGAATCAGTATCGAATAATACACGTAAGAAAACATGGAAACAGGTATGCGCGAGTCGTTGGTAGGCCAAATAGGGCCGCTGTGGCATTTGAAAGATGAGGGTGAAAAACGAACAAATTCGACGATGCCGGCTATGTCAAATTGATTGAAATTTTTGATGTGGCGAAATGCTTTGAAATGAATCAGTATCGAATAATACACGTAAGAAAACATGGAAACAGGTACGCGCGAATCGTTGATAGGCCAAATAGGGCCGCTGTGGCATTTGAAAGATGAGGGTGAAAAACGAACAAATTCGACGATGCCGGCTATGTCAAATTGATTGAAATTTTTGATGTGGCGAAATGCTTTGAAATGAATCAGTATCGAATAATACATGTAAGAAAACATGGAAACAGGTATGCGCGAGTCGTTGGTAGGCCAAATAGGG